>CM053405.1:62418870-62481795 GCA_028644305.1 Xerus rutilus
TGGCGCACGTCTGTAATCCCTGCACTTTGGGAGGCTGAGACAGGAGAATCGCGAGTTCAAAGCCAGCCTCAGCAATGGCGAGGCACTAAGCAACTCAGTGAGACCCTGTCTCTACATAAAACACAAAATAGGGCTGGGGATGTGGCTCAGTGGTCCAGTGCCCCTGAGTTCAATCCCTGGTACCAAAAAAAAAAAAAGAATCTGCATAATAGCTGCCTCAAGGGAAGACATTACAGTTCACTTAGGCAGTAGAGGCTTAATCCCCTCATATTAGGATGGAGATATTGATACCTATGGGAGTGGAGAGGCTACTACCACATGGGGAGGTGGGGATGCTGCTTCCAATGGGGAGGTCTCTTCCATTGATAGACTCATCAGAATTTAGATACTCAAGTCCTCAATTTCATTCAGGTCTTCCCACACATCCCTATCCCATCTTATAGAATCTAAATTTCTTTCCCATTCAGTGCTCTCACTTTAAAATAGGCATCCTAGGAGGTTTGCGGTTCAATCTGAATTATAATTCAGTCAGCCAATGGATTAGATTCTGCATTTTATTTTCAGTAGTCTCAGGTCTGCATCTACAGGAGATAAGGGTCAGATCATTCATGTAGTAACTGAGTGGAGAACCTGAACTTCTAAACTCATGCTATCTTTCTATTTCATCTCTTTGTCCAGTGACATTGGAGCAACTTTTCACCCTCATTATATTTGTTGGGTAGCTGGTTTTTAAAAATGGTATATTCAAAGCCATCCAACTCTTGATTCTTATTACTGATTGGCTGGGAGTATCCAATGCAGATATTTTATGTATTTCCATTAACAGTAATTTCCAATAAACAGTTCATGGACTACCAGTACTCTTATGCATATGTCTATTATATGGAATGACTCACACAGTTATGGAGGCTGAGAAGTCCTATGCTCTGATCTGCCTTCTGCAAGAGAGGGCTCAGGAGAGCTGGTTCATGTAGTTTTAGTGAAAGTCTGAAGGCCCAAGAACCAGGAGAACCAATGATGTAAGTTCTAGTCAGCATAAAAGAGAAAAATACAGTGGAAAAAAAAGCATTTTCTCCCTTACCCTACTCTTGCCCCCCCCCCCCCAATTCAAGTCCTCAACATATTGGCTGAAGCACATAAGAGACAGGAACCTGTTTCACTCAGACTACTGATTCAGATATTACTGTCATCCAGACATACCTTCACATACACACCCAGAACAAAACATCTGGGTATCTTCTCATCTCAGTCAAATAGACACATAAAATTAACCATCACAATAACTAATAAAGTTTTTTTGGAACATAGCCACACTCATTTGTATACATGTTGTCATCAATGGCTGCTTTCATGTTACAGCAGCAGAGCTGAGAGGCTGAGACAGACCATATGATATGCAAAGCCTCAAACATTTATTACCTGACTCTCTACAAAGAACATTTTGCTCACCATTGTCTTATGGGAGTGTTTAAAATTTTTAATATGCATTAAAAATCACCTGCAGATCTTGTTAAAATGTTGATTCTGATACAGTAAGTCAGAGCCAAGATTCTTCATTTCCATCATGGCACTGGGTGAGGCCAAGGTTGACAGATTGAAGACTATATTTTATTTCCCAATTTTTACTCTCATTATAGTCCCTGATTACAATACCTTGATCTCCTGCCTATACCAGTTTCTTTCAGGTTCCTCTGACTTAAATCCTCTTACTTCTATACATTCTCCAAATCATTCCAGTTAATTGTGATTTATTCCTCATTGCATGTTGTTTCACTCTTTTACCTTTAAATGTATTCTGTGTTGCCTTGTTGTTTGATGTTAAATGTGTGACAGTCTTAACTCTTCCCAAAGATTTAAACTCCATCAAAGTAAGGATCCTGATTTTAGACATTGATAATCCATTATTCTCACATAGTATCTTACACATGGAAGATGCTCTCAAAATATTTTTAAAGTTAAGTACTGTCTCACATCTAGAAAAAAATATTTTTGATTGCTAGGATGTCATCACAGTAAGTGAGATGATATTCTTTTCCAGTGACCACACTTATAGAACTAAATTATTTTTTTCTCTACAATAGATGGCAAGTATTATTGTTTCTTCCAGAACAAAAACAATGTTGAAATAAAATCTAAGTCTTTGGATTTATATATTAAATCATACTATGGAATTGAAATTAAAATTTGATTCAAGCCTTGCGATGAAGAGTACACCTTAATTATGAACTGAAAAATTGCTTACTGTGCAAATTGTCTAGAGGCTGGTGAATTAGAAATGCAATGTTAATTTCCTAGTTTAGTAATCTCATTTTCAGAATTTGCTTGAAGAGATATTGATAAATTGCAATAGCCAATCATGTATGAAAGTTTACAGACTATGAAAATGTTTTATTTTGCCATTAAACATCATACATTCCAGCTTTTGAAGAGAATTATGTGAGTAGTTAAATAAGATGAGAAACTTCTGTAGTCATAAAAATTAGTCAATTTATTTTGCTCTTCTAATTAGTTTAAATTTCTACCTGAATTATTTCAGTATATCTCAAGAATAAGAGTAGTATGATTATGAAGCTACTTTGAAAGAATCTGATAGACATAAAAAGCATTTACAAGTGGTTGGCATTTCAAAAGTCCTCAGAGCAACATTATACCTTTAAACAAATTATATGAGAACATTTCACTATTTAATATGTTTTAGAATTAAAAATAGAAATAGATACCTTTTTCATAAATGTGCCCAAGGAAAAATTATAAAGAAATTTCATTCGTGAAGCATCATATCAGGTTTTAATGAAGTATTTTATTTATAAATATTTTAAAGTTTCAACACATTTTTCTTCTAATAAACACATTATTTTTGGCTTTTTAATTTATTTTTATTAATATTCTCGTCCTAACAGCAACCACTAACAGGAGGAAGGCAATCAGCCGCCTTGGTACATCACAGTTTATCCACAGGGTGGAGCCATGTGGCTAGATCCTGGAGACACCGATTTTATTACACTCATGATTTTGAAATAATTCATAGTAAATCCAAACACCAAATTTCTTGCTTCTGCATGCAGTTTTCTCTGGTACTATCAGTTTAGCTCCTTATAATCTCTCACTTTAGTGTAGTGCTGTCTTATTCCATTGCAGTCTGTCTTCTCTAGTAGCGGTTTTCCAACTTTGGCTGCACACTAGAATTACCTGGGCAATTTTTAAAAAGTGTTATGCTGGGGGTCCTATGTTAGCCTAATTTAACAGAAACCTTTCCAAGGTGGAGTCTGGCCATCGACATGTTTAAAGGCTCCACAGGTGATTCTATCCTGACAGCAAGGTTGCAAACCCACGTTCTGCACTACCACTATAGATATCTTTTCCAGTTGAAATTTAATCACTCCACTCCTCCAGTCCAATCATTCATTGGCTCTTCATAAACTTTAGGGTAACATCAACCTCCTTGATAAGGGAAACAATTCCCTTCCTGGTGTTCTTACCATCATCTCCCATTCTCCAACACATGCAGTGACCCAGCCTACAAAACTGCTTGTGGGCTTCTAAACTTCATAGGTTTTCTCACACCTCCAGGCTTGTGCTCATATTCCTAGCAATGAACACAGTAGGCTAATTAATATTTATTAAATGACTAAATGAATAATGTAAAGTGGCTTTCTCTTATTTAGGACAGCAATGTTTACTTCTGTCAAACGCCTGACCAGTGTTTACTTACCTTTCAGTGGCTTAGAGTATAGAATATAGTATCTAATCAACCAACAAATGTTTAATGTATTTTAAAGAAGACACTATGTTCTGCCAACTTATTCATATGTTCTGCCAAATAACTCAATTCAAAGGTAACATTTGAAACTTTCTTAGGAACAGCTGCTTCTACATTGTACTTCTTTTCAATCTAAATTTCTCAACTCTAACATTTGTATTTAAGGTAATAAAATGGACTGCTTGCATGGGTGATAGTACGAATATTATGCTTAAATTAGTGGGCCCTTGTATCCCCTGGTCAGTCACTCAGAATCTGCTCTTACAATAGCTCTTATTCTAGAAATGCCATGACCTGACTGAACTATATTTTCAGATGAAATTGGGCACATTCAGGGTGCTATGGCCATAAAGTGAACTACAGTTTCAAAGCTAAATTATACACACACACACACACACACACACACACGCAGATATACATATACACACACACACGTGTGTGTGTGTGTGTGTGTGTGTATGTGTGTGTGTATTGTACCTAGGATTGAACCCAGAGGGGTTTAACCACTGGGCAACATCCCAAGCCCTTTCTTATATATTATTTAGAGACAGCTTCTCACTGAGTTGCTTAGGGCCTCACTAAGTTCCTGAGGCTGGCTTTGAACTTGTGATCCTCCTGTCTCAGCCTCCCAAGCTGCTGGGATTACAGGCATGGTTCAAAGCTGAATATTCTTTTTTAAAATATATGTATATATTTCCTAGTTGTCTATGGACTTTTATTTTATTAATTTATATGCAGTGCTAAGAATTGAACCCAATGCTTCACACTTGCTAGCAAAGCGCTTTACCACTGAGCTACAATCCCAGCCCCAAGCTGAATATTCTTGATGAGTAAGTGTTGTGATTTTATTCAGGTCCTTTTTCTCCACTATGCAAAAGGCATAGTGTCTAGGAACCACAGTGCTTTCAGGGTCCATGAATGTTTTAATGTCTTATAAACCAGAATAAACAAACTTTTAGGTCAAAGAAAATGTTTTAATGTAAAATAGTATTGTATTCATCTTTATGCCAATTCAGTGATAAAATATAATTGGTGATTATTTGTATGGAGTAAGAGGCTGCAAAAGTGGAAAGTGCCTGAAACCCAGGAAGAGCATATAGCCCTCATTCCAGGGAAACTAAAATAGACATCCAGCCCTAAAATAGCTCCTATATATGCTTGCTGGATGACATATGCTATTAGCATCTACTAGAACATCTTGGTCTTTATTTTCAGACCATAGATATCTATCTTAGTATAGTTTTTTTTATAAAAATTTTCCAGAAGTGGAATTGTCAAACACCATGGAACATGTCCCTAATCATCCCTCCAAACTGAGATTTTACAATGGCATGTAACTTTTTTATGTCCAAGTGAGTCATCTGACATGTAAAATCACTTTTTGGAACATGCACATCTTAATGTTGCTCGAGTAAACAGATGTCAGTATTAGAGATGGGTACAGTCATAAAAAAATACTGTCCTGTGATGTGTTCAGAAATAGTCTTCTAAATGACTTGTAGTGAGTTTGCCAAAATTTTCAAGTTCATAAAAATACATGTTTTTGAAAGTATTAATCATTGCAAAGAACACTTTTAACTTTAAAAATTTATGATTAGAATATGAATATTTTTGTGCAATACTAAATAAATTATCTTGTTTTTCTAAAATAAATTCAAACATGCTGCTGAATCAATTAACTAGTGCTTCTAAGACACTGAATAAGTATAATATAACTCTTTATTAAAGATAAATAACAAACCTACTGCTTTTATTGGCTATATCAGGGAATTCTTTTTGTTGATGGTCTCTAATAACTATAGTGTGTTTATCATATATTTCTTGGTTGTAGAGAGCTTTTTTTTTTTTTTTGTAAACGTCGGTGCCATGCTCATAAATAGTAGGAGGCTTTTAGCTATGTGGGTTCTGATTCCCTAGGTGGCATTCAAGTTGCATACTTGGAAAAAAATTCACAATTTACCTTTTTTTTTGCAAAAATAAACTGATGATATTGATATGGCTAGTTCATAATTTTAGAGTAATGATTAGTCCAAGGAGTGGGCATCTGACATGTCATGCCAATCAGAGGCATCTCCAAAATCATCCAAAAAATTTAAATCTAAATTAGAGGGATGAGCCTGTTTATCTCTGTTGGTGAAAACATGAGTATATTAATTATTTGCCAATGGCCATGATTCAAGCTTTTACTAAGAGTTCTAAGCAGACATCGGAATAAAAGACAATGAGGGAACTGAAGGAAGACAAGAAACAGAGTCCTGAGGAGGGTGCTCACATCTCGAGTTCCAATTTCTGAGGTCCTTGCAAGCCCTAGATTTTGCTATTCTTGGTTTGGTTGTTCTTATTCAACCTAAGTGGATCCAGTGTTCTTTGTAAATATCAGTAAATATACTCACCTTCTCCATTAATACCCTCTTTATACTATATCCTCTTTATACTAAATTTAACTCTATCCATACCTTTAAGTAGAATGTTTTAAAATATTAACTAAGGATGAAATTTTACATATGCTAATTAGCTGAAAAAATTGAGGATAATAGTATTTTGAAATTAAATGAGAAAATAAATAAAACATTTGGTCAGTGCCTGGCATATGATAATTAAATAAAAAGTCATTATTTTTATCATCTTTCTTGTACAACACTTTGATTACTTGTACAACACATACTTTGAATACATATAATTATATTATTTTAAGATTCAGTTTCATGATACAAAAAGCCAAGTTGGATACATTTTCTCCTATAAGTAACCATTCAAACAATGGGAACCTATCCAGACTCATCCCCAGGGACTATAGAGACCAGGACAAACTTTTGTTTTTTAGGTCTCTGTCTATATGGTTAATTTGATTTTAAAATATGATATGAAATTCATAGGTCCATCTGAGTTATACTGATGTTTCAATGAAGATTCAGAATAATGAATAGGGATTTTTCTGTATTTATTTATTGTCTAATCAATGCACCTAAAATTTTTTTGCAGTAAATGCCATGAAAGAAAGAAAGAAAGAAAGAAATCCACGAATGAGGGAGGTTCTGAGAGTCTGCTCTACTAGAAGTCTAACAAGTTAGTTGCTATTATTTCAAGAATGGTAGAGGGAGACCAGAGTCCTAGGTCAGAGACAAAGGAGTTAATTTCTCATAAGACAGCAAAAAGTTGTGAGCATCAGCATTTGCATTGATTCTCTTTGCCAAGAGGACAAGATAAGTTAAGAATACATCTCCACATGCAGTGGGCTGTAGAAGAGAACTCAAGGGCCAAGGATCCAGCAATTAGTAACAGAAACTCTTTGGTATCATGGAGTAGATAAGCCTTGGAATGTAGCACACAAAGCAAGATCATGTAGGGACTACTCAGGCCTGGCAGACAGTCTTTCCTAATAGTATTCCGGCACTATCTCTTCCTGTTCAGGCCTCAGCAACCATTTCTTCATATTCTTTATTGTCAAATGTACCATTCCTAGGTAATTTCCTGTCTCCCAATGAGAGAAAAAGGCATTGCTATTACTTATAAGACCATGGCTTGTTGAAACCTGCTTATATTGAAATTATAGATCTTGCCTTTGCAGTTCCTCAATGCCATTTATTTAATTCTGGTTCTATACTTGCTCATGACTTTGCATTATCCATAGTACTTCCCATGATTATTGGCTTCCAAAGACTCTCTTAAATGTTGTTACTATGTTTTCTTAATGAGAAACACAAATATAATCTCTACCTAAACTATACAGAAACATGTGAGCAATTCATTTTCCACTTATGCTAAATTTATCATTTGGCATTTTATGACATAAATATACAACATGCATTGTAATCATGTTTTCCACAGACTATAATCGCCATATTCTTAGAATGTGTTATGTTTAAATGTTGACTGCCTCTCTTCCTTCTACACATTGACACCACCAGAGAGAATAGGTGAGAGGTTTAGGGAATAGGGAAATGGGAAAGTAAAAATAAATAATCCAATGTGTTTGAAGAAATCTATTCTAATTTTATTTTATTACCACATTGATCAAAAGCAAGAGTGAATATTGATCTAAAGCCCTTAGACTAGGTAAGTAATACCATACCCAGAGGACTGCAAGATAATCATCATGGAGCTTACAGAGGGGTAGATGGTCAATAGCCAAGGGTATGGGAGGTACAGTACACCCTTTGATGCTGTATCAAAAGTTATGCAGTGGTCAAAGCAGAGATGAATGAGAACACACATACACAGATCAAGTCCAAAGTTCAGCAGTAGATTCTTTGTAGCCTATAACCCTAAACTTGTCTTATATTTATGAGAGCATTAACTAACATCTGATGCTCATTGGTGCCATTCTGGCATTTCAGTCTTGTATGAACCTGCAAATGGAATGGCATACTGATCATCAGGAAACATCCTCTCTTAAATCAGATCTCCTGGAATAAGGGCCACCCAGGGAATTTCAGGATAACTTTATCAACATGTGTCCTAGGCCTCCCGAGATATTTTATTGAACACATGACTTGGAAGGAGGATAGGATACTTCACCCAAGTGGAGAAATGGGAAATAAAACGAAAGTCTTAAAGTTCATGATTTGACTTTGGAGAACTCTGTTTGATAGGCACTGTTGGCTCTGGCCACAACTAGACATCAGAGAAGACCTTAGAAAATTTCAAGAGACATATCAAGGCATGAGTGTTGTTAGTCAACTTTTTGTCACTGTCTAAAATACCAAACAAGAACAACTTGGAGGAGGAAAGGTTTATTTTGGCTTTTAGTTTCAGAGGTTCAGTCCACAGTCAGCTGGCTCCAAGGCAGAAACATCATGATGGATGGATTTGGCAAAGAAAAAATTTTCAGCTCACAGAAGATTGGAAGGAGAGAGAGAGAGGTGGGGAAGATAGAAGCTAGAGACAAGATATAGTCCCCAAGGGCATGCCCCAAGTGACCTGCCTCCTCTAGCCACGTTACAGCTCCCTAATGTTACTTCCCAGTAAGCCATTATAAAAGAGATGCTAGGGAGCTGGTTCTTTCTCCTACCATGGGAGGACACAACTAGAAGGTGCTATGAGGGAATGAGCCCTTACCAGACACTGAATATGCCAGCACCTTCATCTGGGACTTCCAAGCTTCTAGAATAGTGAGAATTAAATTTCTGTTGTTGATAAGACACCTGTTTGACGGTATTTTAGTATACTAGCCCAAACAGACTCAGACGCTGAACATATCCTACAGCCACCATTTTATTGCTTCAATTACAACTTTTTACATTTGTAAATTTTTAGACTTAGAAACTAATAGTTTTCTTGGTTCCATTTCCCCTTTCAAAATATTGTACCTGTCAGAATTTAATGTTAATTGGAAATGTTTCTTTTTCTTTTTTTTTTTTATGGCCAGGACTTATTTTTTTAATGAATAGACTATAAAATAGAATGGTTCATACATAATAGGATAAGTGTCATTCATTAAATTGTCATGGAAATGTTTCTTTTAAATCGCCAATTCTTGCTGAAGAGTTCCATATTATATGTTGTCTTTGAAAACCCAGGCATTCCACCTCATTGGGATGAGAATTGAATCAGTACATGAGATTATAATCAATAGATAGTGTTTCAATGTTGCTTTTGCTCCTGCTTAAATACATGCATTTTCTAGTTTTGCATGGATAATTCAGTTAGTCTGTAGTTTGTTAATTAGAATAATTATATGATTAACACGTAGAATTTGTTTACAATAGATTATTCCATTAAACTATTAGACCAACTTGAATTTTTGTAATAGTTTGCTGTAATTATGTCTTTAATTTTATTTGCTACTTATAAGAAGCCACGAGGAAAATATAGATCATATAAATATCTGCTTTTGACAGATGAGGAAACTAAGATCAGTGACTTAAGATTGTCCTAGGTTACATATTTGGTGTTACAGTCACAAACAGAATGAGGCTTACTGGACTCATTTGATGCTCTTGTGCTTTTGGCAACAACCTTGAGCTTTCCCCAGGCACACCTGTCATGATTTAGAAAGTATTTATTCTGAGTCTTTTTCAATATTCACCACGTCAAAAAAGATAACATGTCATTTTTCTTTCTTTTTTGATGCCTCTATTGCTTCAAGGGAATATAATTTTAATATTCAATAGTGAATATTAAATACATCTATTAAACATGATATATGACAAGAAATCTATATCCTGCATTCAAAATTGTACTGTTGCCCAACATTCTGATGTATATGTCAATGCTGAGAACACAATGGATCCTCCTGCCAGTCACCTTTTAACTAACAAAATTTCACAGCTTCTCAAGGCTGCAGGCAGGAGGATCTTTCTTCATGTCAGACTTGATACCCCCATGTCCCTCTCATAATCCTGAGTAAAAACCAAAAAGTATTAGTATCCTTATATGGTTGGTAACTTATAAGCACAACTCTGCTCCACATTTTCAAAAGAAATAATGCTGTCACAACCTGCCTCCAGGGATTCAGCAAGGTTTCCTGTCACTCTATAAGATCCTAGGGAACTGATAGATTCATTATGATCTCACACGTGTATAGGCTGACATTATGCTGTTAGGGGGTACTGCAGCAGAGTGGGGAACAACGACTTCTGGAGTTAGACAAAACTGAGCAGACTCTTGCTTTGCTATTTATTAATTGTGTGGTGTGATAAAGTTACTTGTTCAAGGTCCATTTGTACTCATATCAACTTTTTTTAAAGCAATATTTCCTGAATGAAAATCATTTTACATTCTTCTTTAAATGATTGGAAAGTTTGGTTTCTTTGTCAATATACTTTTATTGTTACAATATCCAAGGTTCTAACGATGGTTTTAAGAAAACCTATGTTCATCTATAGAAGATTGGTGGGAAAATAAATTCAATTAGTTCTAGGAACACAAGATCAACCTTCTATACTATTTCTTTCTGATTATTTTTTCCCTTCCATTTTCAATGATAAAAGACCAGTTTAAATTTTTTTTCACAATCTCTAACATATCACAAGGCAGATAAGAGGGCATACATATAATGACATATAATAGAAAAATAGGTGTACAAGGCCTTACTATTATTTTAAAATCTTATTCATGGATTTTAGGGCCCTTTAGGGAAATAGTGCTATTGCTAAGTTCCTCTTCAGAAGATAAGTATAGTAAAAGTGTTTCAGATCCAATCTGTCTTTATGGCCATATTCCTTCCTTACTTCTTCATTACAACTATTAAAATTATAAAATTATTCTGAATTTATTAAAGGATTAAAGAAAACTAAAATCAATGGGAAAAAATTGCAAATGAGTATGCTAGATGTGGTTTCCTCAAAGTCCAAAGGGAATGCACCCAAGAATTTCTACCTTTCTTGAAGGGCCTTTTAGGAAAGTGTCCCAGCTTCCAACCTCATTCTATCCTCCAATAGAGGTTTTGGCTTGTCAATCCTCCACCTATTGTTAGAAACTCTCTCTATATATCTATATCTATATCTATCTATATATATATATCCACAAAGTTTAATGTTACTCCAGAATCTATTTCCCCTGCTCATGGAAGTGTATTCTCCCAAGTATAAATTAGAATAACCTCATGGAGGATAAATGAGGACACTTTAGATTTGACATTCACATGGCATCCCTCATGGAAATTTCATGAAAGTGACTAGATTGGGTGTGGCCTTGGCAAGCATACTTTCTAAATGCCTACCCAATGGCAAATACTAATGTTCAAGAACAGCACATCTAAATCTACAAGGAGGAAGAGAGCTGATTACCCTTCCTCTAATTTTCAAAGACAACCATTATTCAAAATTTGGCTTAGTGATATTAATTTTGTTCATTTACTCTCTAATTTCCAAATAGTCCCTATTTCCTAGAGCTACTTGGCATAAAAATGTAATTGGTTTGGGTGGTTTTTGTTGTTGTTGTTGTTGTTTTGTTTTGTTTTTCTACAGTTCTGAGGATTGAACTCAGGGCTTCAGTGTGCGAGGTAAATACTACCACTCAGCTATATCCCTAACCCTTTTGATATTTTAATTTGAGTCAGGGTTTAACTAAGTTGCCCAGACTAGACTCCAACTGGTGATCCTCCTGCCTCAGTCTCAGAACAGATGTTTCTTTATGGCTGCTTCCTTAACTGTATATGACCAAACCAAATCATTTATTTTATCAATGCACTGCCCTCTTTTTTGCTTTTGGCATGCAGATGGTATTAAAGGGAATCAAGAAGGAGGGAGTAAGGTTTCATTTCTGTGATTAATAATTATAAAACTATTTTATTTTTTTTGCTGATGTACATATGGGGATAATATTTGAGGTACTGGTCAACTTAGAAAAATGATTATATTAGAACATATAGACTCCTTGTGTGCTTAATAGTGTAAGAGAAGCTCTAAATTTCATATTGAATTTTAGCTACGAAACTAGAACTCACTAAACAGTATGGTAGTAAAGGGTGGACCAATTATATGCTTCTTATTAAAGGATAAGCTTCTGTTTAATGAAACATTTAATTATTGAAATAGTAATAATAATAATAATAATAATAAAGAAAAAGAAGAACTAATATGTTGTTTGAGACTAAAAATGCCCACAGATTGTTTGAGAAGCTATTAAATTGAAGAGCACTCATTTTCCATTCTTCTTGTACCCTTCCTTTTTATAGAAATATTACTGTTTAATTTATTTAATTTTTGACATGCAAAACATGGAAAGAGCAAGAACATTGACTAGCTGACAAATGTCAGGGCAAAAATAAAATGTAATTATAGCTTCAGATGATGTCTAATTTTCCCATAGCAAGTAACACAAATCTCTGAAATCAGGACCAAATGAAATCTAAATTTTTTACTTGGCCAAGGAGATATAGAGTAACTTTGATATTATATCATCCGCTAAACTTTTAAAAAATGCAACATAAAATATAACTAAATTTAAAATTTTCATCTTTACTCTTTCATTCTAGAGGAAGGTCAAATATAAAGTTTGATATTTTTAGTAAGATATCGATTTCTGAGATTTATATTTCTGTCACTCTCTCAATGTTTGGGATAACTATGTACATATTTTATCATCTCTTTTCTTGCATAAATATATTTTTGTATGGAAAAAGTCTTGTCTTTTCAGAGATATATAGCATGACTACATATAATTTTGAGTGTTTTTCACATAATGTTCTCAAATTTTAACTCTCTGATCTAGTAGTTTACATATTCAAGGCAGATGCTCTTTTAAATGGTCTGCGCTTATTTATGGGTTAGAATGGTTTGGATTTACAGAACAGATTAATCAGTTACACACACCTTGTAAAAATGATTAAAAGAGTAAAATCAAATATCTGCTCAAGGCCTGCATGCTATTCATTAATGCAGCCAATTAATACATGTTAAGTACTTACAAAAATGTCGTATAGTTTTAGCTCAAGAACTGCTGTGCTCAGATGTGTGATTTCCAATCCCCTATATACAATTTTAAAATAGTAATTTTGAACTATTGCAGTGGTTTTCAACCTAAGTATTATTTAGGCCACTTCAAAAAATTGTAGGCTATACCTCCTAATAATTAAATAAAAAACATGAGAGTGGGATTCTGGCATCAACTTTTTCCTAGCACTTACTTTGAAAAATACATTAATCCCAGAGAATATCTGTAAGAATAATAACTCAACACCCACATCACTTGCAACTTTGTTTCAGCTCTCTTTATATAAGCATTAACATGTTTTCATTATTCTGAAATACTCTAAATTATGAAATATTATCCCTAAATATTTCTGTACTAAAACCTAAAAACAAAGACATTCTTCTGTATAAACCACACATAATTATCATACTCAGGAAATTTAACAATGATAACATTCTTATCAAACACATAGTCTGTATTCAAAATCTCCACTTATCCTCATTATGTCCTTCATAGCTGTGTTATTTTTTGGGGGAGTGGGGAGGAGAGAGTACCGGGGATTGAACTCAGTGGCACTCGACCACTGAGCCACATCCCCAGTACTATGTTTTATTTTATTAGAAACAGGGTCTCACTGAATTGCTTAGTGCCTTGCTTTTGCTGAGGCTGGCTTTGAACCCATGATCCCCCTGCCTTAGCCTCCAGAGTTGCTGGGATTAAAAGGCATACGCCACAGCACTGGGCCATAGCTGTGTTTTTAAAAATAACAATTCAAAGGTTTCATATTGTTTGCCTGTATTTTTTGTCCTTTTCTTTTTATCTAAATCAAATTTTCTCACCTTTAATTTGTCTTAGAATATCATAATTATCTGATGCAAATAACTCTTACGTGGTAATTTAATTTACATAATATTTATTTTTATTTAAAAATTAACTGATAAATTTGTAATTGGCAAATTTGTATAGATTTATAATGTACAGCACATTTTTGAAATATGTATACATTATGGAAAGGCTCAATAGAGCTAACTAACACGTTTTACCTCATATTTTGTATTTTTTTGTAATGACAGCACTTAAAAATCTACTCTCAGACATTTTCAGGAATACAATTCATTGTTACTAACTCATCATGTTGTATAATAATCTCTAGAATGTATTTCTTCTATCTAACTGAAATTTTGCATCCTTTGACCAACATTTCCCTGGTGCTCCTACCCTCCCATCCCCATCTTATTCCTGTATTTCTAGGAGTTTGACTTTTTAAAATTTCACACGTAAAAAAATATCATAAGGTATTTGTCTCTGTGACTGGTTGTTTCATTTAACATAATATCATCTAAGTTCATCTATATTATCACATGACAGGATATACTTTTAGGATGAATAATATTCCCTTGAGTATATACACCATATTTTCTTTGACCAGTCATCTATAGATGGATATCTAGGTTGCTTGCATATCTTGGCTGTTGTGAATAATATCGAGTAAACATGGGAGTGCACATGTCTCTTTGACAAACTAAACTAATTTCCTTTGGATATATACACAGTAGTGTGATGATTGGATCATACGGTAGTTCTATTTTAAATTTTTTGAGGAACCTCTATACTGTTTTACATAACGATTGTGCTAATTTACATCCCCACCAACAGTGTGCAAGTGTTTTCCCTTTTCTTCATATCCTTGCCACACTGGGTATTTTTTGTCTTTTTTTGTTTGTTTTGTAATAGCAATTCTAACAAGTGTGAGATATCTCACTGTGGCACAAGGACATTAAAATAGACATAAAGACCAATAGAGCAGGATAATGTTTGAGAAATATTTGCATTTCTCTGTTGAGCATTTTTTCACATACCTTTTGCTTATTTGTATGCCTTCTCTGGCAAGCAAGCTCTAGGAACTGAGATGGCAAAGGGTTTGGTTAACTAGAGGTCATCCCCTACTTCAGTGGAATAGCAGGTTTCATGATCCTGTGTTTCAGGCTAATGAAGCTGTGCTGGCCCTGGCAAATATAGAGACTGGACAAATTCTACCTCTGCCTGATGCTTTTCAAGCTGTGGAGACAAAGTCACAAGATAGCAGAGCATCAATCAATTTTTTTGAAAAATTTATTATTATTTAAAAAATTTTAATTGACACATAATATTTGTATATTTTTAGGAGATACAATGTGATATTTTGATATATCTGGAATGTACAATGTCAAGTCAGGGGTGAGGTGATAGCATGTATATCACTCCAAACACCATTTTTTGTTTTGCCTTTGCTTATTTTTAAATCAGATTATTCGGTTTTTAAATTTTGTTTTATTTTTGATATTGAGTTGTAGGAGTTTCTTATATATCTTGGATATTAACCTCTTATTAACTGTATTTATTTTTACATATTTCTTCCATTCCACCCATGTCTCCTTACTCTGCTAATTGTTTCCTTTGCTGAACAGAAAGAAGCTTTACAGTTTTGTTTGTATTCACTTTTTTTGCCTATAACTTTGGAGTCAGAATCCAAAAAATTAATGCTCAGACAATTGTAATGGGATTTTTTTTCTGTTTTAATGATTTAACAGTTTCAGTTTTGGATATTCAGTTTTCCCAGCACAATTTACTGAAGTGACTATCTTTTGTCTACTGTGTTCTTGGTATTTTTGTTAAAAATCAAATGATCATAAATGTATTGATTTATTCCAGGGCTTTTTATCCTGCTGTCTTGGTCTTTATGTCTATTTTAATGCCCTCCTGCTGTGTATTATTATTATTATTATTAATTAAAAAAATTTTTTTTATAAAAATGGAGTACAACTTTTCATTTCTCTTGTTGTACATGATGTAGAGCCACACCATTTGTGCAATCATACCCATATATAGGGGTGATGATGTCCATTTTATCCCCCACTCCCCTCTCCACCCTCCCCTCTGCTCAATCCAAAGTTCCTTCATTCTTTCCTTGTCCCCCTCCTCCATTATGAATCAGCATCTACTTATCAGAGAAAACATTTGGCCTTTAGTTTTTTGAGATTGGCTTATTTTGCTTAGCATGATGTTCTCCAACTCCATCCATTTACCTGTAAATGCCATAATTTCATTTTTCTGTAATGCTGAGTAATATTACATTGTATATATATATATATATATATATATGCCACAGTTTCTTTATCCATTCATCTATTGAAGGGCATATAGGCTGTTTTCACAGTTTGACTATTGTGAATTGAGCTGCTATAAACATTGAGGTGGCTGCATCAATAGTATGCTGTTTTTAAGTACTTTGGTTATAGACAGAGGAGTGGGATAGCTGGGTCAAATGGTGGTTCCATTCCAAGTTTTCTAAGGAATCTCCGTACTGCTTTCCAGATTGGTTGCACAAATTTGCAGTCCCATCAGCAATGAATCAGTGTACCTTTTCCTCCACATCTTCAACAGCACTTATTGTTGCTTGACTTCTTGATAATTGCCATTCTGACTGGAGTGAGATGAAATCTGAGAGTAGTTTCGATTTGCATTTCTCTAATTGCTCGAGATGTTGAACATTTTTTTACAAATTCATTGATCAATTGTATATCTTCTGTGAAGTGTCTGCTCATTTCTTTAGCCCATTTATACACTGGGTCATTTGTTTTTTTGGTGTTAAGTTTTTTGTGTTCTTTATATGTCCTGGAGATTAGTGCTCTATCTGGTGTGCATGTGGTAAAAATTTGCTCTCATTCTGTAGGCTCTCTCTTCACTTCATTAATTGTTTCTTTTGCTGAGAAGCAGCTTTTTAATTTGAATCCATCTCATTTATTGATTCTTGATTTTATTTCTTGTGCTTTAGGAGTCTTGTTAAGGAAGTCAGTTCCTAAGGCAACATGATGAAGATTTGGTTCTGGTTTTTTTCTATTAGGTGCAGAGTCTCTGGTCTAA
This sequence comes from Xerus rutilus, assembly GCA_028644305.1. Classification (NCBI taxonomy): domain Eukaryota; kingdom Metazoa; phylum Chordata; class Mammalia; order Rodentia; family Sciuridae; genus Xerus; species Xerus rutilus. The sequence goes on from CM053405.1 coordinate 62,435,891, forward strand.
TTTCTAGGTCCTTGATCCACTTTGAGTTGATTTTTCTGCAGGATAAGAGATAGAGGTTTAATTTTACTTTTCTGTATATGTATTTCCAGTTTTCCCACCACCGTTTGTTGAAGAGGCTATCTTTTCTCTAATGTATGTTTTTGACACCTTTGTCTAGTATGAGGTAACTGTATTTATGTGCATTTGTCTCTGTTTCCTCTATTCTATATAATTGGTCTACATGTTGTTTTTGTGCCAATAATATACTGTTTTTGTTACTGTTGCTCTGTAGTATAGTTTAAGTTCTGGTATTGTGATGTCTCCTGCTTCACACTTCTTGCTAAGGATTGCTTCGGCTACTCTGAGTCTTTTATTTTTCCAAATGAATTTCATGATTGTTTTTTCTATTTCTATGAGGAATGTCATTGGGATTTTTATTGAAATTGCATTAAATCTATATAATGCTTTTGGTAGTACCGTCATTTTGACAATATTAATTCTGCCTATCCAAGAATAAGGGATATCTTTCCATCTTCTAAAGTTTCTTCAGTTTCCTTCTTCAGTGTTCTGTAGTTTTCATTGTAGAGGTTTTTCACCTCTTTTGTTAGGCTGATTCCCAAGTATTTTATTTTATTTTATTTTGAGGCTATTGTAAATGGGGGTATTTTCCTAATTTTTCCTTCAGAAGATTTGTACAGAAATGTTTTTGATTATGGGTGTTAATTTTATATTCTGCTACTTTGCTGAATTTATTTATTAGTTCTAGAAGATTTCTGGTGGAATATTTTGGATCCTCTAAGTATAGAATCATGTTGTCAGCAAATAGTAATAGTTTGAGTTCTTATTTTCCTATTCATATCCCTTTAATTTCTTTCATCTAATTGCTCTGACTAGAGTTTCAAGGACAATGTTAAATATAAGTAGTAAAAAAGGCATCCCTATCTTACTCCAGTTTTTAGGGGAAATTCTTTCAATTTTTCTCCATTTAGAATGATGTTGGCATTGGGCTTAGCATGGATAGCCTTTACAATGTTGAGATGTATCCCTAGTTTTTCTAGCATTTTGAACATGAAGGGGTGCTGCATTTTGTCAAATGCTTTTTCTGTATCTATTGAGATGATCATTTGATTCTTATCTTTAAGTCTATTGATGTGATGAATTATATTTATTGATTTTAGTATGTTGAACCAACTTTGCATTCCTGTGGTGGACCTCACTTGATTGTGGTGCACACACACTCTCTCTCTCTTTTTAATATTTTCTTGTTTGCAGATACACCTTTATTTTTATTTATATGTGGTGCTGAGAATTGAACTCAGTGCCTCACATATGCTAGGCAAGCACTTTACCACTGAGCTACAACCCCAGCCCCAGTGCACTCTTTCTAAAATATGTTTTTGTATTTAATTTTCCAGAATTTTATTGAGAATTTTTGCATCTATGTTCATTAAAGATATTGGTCTGAAGTTTTCTTTCCTTGATGTGTCTTTGTCTGGTTTTGGTATTAGGGTGATATTGGCCTCATAGAATGAGTTTGAAAGTGTTCCTTTTTCATCTAGTTCATGGAATAATTTGAGGAATATTGGTATTAGTTCTTCTTTGAAGGTCTTGTAGAACTCAGCTGTGAATCCATCTGGTCCTAGGCTTTTCTTTGTTGGTAGGCTTTTGATGGTACCTTCTATTTCATTGCTTGAAGTTGCTCTGTTTAAAATATGTATATCCTCCTGATTCAGTTTGGGTAGAACATATGACTCTAGAAATTTGTTGATATCTTCAACATTTTCTATTTTATTGGAGTATAAATTTTATCTTCTGTATTTCTTTTCTTTTCTTTTTTTTTTTTTTTTGGTACTGGGGATTGAACTCAAGGACACTTGGCCACTGAGCCACATCCCCAGCCATATTTTGTGTTATGAAGAGACAGAGTCTCACTGAGTTGCTTAGTGCCTTGCCGTTGCTGAGGATGGCTTTGAACTCTCAATTCTCCTGTCTCAGACTCCCAAAGTGCTGGGATTACAGGCATGTGCCACCACACCTGGTTTCTTCTGTATTTCAATAGTGTCCATTGTAATATTTCCTTTTTTATCATGAATTTTTTTTAATTTGAGTTTTCTCCTTCTTTTCATTAGTGTGGCTAAGGGTTTATCAATTTTATTTATTTTTTCAAAGAACCAACTTTTCATTTGTCAATTTTTAAAATTGTTTCTTTTATTTCAATGTCATTGATTTCAGCTCTGATTTTAATTATTTTCTGTCTTCTACAACTTTTGGTGTTGATTTTTCTTCTTTTTCTAGGGCTTTGAGATGTAATGTTACTTCACTTATTTGTTAACTTTTTATTATTTTAATAAGTTAGCTCAATGCAATGAACTTTCCTCGTAGCACTGCCTTCATAGTGTCCTAGAGATTTTGATGCATTGTATCAGAGTTCTCAAATATGTCTAAGAATTTTTTAATCTCCACTCTGATGTCTGCTGCTATCAATTGTTCATTCAATAGGATGTGATTTAGTCTCCAGATGTTGGAGTAGCTTCTATTGTTTATTTTATCATTGATTTCTAATTTCATTCCATTATGATTTGATAGAATGCAGGGTAGTATCTCTATTTTTTGTGTTTGCTAAGAGTAGCTTTGTGGCATAATATATGATCTATTTTAGAGAAAGATCCATGTGCTGCTGAGAAGAAAGTGTATGATGTTGATGGATGAAATATTCTATATATGTCTGTTAAGTCTAAATTATTGATTGTATTATTGAATTCTCTAGTTTCTATGTTTAGTTTTTGTTTGGAAGGCTTATCAAGTGATGTAAGAGGTGTGTTAAAGTCACCCAGTATTATTGTGTTGTGGTCTATTTGATTCTTGAAATTGAGATGAGTTTGTTTGATGTACGTAGATGCCCTATTGTTTGGGGCATAAACATTTACAATTGTTTTGTCTTGCTGATTCATGACAAAAGCAGTACAAAATGTTCTTCTTTATCCCTTATAACTTTGGCTTAAAACCTACTTTATTCATTATGAGGTTGGAAACCCTTGCTTTTTTACGCAGTCCATGTGAGTGGTACTTTTTTCCCAACCTTTCACCTCCAGTCTGTGGATGTCTTTTCCTATGAGGGTCTCTTGAAGGTGGCATATTGTTGGGCTTCTTTTTTAAATCAAATATGCCAGTCTGTATCTTTTGATTGATGAGTTTAGGCCATTAACATTATTGAGACATGTTTTCTATTCTTGGTCATTTTGGCTTCTTTTTGGTTTTTAATTTGACTTGGTTTCTCCTTTGATTCACTTTTCCTTTAGTGCAGTTCCTTCCTTTGCTGATTTTAATTATTATTTTTCATTTCCTTTTAACTTTTATTAGGAAAAGTTTTAATTTTGTCACCAAATCTAAAGCTTAATTTTGCTGGATATAAGATTCTTGGTTGGCATCCATTTTCTTTCAGAGCTTGATATATGTTATTCCAGGATCTCCTAGCTTTGAAGGTTTTTGTTAAAAAAAATCTGCTGAGATCTGAATGGGTCTCTCCCTATATGTAATCTGATTCTTCTCTCTTGCAGTTTTTAAAATTCTATTCTTATTCTGTATGCTTGGCATTTTCATTATAATGTGCCTTGGTATAGATCTGTTGTGATTTTTTACATTTAGTGTCCTGTTAGCCTCTTGTATTTGATTTTCCAATTTATTCTTTGGGTTTGGGAAATTTTCTGATATTATTTCATTGAATAGAATGTTTATTCCTTTGGTTTGTATCTCTATGCCTTCCTCTATCCCAATAGTTCTTAAATTTGGTCTTTTGATGTTATCTCATAATTCTTGGATTTTCTGCTCATGGTTTTTTTATCATTGTTATTGTTTTATCAACTTTATTTTCAAGATTATATATTTTATCTTCATTTTCTGAGGTTCTGTCTTCCAAGTGATCTAGTCTGTTGGTGATGCTTTCTATTGAGTTTTTAATTTGGCTTATTGTTTCCTTTATTTCAAAGATTTTTTTTTTAGAATCTCTATTTCTTTATTGAAGTAATAATTTGCTTTCTGTATTTGTTCATGTAGCTCATTATCGAAGTGATCTCTTGCTTCCTGTGTTTGCTTTCTTATATCATCCTTTAGTTCACAGAACATTTCAATCATGTACATCCTGTACTCCTTCTGTGACATTTCTTCTACTGTATTGGCCATGGACTCTAATAATGTAGTATCTTGGCTTGTTTAGGGTACTTTCTTCCCTTGTTTATTTGTGTTGTTTGTGTGTCTTCTCTTCTAGCAGTACAGACCTGAGGTATTACAGTTTCTACCCCAAAGACTTATAGTGTCCCTACAGGTTTCCAATACTCCCCCTTTAAGGGGCATATCAATATTAACAGGTATCAGTGCAAACAACAGGCAACCTGAAACCAAATAGCTCCTATTAAGACATTTAGAGTTTTGTCTCAATAGACAGAAATGATGTGCTCAATTATTATCTGCAATATAGTAGGTTTGTGAAAGGGTCTACAGTTTCTAATGGTGACCAAAGAGAGGCCCAGGGGTATCAGATGAGATGTTAAGGTGGTAGGAGATGAGGATATAGAGGTATTAGATCTTAGGAAGTGTGCATGAGGAATCAAAAGAAGTTGGCTGGTAACAGGAGAAAAGAGAGAAAGAGATTCTGGGGAGACAGATAAGTGGGAAGAGAATATTTGGAGAGAGTACAAAAAACATACAAACAAAACAAATTAGTAAGAAAAAGAAAAAAATGTAACAATAAAAGATAAAAGAATATACAACAAAACTGTAATATACTATTCAGACATACCAGTCCTCAGTTGCCTAATGCATGGAAACTGCTTGGTTTCACAATTGTGAGGGATGTGGTGGTGGGAAAAGAGAGAGGGAAAAAAAAAAAAAAAACAGAAAAAAATCTTGAAGAAAAATTGAATGATTGTTTCTGTTGGAGTTTAGTATCTTCCCTGCTTCCCTTCTCATCTGATAGGCGAGGTTGTCTCGTGTTTGTTGGTATCTCCACCTACAAGGTAGTGGAGGTTATTAGCGTGGGAGGGTTGGTCTTGGAGGCGGAATTCTTGGAGGTGGGGTATAGCACTTGGTGTTCCCTGTTGGAAGACTGCACCTCAAGGATCTTCTGTGGAGTCCATTCATGTGATGTGGGCACCTGGTCTTAGCCCCTAAGATTGCCTGTAGACCCCACAATTTCTGGTCTCTAATTTAGTCTCTAAACTGTATCTCTCATGCCCCCCTCTCTATTTCCCAATCATAAACCTTTCTCTCTGGAAGTCTTGTGTCGTGAACTCTGGGTTCTGTGCATCTCTTGCAAAGAGCTGTTCTGTATTGGGCAGATCAGAACCAGGCTTCGAGAGTTACAGGCCAGCTATGTAGCTGCATGGGCTGTGTCAGGTTAGTAGCTGTGTGTGTGTGTGGGGGGGGGATTTAGGGGACTATAGGTACCTTGACATTGTTTCTAGGTCCCAGCCAGTACCCTAAGGGGGGAGTTGCCCCTAATTAGATGGTGATGGCGGCATCAGAAGTAACCCAAGATGGCGATGAAATTGTCCTAAGATGGAGGCGACTGTTTTCAGAGATGCAGCAGCAAGGGCAGGCTGTGTGGCGGTACTGTGCAGCATGTTAGAGATGCAGCACTGTGGTGTGTGGTGCTGCAGTGGGTAACTGTCTCCAGACCCTATCCAGTGTCCCCAGATGCAGGCTACCATGTGGAGCGGACTATGGCAGTAGTAGCAATGTTCCAAGATGAAGGTAGCCAGGGGAATCCCGTGTTGGTCGATGGGGAGCTAGCACATGGATGGGGTCCATGTAGCCATGGGTGGGGATCCGGTGTGGCATCCAGATGTGGACAGGAGTCCCTCATGCTATTTTGACTACTATAGTTTTGTAGTATATTTTGTAGTTAGGTAGTGTGATGTGTCTAACTTTGGTCTTTTTGCTCAAGATTATTTAAGCTGTTTAGGGTCTCTTATATTCCATATGACTTTGAGAATTTTTCTATTTCTGTGAAAAAGGTCAAAGGAATTTTGATAGGAGTTGTATAGAATCCATAGATTGTTTTCAGTAGTGTGCGTGTTTTAGCCATATTTTCTTCTGACCCATGAACATGGGGTATTTTTCTACTTATTGTGTTTTCTTTGGTTTCTTTCTTGTATGTAGGTCTTCCATCTTCTTGGTTGAATTTATTTCTAAATATTTTCTTTTATCTTTTTGTGTCTATTGTGTCTAGCTGTATTTTCTTCATTTCTTTTTCAGATTACCTATTGCTGGCGTAGTAACATGCTACTGATTTTTGTATGCTGATTTTGTGTTCTGAAATTTGACTGAATTTCATTATTATTTTTGGCAATTCTCTAGTGGAGTTTTTCAGATTTTTCTATGGATAAGATCATGTTGTTTGCAAACAGAAACAATTTAACTTATTTCCATTGTATGTTTTTGTTTCTTTCTCTTGTCTAATTTCCCTGGCTAGGACTTCCAGTACAATGTTTAATAGAAGTGATGAGAGGGTCTTATTTCTAATCTTAGAGAAAAAGCTTTCAACTTTTCATCATTGAGAATGATATTAGCTGTGTTTTTATCATTATATGGCCTTCATTATGTTGAAGTGAATTCCCTCTGTACCTAATTTGTTGAGAGTTTTATTGGACGTTCAGACTTTTTATTTCTTTATTATTCAGTCTTTGTAGATAGTATATTTCTAGAAATTGATGCATTTATTTTAGGCTACCCAATGGTTGGCATATAATTCTTCATAGTATTCTCTCACAATCCTTTGTATTTCTGTGGAATCAAGTGTAATATCTCCTCTTTTGTTTCTGATTTTATTCATTTGGTTCTTTTCCCTCTTCTTAGTCTAGCTAGTTTTGTTAATTTTATTTATTTTCAAAGCACCAGCATTTAGGTTTCTTGATCTTTTCTCTTGTTTTTTTTTTTTTTGTAGTCTCAGTTTCATTTACTTCTGCTCTGATCTCTAGTATTTCTTTTCTTCTACTGACTTAGAATTGGATTTGTTCTTTTTTATTCCCTATTTCCTTGATGTGTGACATTAGTTTGAGTTCTTCTCTTTGGATATGCATTTAATGCTATAAAATTCCCTCTTATTTGAGTTATTATTTTTTCAGGAATATGTGGTTTAATTTCCATGGATTTGTGAATTATCCAAAATTCCTCCTGTGATTGATTTCTAGTTTCATACTTTAGTGGTCCTAAAATATACTAGATATATTTTTAATATTCCTAAATTTATTAAAATTTGTTTTGTGGCCTGACATATAATCTACTCTAGAGAATATTCTAAGAGCTTGAAAAGAAAGGGTAGTCTGCTTGAGAAATAATTTAGATTGAAGAAGACAAAGAGAGCTTTTTGTTTGACATCAAAGTTAGGTTCTTATCAGCTTGTCAGAACCATAAGAGGTTCTTTGTAAACTTTATGGTAACCATAAAGCCAAAAATTAAACAAATGTAAAACTTGGATTTATATTTTTGTTTCTTCAAGATTAGATTAGATTAGCCAGGTGGGATGGTAATTTTAATTCCAGTGGCTCTTGAGGCTGAGGCAAGAGGATCACAAATTCAAAGCCAGCCTCAGCAACTTAGCAAGGCCCTAAACAACTTCTGGAGACTCTGTCTCAAAATAAAAAATTAAAAGGACTAAGATGTGGCTCAGTGGGAAAGCTCCCCTGGGTTCAATCCTTGGTACCAAAAAAGGAAGAAAAAAAAAGATTATATTAGGTTAACCATTTGAGGTAGCATGGCTATCTATCTCTGTGAAATGTTCATCTCAGTGCACACTATGTTACTTGTCTCATTCATTGGTGATCACCTGGTTAAAGATTTCTCCAATAAAAATGTACTCTTTTTGGGTTGGAATTATAGCTCAGAGGTAGAGCGCTTGCCTCGCATGCGTGAGGCCCTGGGTTCATCCTCAGCACCACATACAAAGCAATAAAATAAAGACATTGTGTCCATCAACAACTAAAAAATATATTTAAAAAAATGTACTCTTTTTACTCTGTCATTAATAATGTGACAAATGAAATGACACAGTGATTCAGCATTCTACTTCTCAGCAACTTTTTACCCGATGATTTTGATGTTCATTGTTAATTTTGTCTGAAGCAATTATAATAAGGGTGTTTGTAAGATGAAGAGTTAAAAAAAATTCTTATGCCTAATACAGTGTGCAATTGGTATTCTAAAGAATTCTATACAACACCTCTTTATGCCCTCATTTTCTTTAATTTTCAAATATATACGTATGGGTTTTAAAATTCAACATTATATTTAACTGTCATTACTAACTTTAATGCCCCAATTATCCAAACTTGATTCATGGGAACAACCTTTTAAAATGGCTCTGTGGTGTCCTCTTGACAGTTCTCTGTTCAATTTTTAGGACGCTTCTTTTCTCTCAAGACATTCCATGCTAAAGAACACTTTGCTTCAGACTAGAATCAGTGTTTTTGCTTTTTGTTTTTGTACTGGGAGTTCAATCCAGGGGAACTTTATCACTGAGCCATATCCCCAGTCTTTTTGTATTTTTTATTTTGAAGTAAGGTTTTGCTAAGTCAGGGTCTTGCTAAATTGATAAGGCTAGGCTCAATTCTCCTGCCTTAGCCTCCTGAGTTGCTGAAATTACAGATGTACACCACCACACTTGGCTCAGTTGTTTTATGAAAGTCCTGATTCCTTTAAGAAGCATTTAGATCTGGATGTTTTATGTGCTCATTTGGAACTGAGATTACTGCTTCTAGGGTCATTCAATGGACAGAGGGAGTAATTTCATGTATATTTAAGAGTTTATGTGAATACGACTGCTATTAATCCAACACAAGTTTCTTTTTCTTCTCCATCTCTGTTCTGTATCTACTTTCTTCCACAGAGAAAAGACTGGTTCCTAAACACATCAAATATTTATGCATTTCTTGGACTTGTGTTATACAAAAAATAGTTTTTGAATGACTACAATTATCCTATTATTACCATCACCAAAAAACCTACTGAGTGAAGTTCAAGATTTATTTGCAGTCTCATTGCTCCTTAGAATATATTCCACTGAAGGTGGACACTTTCAATATTCAAAGTGTATGTCCAAGATTAATTCCCTAACCTAGTAAGTAGGGTTGCTGTATTAAAGGTTAAAGAATACACACACAGCTCTGTTAAATAGTCTCAAATTCCTCTATTTAGGTGTTATGATGTTTTGCCCTTCCACCAAAAATGTATGAAAGTGTGTCTCTCCATCACCTCGGCAATAGGGTATGATATCCAGTTTTAGAATTTTTGCAAATTGGATAGGTGAGAGTTATTACTTTACTATAATTTTTTTTATGTTTTTGAGTGAAATTGACCAACTTTTCATATATTTAAGGACTATTTCTGTAATTTGTTTTATATGTCGCTAAATGTTTTTTCCCTTTTTAAAATTAGTAATTTGTTCGAATAGTTCTTTATATCTCAATATTGTAAGTGTTTTCTCCCACTTTCTCATGTGTCTTAACTTTGTTTATGATGAGTATGTGTGTGGTGGGTTTATAAAAAGCATTTTTCTCTCTTTTCCATTCTTTCTTTTGACTTCCAAAATTTTTTAGTTTTCACCAAGTGATTCCAAAGTGTAGCCAAGGTTGAGAATTACTGACCTAATGTAAAACAAATATCAAGATATACAAGTCCCCATTTCCTTTTATCCACAAATGTTTTTAAAATAGATTATATAATACAGGTAATGATGAAAAATTTCATTGATGTTTTACATTGTAAGGCTAAATTATTTCTAAAGCTCTTGATATATATATTTGTCAATAAAAGTTCATAAAAGTGCCACAATTATTCAGAAAATGCCAAAGGGAAAGGAATAGGACAGTAGCCGACTACAAACTGTTTTACTTAAGAAATAAGACTTTCAGGACTGGAAATAGAAACCAAGAAGGTGGTCAATTTATTTTTCCTTCTAACGGTTTGTTAAGTTTCTCTTCACTTTACATCAGTTTGTGTCTCTTCTTTTAATCTCATTTTGGTGCATCTTGGAGATTTTTTTTCCAAAAGAATCTTTTCAAAAAAGGAATCTTGAAAAGCACTTTTCAAACTTTATGCACTAAAATTCCTAAGAGTGTAACATTCCTGTTGTATTGTATATATATATTTTTTATAAGTAGGAACCCAGTCATGTGCTTATCCTATACATTGGTCCCCTGTAAGACACTGGAGTAACCCTCAGCATGACATACTAGACTTCTACTTGCTCTTTTGCCTCAATTCCCGTTCCCTACAGTGCTGCAACCAAGGCTTTGCCTATTTGGAATTACTTCTCATCCTAGTTGCCTCTGTATCTTAACAGAGACTCTTGCCTTCACTTGCTGTGACTCATTCATTTGACTGATGAACATCTCAGCCTCCTTAATGTAGCTTCTTCATTGGCCCTTTTGCTGACACTCCTTCCCCTTGCAGAGTTGATTATTCCTACTCTTTTTTTTTAAATATTTTTTTTAGTTGTAGATGGACACACAATATCTTTATTTATTTTTATGTGGTGCTGAGGATCGAACCCAGTGCCTCACACATGCAAGGCAAGCGCTCTACCACTGAGCTACAATCCCAGCCCCGATTCCTACTCTTTTTTTTAACTCTCTGCCATTGATCCTCCAATACATGTGCTTGCAGTAGAGCAATTACATTATCATTATCCTTCCTTTTGGGGTTGTGAGCTTCTTGAGGAAAGAAATATCTTGATCATTTCATTTCTGTAGTTCTGACTTAGTGCTTTATACAGAGCAGTGTTCCATAAATGAGAAATGAATAAAAGTTAGTCTGGATCTAAACTGTTCCTGGAAGACCCATATATTAAAAGCTTGGTCCCCAGGATTATACTATTGGAAGGTGGTGAAACCTTCAAAAGGTGGGACCTACTAGTAGGTCCTTAGGTCATTGAGGCCACATCCTTGAGGAACATATTGGGATTCTGACCCCTTCTATTTTCTCTCTTTGCTCCTTGGCTCATGAGCTGAGCAGTTTTGTTCCATAATGCACTTCTGCCTTGATGTGCTACTTTGCCACAGGCATAAAATTTATCAGTCCATTCGATTAGAATGAATTAAACTTGGGACATTAAACTTTTTTTCTTGTAAGTTATCTCAAGTATTTTGATACAGAGATGTAAAGCTGACTGGAGCAGGAGCAGTCCCAATTATTGATTCAATAGTGGTAAGAACTTAGATTTCAAAAAAGAGTTAGATTAAGGAGCGGGGATGTAACTCAGTGGTGGAATGTTTGCATAGCATGCTTAAGGCCTTGGGTTTGATCTCCAACACTACAAAAGAGTTAGATTAATTTTTGTTTGTTTGGTTCCAGGGATTGAACCCAGGGGTGCTTAATTGCTGAACCATATCTCTAGCCCTTTGTGTATTTTTTATTTTAAGACAGGGTCTCGCCAAGTTGATTAGGGCCTCACAAAATTGGGATTGGCTTTGAATTTGCAATCTTCCTGCCTCAGCTTCCCAAGTTGCTGGGATTACAAGCATGCACTACCATGCCTAGCTAGATTAATATTTTTGTTCTCTAAAACAATGTTTCTCAAGCTTTAGTCATAGGTTTGGCCATATTTTATATCACATATTATTATTAAATATTATTAAATATTTTAATTGATAATTATTATTTTAAAACTGAAATGTTTGTTTAAACCCATCAAAAGTGATACAGTTATGACAATCATGGCTTTAAAGTGTGTTATGGTTAAGATGTGAGGTGTCCCCCAAAAGCTCATATGTAAGACAATGCAAGAAAGTTTAGAGATAAAATGATTGGGTTGTAAGAGGTTTAACCTAACCATGCATTAATTCCATTATAGGGATTAGCTTGGTGGTAACTGTAGGCAGGTAGGGTATGGCTGGTGGAGGTGGGTCCTTGGGGGCATGCCTTTGGGGTTTCTCTTTTGACATGCTGAGTGGAACTCTCTGCTTCCTGAGGGCCATGTTCCTAGCTGCTTTTCTCCACTATTCCCTTCCACCATAATTCCCATCTCCAGTCTAGAAGAATGAATACAGCCTTCTATGGACAGAGATCTCTGAAACTGTCAGCCCCCAAATAAACTTTTCCTACTTAAAATTGTTCTCATCACATCTTTGATAACAGCAGCAAAAAAGCTGACTAAAACAAAGTGGTATTTATTTTATTTTTTAAATACACAGTAATGTATATTCATAGCAAAAAATATATTCATACCAATTAAAGCTTTTAGAATAACCTGTCTCTAAAATCGACTGTCAAAATTTTCTTTCCCCAATGGTACATCTAGTACTATTTTGGATAATTTCTCTAATATAGAAGCTTAGAAAATTTTTAAAAACACGCAGTTATTGCACATTTTGTCTCTATGAAGTAGATTTTATGACATTTGAGTTTAGAAAACCAACAAAAATTTATAGGTCAAATGAGTCTACTATTATTGGTACTTAAGGTTAGGTTCAAGAGATATATTACCTCACCAACATTTTTACTAGGCCATCATGCTTTTATTAGCTTCCTCCACTCTTTTTCAAATCATAACAGTGTTGCTCTAGTGGCAGGAAAAATCATCCAGATGTTTCCTGATCAGTCCATCAGATCATTTGTTTGATTAAGTATGCTCATATACATATATGTATATTAGGCCATGTGAAGAATACATAAAACCACAAGCTTAATACCTGACTTCAAGAACTGTAAATTTTAATTGGGCATATAAGGTATATTATAGATATTTAATCAGATAATTAAATATTAAATAAGGTAGTCAAGAAGAACATAGAAGTTTATAATAGAGCACCTTAACTATTTTCGGTTAATAGTCTAGGAAGCTATGGTGGAAGTGATATTTGAGTTGAGAATTAAAGGACATATACCATTTAGGTAGGTAACTCTGAGATAGAACAACACAAAGAAGACATAGGATCTCCAGTGGGTCGTGAATATATATCAGATTGATTCATACATTCACTTAGTCATTTAATCATGCATTAAATAACTATATAATTTTCTATATTCAAGCTTTTATTTTGACTTTCTCTTCACATTGTGGTTTTAAAATATGTTAATAAATTCTTTGGTTCTCCCTTCAAGTGGTGGAGCTTAATTATCTTAAATCCTTGGATTTAATGATTCCTTTCTAATGTGTGGAATAAAGCCTAAGTGATGACATGTTTTAGGGAAGGAATATTCTTCTTAAATATATTTATTAAATAAGAATGTTGTTATTGTTTATATATTAGGTGTCCTCCAAAAGCTCATATGTGAGACAATGCAAGGTTTAGAGGTGAAATGATTGGGTTATGAGACCCTTAACCCAATCAGTGAATTAATCCCCTCATAGGGATGAACTGAGTGGTAATTGTAGGCAGGTAGAGTGTGGCTGGAGGAGGTGGGTCCCTGGGGGCTTGCCTTTAGGGTTTGTAGTTGTTAAGCAGAATTCTCTCTCTGCTTCCTGTTGTGATTTCTTGAGCCACTTTCCTCTACCACACCCTTCCACCATGATATTCTGCCTTCCCTCAAGCCTGGAAGAATGGAGCCAGCTATCTCTCAACTGAGACCTCTGAAACCATGAGCCCTTCAATGAATTTTTCCTCCTCTAAAATTGTTCTTTTGGGGTCTTTTAGTCACAGCAGTGAAAAAGCTGACTAAAACAAATATATTCTCTTTAAGTTTTATCTACTTTTCAAATGAATATATCCTTCTGAACAAAACTTTCAAAATGCTCACACTTTTGAAAGCTAAGTTACAACATGGCTTAAACTCCTTATTTTTATGTATATCAAATGCATTATCAAACATATCATGAAAATGCAATTTCTTTGAGTTATTTTGTGAGTGAATATGGTACAGCTCAACTCTGCAGCTCATTGACTGGAAACTTGAACAGATTACTCAGTGTGACTGTCTCAGTCTCTTTCTCAATGAATGGAAATAATAATAGACTGTATATCACAGAATTGTTGTGAAGAGTAAATAATTTATGTAAAGCATATAAAATAGTGCCTGACATACTTAAATCCTCTATAAATATTAGGAAAAAAGGCTAGATTCAATAGATGTATTTAAAAGATTCATTTGCATTAAATACATTGAAAAAGAATGGTTTTTAAAATAAGTTTTTGACAAGTTTTTTCAATCAAGCAGTCCATTTTGACATTCAAGAATTGATAATTAAGTTGATTTTGGTAGATGAATTTTGTGTCAATTTTTATGTTTTTTAAATTTATGATGATTATTTATTCATGTATTTTTTTGTGATTATTTGTAAAATTTTATTTATCCAAAAATCATGCCCTAGATGCCAAACGTGATTAAGTATGCAATTAATATTTTGAAAGGCAGTAATTAGTATAAAAAGTCTTCAAAAAGTTTTTAAAAAATGTTATTTAGTATAAACATGGTCTACTAACCAGAAAATTTCACAGAAAATTATCACAGAAAATTTCTGTGATATTTTATATATCTAACTAAAAAATTAAATATCAACAACATTTTGTTATATTATTTCTAATTTATTTAAAAAGCAACAGAAATAGATGTGTAATGTATGAGTTTTAAATGAAGTCCAAGAGTTTGCTGAAGGGAAAATACAAGTCCTGAATTGTGCTAAGTGATATCTACAAAGTCACACACACAAAAATCTTTGGCTTCTCAATACTGTGCCATGTTCTCTAATTACATTAATGGAAAACTTTTACTAGAACATTCTTTAAATTGGGGAGGTGGGAATAAATATGTTTGCCTTGTTTGGTTTGAAGACTGGGTATAAATCGATAATTAATAGCTGAACAATTTGAATGGCCTATTTTATATCCAAAAATATTCTTCAAGATGAGGAAGTCATATTAAGGGCACTAAGCTGTAATATCCAGCTACTTCTGCTGATTCCGAATCATAGGATTTTTGCCTTGCAAGAGACTCTGTAAATCATGTAGCCCAAACCTTCAATTGAGGCTATTTAAGGGGAGTTTTTAGAGACTTCAAAGGCTTCATAAGACCGTATATTTGCAAGGACTACTTATTACAGCTAAATCCTCCAAGGCTTTTAAATGTACCCATGTACTGAAGAAATTATTCAGCTTGTTGAAGGTCACTTATTAAAATGTGGCTTTGGGTTACTTGGAGTGAAGAAAAAGTATAAAAGGCAGGAATCTGGAGGAAGCTCTCAAGTTAGTTAACTTTGGTTATTGCCCAATCTGTAGCCTGAGTGTGCAAGGATGATCTTATACACACTGAACAGATAATGGCCCACCATGAGGTAAGATACACTTGATTGTTATACATAAACATAGTGCTACTAAATCCTTCCAAGTTATGGAATTGTTTTGTGATTTTTCTTTAGCTTTTCCTTTTTTAGAAAATACATTGTATTTGAGGAATTTCAATTACAGAAATTCATTGCCTGAATATCATGGATATTTATTATTATGTGTAATGCTTATAAAACTGAGACCCCAAGGGTCTAATTTTGCATTGATATAGCATTTCAAATAGGCCTTCCAGTCTTTTCTCTCATATCTTTTCTCTCTTGTAGGTGCTTTTGCTTCCTGATTCCAGTCTCCATCATGTTGCACTTTCCTGTATGAAGGTTACCAAACACTTCACCCCCCCATACACATTTGATTTCCAAATGATCATCTTCCATTCCCATAGAGAGCTCTTAACTCCTTTTCTTCAAGACTTACTTTCAGGGTTGAGACTTCTTGACCCTGTCTCTGTGTCTCTCTTTCTCAGAGCAAGGAGCAGGAGATGCTAAATGGGACATCCTCAAAGGCACTTTCACTAGGGGATAGGGATGGGGTATGAGGACAGTAAAATAAAGGGTAGAGAGTCCACACATAAATTCTTGGCCTATCAGATAGGACATGAAATTTTATCTTATCAGATCCACAACATATCAAACATTACTTCGCTATTTATACAGTTTTCTCAAATGCTGCTATCGGTTGGTTCATCACTGGTTGATGTTTGAACCAACCAAATAAACTACAAGTTAATTCAACCACCTTGGAACTCCTGGTTGATTAAACACTGAGTCTCGGTTGGTCAGACACAGAGTTGGTACTTCATTAGCTGTTAGAACTAAGTTCCTAAATTGTATCTGTGGTTAATGCCTAACTGTAAAATGATATGGTCATAATCATATTAAGAGTATTATGGGTACAAGGGAGACAATACCACAAAAAACTATATCTTTGGGTTAGATTATAGAATAAAATAAAAACAAAACTTTGAAAGAATACAGCTTGACTTGTGTTTGTTTCTGTGATGTTGCAGTGCTAAAGCTACATTTTGGAGAGCAGCTTTTGTCACAGACAGTTTCAAATATTATCTGCCTCTTATTATCTCTCTTCTTCTATTGGTATGAATAATTAAGTAGCTCTTGTATGACTACTTAGGAAATTACATATTCATCATATTTGCAACTAATTTTTCAGATTTTCAGAAAGGGTGTTATGGTTTACATATGAGGTGTCCCCCAAAAGCTCATGTATGAGACATTGCAAGAAAGTTTAGAGGTGAAATGATCCAATTATGAGAACCTTAATGTAATCAGGGAATAATTCACTTGAATAGATTAACTGGGTGGTAACTAAAGATGGGTAAGGTGTGGCTGGAGGAGGTAGGTCACTGGAAGTGTGTTTAGGGTATATATTTTGTCCCTGGTGAGCAGAGCTCTCTCTGCTTTATGTTCCCATGTCCTGAGCTGCTTTTTTTGTCTGCCACACCATTCTACCATGTTATTCTGCCTCATCTTGAGGCCAGAGCAACAGATTTGGCCATCTATAGACTTAGACCTCTGAAACCGTGAGTTCTAAATAAATTTTTCCTCCTCCAGGTTGTTCTTGTCAGGGTTTTGGTACACAATGGTGAAAAAGCTGACTAAAGCAAAGGAAATTCTGTTATTTGGTCTTGTATCATTGGGAACACAGTATTTATTTAGAAAAATGAATTAAAATTAGTATGATCAGTAATAACAGTTTAATGTTTTCAATTTCGTTTTTCTTCTTTTGAGATGAGGTCCCACCATGTTGCTCATGTTGCTATCAAACTCGTAGGCTCAAGTCATCCTGCACCTCAATCTCCTAAGCATCTAAGACTACAGGTGTGTATCACCACACACCTGAGCTAGTTTACTGTTTTCAATCCTTTAAAAATGAGTTTAGATTTCTGTCTCAGAGATTTTAGGTGTCTCTGAGTCTAGAAACCGACTAAGTTTATAAACTGATTACATGAACACATGAAATGTAAGCTTTGGAAGGCAATTTGGGCATATTCGCGGGGTGGGGGGGATTGGAAGTGTCTTCCTATTTTGTGACATTGCTTATAAAATCATCTAATAAATTGGATGAATTTTAGGTCTCAGTGATACAATATTTGAGACAGCTTTCTTTTATATATAAATTGCCATTACACTTTTTTTTTTGTTTGCCATTACACTTTGAGGTGATTGTATTGTGGGATTGCACAGAATGGCGCTTTTGAGACCTTAGAGAGAAAAAAAACTCAACCTTTTAAATTAGCATGGCTATCTTTGGAGGTCTTCATGGGCACTCTTTTTTTTTTTAAGAAAATGTTTATTTTTTAGTTGTTGGTGACAGAATATCTTTATTTTATTTTTATGTGGTGCTGAGGATTGAACCCAGTGCCTTATGCGTGCTAGGCGAGCACGCTACCACTGCGCCATAATCCCAGCCCCTTCATGGGCACTCTTTATAGTAGTAATATACAGGTACCACCATCTATGATCATTCAAGAAGATATAAACATATATGTACTTTATAAGGTAATTAAGACTCATGTGCTATGGTTTATAAAAGCATAAAGGAAGCTGACTATCCCTAGATAAGAGTCTGAACATGATCTTATACCAATTGTATACTATTAGTGCATCTAGTTCATAATAAGCATTTTTTGGGTTATACTTCTTTCATATCACTGTAATATACTTTATTTTACTTTTTGTAGCCTTGTAGCTGAGTTAGTTGCATAATTATCTGCTATAGCTGCAACTCTTTTCTATCACCCACTGACTTCAGAACTGGATAGACATTGTTTACCCTCTGCTATAACATCTTATATATTCAATTTAATTTAACAAATGTTTACAGAGCACACATGCAGTAAATATTAAAATCAGAGTAAAACAAAAAACAGTAAAGGAGCTGATTGTTTGATGCTTCTCACAGATGATAATATTAATGTGCTTTTAATTGTATTCATTCAAATTAGTTACTATGTATTATCAATTTATAAGGTTTTGTTTGTTTTGTAGAGCCAGTTTGGATTTTTTAGTGTGTTCATAAGATGTACCGGAGGAAACTAATATGGAATTTCTAACAATATGGAAGAAAGGTGTGGCAGAGAAAAGCAGCTCAGGACATAGAAACAGAAAACAGGGAGAGCTCTGTTCACCAGGGACAACATATATACCCTAAACACACTTCCAGCAACCTACCTCCTCCAGCCACATCTTACCCATCTATAGTTAGCACGCAGTTAATCCATTCAAGTGGATTAATTCCCTGATTACCTTAAGGTTCTCATAGTCGGATCACTTCACCTCTAAACTTTCTTGCATTGTCTTACACATGAACTTTCGGGGGACACCTCATATGTAAACCATAACATCCTTTCTGAAAATTTGAAAAATTAGTTGTAAATGTGTCTTTGTGGTCTTTGGTTCTTTTATCATCTCATACTAGCTTTCCTTTTATTCACTTAGGACGATACTCTGATTTGACTAGCTGTGTGTCCTATGCCTCAGCCAGACCCCAAGCCCTGGGGCATCTCAGTTTTCCTTATTCTTGTTCTCAGAATATACTCCCACAAAGTTGCTTCACTGATCATATTGCCAGCCAGTGACTCTGCCTCTCAGGAAGATCACAGGGCTCCATTACTGACCCAGCATGCCCTGGGATGCTGATCTGCCAGGCCCTGTCCTGTCTAGGCCTGACACATTATATTCTCTTCTGCAATCACAAGTGTGACTTGGAAATTGGTGTTTTTGCATACTTGTATGTGTGAATGTAGTACCACTAGCACATGTGCATATAGCAGTTTTTAGGTGATTGGCTCTGCTTTTCATTTCCCGGAAGTCTCTATCATGTAGATTTTCTTAGAAACGTTGTATGCAGCAGGGCAATGTACTTGTTTTTCTCCCTTTTGTTTCCTGTTCTTATGCCATGCTGTGATGTTGCCCTCTTTAAGAGGCAATGATGCCAGATAGTGGGTGGACAGCTGAACACAAGGATTAGAGGGAAGTGGTTTCCCTAGCAACAATAACCATGCAAGAGGAGACACACTACTTATCCACTACTCATGTCCCTTTTTTTCTGGTTTAAATAACATAGACAGATGATGTGCATGCTAAGTATTTGATATTGAATCATTTCTAGGGGATGGAATTACAGCAAATGATTACTGTCTAAAAAGAATTTGGAAATTTGATGAGTGTGCAATATACTGTAATATGTTAGTAGGAAGCTCCAAAACCATCTCTTTTCTATTAGTGTATCATTGTTTATGCTTCTCATTAGATGATGCTGGCAAATAGTTACTTCTCTCAAAACCACATGAAGCAAAGAACTTTCAAAACCCAGATTTTTAAAACAGTATAAGAAAAACTCCCATTGTATCTTTAACATTTAAAAGTTATCTTTTCTACTCCCATCACTCAAAATCAATCTATAGATTAAGTCATATAAGTAAAGCAAGTGTCACTGTAATAACTTAATTCTAGTTCTTTATAGTCATTTTGTTTAAAATACTTCATTTCTTTTCTGAATTCTTCACTTATTTTATTGGTATTTTGACATTAGAGCATTAATATTCTGATGTGACTATTAGTCATTGTTAAATGTGAAGTAGCATGCTGAATATGGCTTTCCAATATGCTGGTTAGCACTTTACAACATTCATATGTGTCTCATGCCACCTGACTAAGCATAATTTTGTTAAGTTAGTATTGCAAATAGTCTAACTAAAAACCAAACAAACATTATGATATATGAAAACAGCTATTGATGAAAGAAATTATCACTTGACAAGCTGTTATCTCTCAAACACTGATGTGATTTGGAAAATCAATCATAACCCATTGCTTTATTAAATTTCTTGTCTTATTCACAGCTGGTAAAGTTCAGAGTACCAAAAAAACCTAGGTAAAACAAGGTAAAGGTATAGAGACATGCCATCTCATAAAAATATAATGTGTCAAAAAAGAAACTACATATATAATTTTTAAAAATTTATTAGTTCCATTTACAAAAAGAAAAACAAGTTGCGGGACATGGTGGCACATGCCTGTAATTCTAGCAATTTCGAAAGGTGAGGCAGGAGGATTACCAGTTTAATGCCACCTTTAGTAACTTATCAGACCCTGTCTCAAAATTAAAAAATAAAAAGCAGCTGAGGATGCAACTCAGTGGTAAAGTACCCCTGGGTTAAATCTCCAGTGGCAAAAAAAAAAAAATAATAGTAACAGGTAAAAGTAATGTCAATAATAAACATGTCTGAAAGATTAGCATTTCCACATATAATCAATATAAAATTATTGAGATATTTTACATTATTTTCATTTTGGTCTTCAACATCTGACTTGTATTATACATTGTTATGGTTTAGACATGAGGTGTCCCCCAAAAGCTCACATGTGAGACAAAGCAAGAAGGTTTGGAGGAGAAATGATTAGGTTATAGCATTAACTCAATTAGTGAATTAATCCCTGATGGGATTAACTGGTAACTGGAGGCCGGTGGGGTGTGGCTGGAGGAAGTGGTTCATTGGGGGCGTGGCTATGGGTTACATATTTTGTATCTGGAGAGTAAAGTCTCTCTCTCTTTGCTTGCTTATCATTATGTGAGCTGCTTCCCTCTGCCACACTCTTCTGCCATGATGTTCTGCCTCACCTCAAGCCAGGAGGAATGAAGTCAGTCCTCAGGACTAAGACCTCTGAAACCCTGAGCCCTCAAATAAACCTTTCCTCCTCTATGATTGTTCTAGTCATATCTTTTTAGTCACAACAGTGGAAAAAGCTGACTAAAACATACATTTCAGCACCTCTAGATTTGAATTAGCTATATTTAAAATGCTCAGTGGCCACCTGGGGTTAGTGTTATACTGCACAGCATAGGTTTAGAATATAAAATATTATCAAAGGCATTTGAGGTTCAGTTCCTTAAAAGGTATAGATGCTAATCCTATAAAAATATTGATTTTCTTTAAAAAATAAAGAAGTTTATCTTTTGACAGATGCTGATCCTATAGAAATACTGATTTTCTTAAAAAAAAAATAGAAAAGTTTATCTTTTGAGTTGTGTGGAAAAGTTTGTAGCCTGACAGTGTTTTCTAGATTCAGTATTAGATCCTCCTGAAAAAGATGTTTATAAAAACTTATCCTAACTTCTTCCCATTGACCATAATCAAGTTGGTGACAATTTGATTATAGAGACCAGAAACCAATGGCAAACTTAGTAAATTCCTTTCATAGCATAAAATATTGCTGGCAAGACTTCTTTTCAGATTTAACATATCAGGTAGTTATATTAGCATCATAGAATAAAAATATCTCATAAAAACCACTACTTTGCTGACTTTCTTTATAGCCACTCTTTTGAAATGTGAACATACACTGTGTGAGTTCAGAGTAACTGTACCGAGGAAACTGTAGGTTTTTCAAAGGAAGTTTTACTTCAGTCACCTTGATTATAGAGACATACTTGCCATCTCTGAATGACATTACAAAGAAATACAGAAAGGAAGGATGAGTTGTTTATCTCTGCAAGCTGGCTGAGGCAAGCAAATTTCTTTTTCTTCCATTTTCCTGTAATATTTAGAAATTACTTTGAGAAAGACTAGCAAGAATCATAACTAAGTTTTCAATAATTTCCACAGATGAAGTTATAATCACAAAGATCTAGAATAAATAAGGAACAATGGTGTGTGCTCACATACTCATTTATAAGCTATTTTCAAAAGTAAAGTTGAGACAAGTATTTTATTTGGAGATTCTATTATCATTTATTATTCCTATCAATCCTAAAAATTTCTGAGAATCTATTCTCATTAGATAATTTGAACAAGTCCAAATTCCCAATGATTAATAATAACAAATTTGTGAATTAAAGTGGAAATTTATCTTTTATAAAATGGATTTGACTAATGGAAGCACTAGATTTCTACATGTATGTGGATTTAAATGGTTTGTAAGGCATAGAAGCAAGTAGCAAAAATAATATATGTTAGCTACCTGTGTGTGATCATTTAGCTTGTTGACACAAGAACTATTTTAGAATATTTACTACATGTGTATTACTCTTCTTAAATGCAATTGGAATTCTAAGATAAATCATGTGAATTCAGCATTTAAAAGTTTATAATTTAGTGTGAAATGAGTGGTAAAAAAAACAACTGTTATGGAAATTTCCAGAATTTTGAGAGATTTGAGCAAGGGGAGATTTGTTTCCAGGGGTAAGTACTGAAGGACTCTAGAAAGGAGAAAGATCAGCTTTTCAGAGGGAATAGATTTGAGCTGTTCTTTGACGAATGGGTTAGGGGGAGTAAGAGGGCATTTGGGTAGAGAAAATACTAACACAAGCAAGAATCTTCATGAAATACAGGAAAAATTTGAATCCAAAGTGGTGATTAGTGTCTATGTATTTTCAAAGATTATATTCTGAATGGAAAGAAGTTTTACAGTATTAATTATGGCGATGCTGTATAGTTTTCCAGTATCAATTCAGACTGAACTATTAGGTAAGGAGTCTCTTAAGCATAGCTCCCAGGGAAGTGAATTGTATTTGCAAATTACAAGCATGTGCTTGTTTCTCAAGTTTTGCATTATGAGGAGAAATCAGTCATTAATTATTCACTCTTTTTGTTAGTATTGATACTAGTGGCATTAAGTTTTAGTCAGCAAAAAGAAAAATAATTTATTTTAAGAAATGGAAAAGAGAGGTTAGTTGAAATAATTCAATATTACTATTAGTGAAAAAAGTAGGCAAATTTTGGGTGTGTATTTTATGTCTGATATTTTATTTATAAGTTCTATATATCAGAGCTACAGACATTTTTCTTTTTGATTTTTTATATTATTTATAATTTTAGCTTAGGTTATCTCTATCCCTCATCCCATATTTGATAATATTTCAATTGATTTTACTCTAATTATTCTTAGGCTTGTTTATATGTACTTCATAGCATGTAACTTCTTGACACTTTTACTGCACCTAATCTAGACAGCTGACAGGTAGGTATTGATTTTTGTCTTCCTTGCTGGTATCATAACCCTAATGTTTTGTCTTCCTTGCTGGCATCATAACCCTATCATAACCCTGATATCATATCCTAATCTCCATAATATGATTTTCCTTGCAACTAATTATTGATAGGCTAAGGCTCATGAACCTTAGCTATATGCATTATGAGCACAGACGCGGTGTTTATTTTTTCTTTTTTTAAAATTTTTATGTATTTATTCATTTTAGAGGGGGAAAAAGCATGGATGATTATGTATGGAAGGTTTTTATGAGGCACTATTAGAAATAGTACACATCTCTCTGTTTACACATCAGTTGGCTGAAACCTAGAAACAGGCTGTATCTAGCTCCTCAGAAGCAGGCCATTTACCTAGGGTCACCTCAAATGAATGATTGGGATTTACAATTTCATGCATATTGAGAATGTCCTTTTGTCTCAGGGGATAATGGGACCCTGTAATCTTGAGCATGCTAGCCATTAAAAAGTTTTCCAGTAAAAATTGACAAAGAATGCTGCTGTTGTACAGTAGTTCTCAAATTATGTACCAGTACTCCAGGAGCTGCAGTGGAGGTTACATAGCTAAAATAAAACAGTTGATCACACATATGTTTAATCTCTAGAATATTCCACACATTCTACAAGGAGCTGAAACAGAGGAATGGAGAAGATACAGACACTGTTTTTAGATTGGTAAGTATGTATTGGTAGTAGATACATTTTGTGCCCCATGTCATTTCCTCTAAGCATGACTCCCATGTGAGCTACAGGCTGTGGTGGACAGTTACTATAACTAGGACCACAGCCCTACCTCAAGTACTATTGATTCTCTCTGGTTTCCTGTTTTGACCTCTTTTGGAAGCACATGACCTTTTAGGCAGGAGCAAGACAGAGGAAATTGTTGTGGAGATAATGCTGGGAGATACCCTCAACTATACATACACATACCTCTCCTGTGGAAAAAAAAAATGAGCTGGTCTCCAAGTTTTTCACTGTTATTAACTCTGTGGCTCTTATTGTATATCTCTCTTACACATATGCAAGAGAGATGCTCTATATCCTGATCTGAAACTGCTGGGGTGTAGGGATGTGCTTATTTACAGATTACGATACACAGATTGTTTTCCAAAGTGGCAGTGTCAATTTACATTCCTGTCAACAATGTCTAGGATTCCTCCATGATTTGTATTGTGGGCAGTTATCAGTTGTTAAATTTATATCAATATTGTAGGTGCCAAAAAATATTAAGTTACATTTCTAATTTACATATTTTGGCAACTAATAATTGCTAATGGATCTCTTTTCTTATATTTATGAGATATTCATCTTTCTCACCTACGAAATGCTTGGATTTCTCTCTCTTTGGCACATTTTTCTACTGAGTCTTTTATCTCCTTTTTTGGAAAGAATGTTTTTTCCTTCGTTTTGTTTTCTTTTTTTCTTTTTTCTTTTGTACCTCAACACTAATTCTTCTTTGCCTGTTTGTTGCAAACGTCTTCTCATAGTATACGGTACTTTTTGCTTTCTTTGTATGTCTCTTGAACAGAAGTTCTTAATTTTATTGTAGTTGATCTCTTTTCTTTTATGATTAATTTTTGTATATTGCTTAATCAATTCTTCCCCATCTTGAGAGCATAAACATATTTTTCTGAAGCTTTTATGATTTATTATTCTTATTTACATTTTCAATCCTTCAGTAATTAACTTTTGGTTAAGCGATAGTTATTTAATTTAGTTATTGGTAAGCAATAGTTATTTAATTCCATTTTTCTCCCACATGAATAATCAATTGTCTTTTCTGTGATAAAATAAAGTCACCACAACATTTTTGTATCTTTTGCTAAATATTCCAATTATAAATGAAACTAAGAGAGGCTTCTTACTCAATTCATCAGGCTATTCATGTACTTCTTCCTCTTTCCAAAGTTTCTTTTTAAGGAAATAAAGTACGTATTGATGTTCTTATCAAAGACCAGAGAGGGGGAAGAATGGGTTCCAATGCTGTATTAAACGTGAGAGAAAAGAAGAAAGAAAAGAAAAAAGAAGAAAATAAAAAGTAAGGGAGTGTCCAGTTAAGAGAGAACACATTGAAATTTATCCAAAATTAGGATAGTTTATAACGTATAGGGCATTGAGAAGCATCATTATGGAATTAGAAACCATCTGTTCTTTAGTTTAATACCTATATGTTTTAAAAAAGACTTTAAGGTATGGTATACTTAAATAGTATTTTCTTGTCAGACATAAATGTAAGACAGAGAAATGAAAGGACTCCCCAAAAGACAAATAGTGAGTTGGAGCAAAACTATGGTTATAGTTCAGTTTGGAATTGTGAGGGTCGCAGCCCTATAATCAAATAAAAATGAAAAGGACACACACTTACAAAACAACAACAAACAAACAACAACAACAACAAAAAAAACCCCACACAAACTACCAGTGCAATTTGGGGCTATTCTTTACTTGTTAAATGTATTTAAATGTGAACTGTTAGCTTGTGATAGAAAAGAATGCATTTTGAAAATTTTATTCTTTATGCCTGTGCCAAGAAAGAAAGTTAAACCTAAAGATAATTTCTCCTATCATATTCCTAGCATGAGTAGATTTCCTCTTTTAAAGCTTATCAGTTTGCTTCAGTCTGGAAAACATAAGCAATAAAACATTTCTCTCTTGATAAACAAGTTGAACTTTCTCACCTCCAGTTAGCATGAACAGATTGGTTGGTTACTGACAGATAATAGTTTGAGAGTAGCATAAAAGAATAACCCAAAACGCACGTTTAGCTCCACTAAACTTATTTTATAGTTGGTAAAATGTTACAAAACTCACAAGCTATGATCCGTGTATTTATGACATGAGGTCCTATAACTTTATATTCTCTTGTGGAAAAAAAAGACAATAGCTATAGTAATTTGTCTTAGGGATGGAATTTTCATCCCTAACATTTTACAAAGATGTTACATCTAGTATGTAGGTTACAATACTTGGCTGCCAGGAAATTATTTCTCAGACTATTGGCAAAAGCAACTTTTTCTCTATAGATATGCATCAGTAGCTTGGAACTCTGAAGGGAGGGGTTTCTTCCTTTCTTCTTTATAACAAAATTATTCTTTAGTGGCTACATAGCCATTGGTTTCATAGGTTTATAAAGTCGTATTCAGATTGTTTCCTAATTTTTTTTCTCTGAAAATTTGTCTCTATTTTAACATTGTTGCTATACTAGGAGACAGAACAAAATCACAAAATGAGGTGAGATATATTAATGGGGAAGTTAACAACAGAAGAATGAAAGAAAACATTATTGTTAAGAATTTATTCTAGCTAAGAAACCATTAAACTGTTTGCCACAGTGGTTGTATCACTGTACATCCCACCAGCAATGTGTAAGAGTTCTGTTACTCCACATTCTTTTTTTACACATAGTAAAATAAAGTTTAAAATATTTTACAAATTCCAATGGGTTCTTGGTTATATCTCATTGTAGTTTTATTTTGCATTTCACTAAGATATTAAACATCTTTCATTTCCTTATTTACCGTCTATCATCTTTTGCAATATTTTTGTTAAAATTCTTCTCTAATTTTTATTGGATTGTTTGTATGCTCATTATTGAGTTTTAGCAGTTTTTTTTTTTTTTTGGTATATTCTATAAGGATCTAAACCTTAATTGGCACTATGGTTTGCATATGTGTACCCCGAAGTTCCTCTACTTAAAGGGTTGGTCCCCAGTCCATGGTGCTGTGTTGGGGACATGGTGGAACCTTCAAGAGATGGGGCCTGCTTGGAAGTTTTGCAGCCATAAGGGGATGGTGGGGCGCTGGTCCTTCCTCTCTCTTGCTTCCTGGCTTCTATGAGGTAAGCAGTTTTCTCTGCCACACTCTCTTGTCGTGTTGTACTGCCTCACCAGAGGCTCAAGCCACAGGGCCAGCTCTGAGCTAAAATAACTTTTCCTTTTATTAAAGGAAATACCTGATTTATTTCAGGTATTTTTAAAAATAATAATGGACAATTAGGTGCACTTATCGCAAGTATTTTTTTTTCTCAGTTTGTGGCTAGCATTTTATTTTTTCAGTGGTATGTCTCATAGAGTGGAAATTTTAAATTTTAAAATTTGGTGATATTTGCCGGTAAATGGATGGAGCTGGAGAATATCATGCTAAGCAAAATAAGTCAGTCTCAAAAAACCAAAAACTGAATGTTTTCTCTGATATGTGGATGCTAATTCACAATGGGGGGACTAGGGAAGAATAGAGTTATTTTAGATTAGAGGGGAGTGAAGGGAGGGGTGGGGGTATGAGGGTAAGAAGGATAGTAGAAGGAATCATACATTATTACCCTATATACATATATAAGTATACGATCGGGGGGATTCTATATCATATACAACCAGAAGAATGAGAAATTATACATCATGATGTACAAAAGTGCATTCTACTGTCATGTATTACTAATTAAAACAAATAAAAATATTTTAAAAATTTAGTGATGTTTAATCATTTTTTTGTCTTTATGGTTTGTACTTTTAGGCATATCTAAGAATTTTTCACTAATATCAATGCTGCAAACATTTTTCCTGTGTCTTCTTCCAGAAATATTATAATTTTAGAGTTTATGTTTAGTTTTGTCAAAAGAAAAAAACAGTTCAACAAATTGAGTTTAAAGATCAAATTGGCTTTTTTGGGGTGAGGAAATGTACCAGGTATTGAACTCAGGGTCTCTCAACCACTGAGGCATGTCCCCAGTCTTTCTTATTTTTTATTTTGAGACAAGGTCTCACTGAGTTGCTCAAGTCCTGGCTAAGTTGCTGAGGCTAGCTTTGAACTCGCAATCTTCCTGCCTCAGCCTCCCAAGCTGCTGGGATTACAGGCGTGTACCACTGCCTAGCTCAAATTGGCTTTTATTAGAGATTCATAAATAAAGGAATATTCCCTCTGTCCCATTGATGTGTTCATCTGTTCTTATACCAAACACCACATTATCTTGATGACTCTAGCTCTATAATAAGACTTCATCAGGGAGTGTAAGTCTTTTAATATTGTTCTTTAAAAAATTCTTTTGGTTATTTTTGGTTCTTTGCCTTTTCATGAAAATTTTACTATTAGTTTGTCAATCTTTTAAGAAAATGCCTGTGGGGGTTTGATTGAAATTACTTTCAACTTACAGACTGATGCTGATCAATGAGAATGTAATCCAAATCAAAATATATGAGCCACATATGTAATTAAATTTTTCTGGCAGACACATTAAAAAAGTAAAAAAAATTTAAAAACCCAAACTCTTAAAGTTGTGGAATTAATGTTAATAATCTATTTCATTTATTTTAGTATGTAAGAATATTACCATTTCAACATGTAATCAATATAAAAATATTTCTGTGATATTTTATTTTTTGGTACAAAGTAAAAAATCTCATATATTTACACTTACATAACATCTTTTTTTTGTTTTAAACCTTTATTTTATTTATTTATGTATTTTGTATGTGGTGCTGAAGATCGAACCCAGTGCCTCACGCAAGCGAGGCAAGCACTTTACCACTGAGCCACAACCCCAGACCCTTACATAACATCTTAATTCATAATAGCCACATAAAGCTATTCAATACCTATGTGGCTAATGGTTATTATATTGATTGAAATAATTAATCAACTTGGAGAGAACCAACAAATTAATAGCACATTGCATTCCCATTCATAAAAATCAGTTTTATTTATATCTCAATTTATCTAAATTTTTTGTACAGATCTTACACATAATTGTCAAAATTATTCCTAAGTGTTTAATGATTTTTACATGATCTCTTGTTTTTTCAAATTTTAGCTCTTTATTTTTCATTATTATAGAAATATAATTGAAATTTACATATTGACCTCGTAGTCTACAGCTTATTAAACTTGTTAGTTTTAGTATGCTATTTTGTCAGTTTCTTTAATTTTCTGTTAGATACTCATGTCATTTGCAAATAAAGATTATTTTTAAAATTTCAAATTTATACAAAAATTTAAAACTTGTACATATATATTGATAGGTATTAGGATGCTTTGATATGTGTATTCATTGTATAATGTTTAAATCAGATTAAATATATCTACCTCCTCAAATATTTATCATTTCTTTATTGTAAAAACATTCAAAATTCTATCTTCTTACTTTTTTGAAATGTGCAGTACATCATTGTTATCTACATCCAACTACTGTGCAAAAGCATTTCCTATTTCCTTCTAACTGTAACTTAATTAAACTGTCTCATTAAACTGTCTTAAACTGTCTCAATCCCTTCCTCCCCATTACTCTTCCTAGTATCTGATAATCACACTTCTAATTTCAACTTCTATTAGACCAAAATTTTCAGATTCCACATATGAGTGAGATCAGGTGGTGCTTCTATTTCTGTACCTGGCTTATTGCACTTATGATAATGATTTCCAGTTCCCTCTATGTTGTCACAAGTGAGAGGATGTCTGTCTTTTTTAGGGCTGAAGAGTATTCCATTGTCTATTTTCAACATTTTATTTATCCATTCATCTATGAATGAACACTTAAATCATTCTCACTTCTTGGTTATTATGAATGAGCATAAGAATGAAAATCTCTCTTTTGAGATACGGTCTTCATTTTCTTTGGGTATTTAACCTAGAAGTGCAATTGCCGGATTATACGACAGTTCAGTTTTTAGTTCTTTGAGGCACCTCTATACTCTTTAACATAATGTCTGTACTAATTTACATTCCCATCAACAGAGTACAAAGATGAGGTCATAGTTCATTGTGGTTTTGGTTTGTATTTCCCTGATGAATAGTGATGTTGAGGTTTTTTTTTCCCCTATTAATTGTTGGCTATTTGTGTGTCTTCTTTTGAGAATTGGCTATTTTGGTCTATTGGCTATTTTTTAATCAGGCTGTTTTTGCTCTGGTTTTGTTTTTTTTTTTTGCTATTGAGTTTTGGAGGCAATTTTATTTTTTCATTGGCCATCAGTATGTCTTTTATTATTTTCCTTGCATTTCTATACTGGTTAAGACCTCCAATATAACATTCAATACAAGAGATATAAGTAATTATTCTTACCTTACTTATTAAGAGGTCAACATTCAGTCTTTCACCTTTAAGAATAAAGTAATCTGTAAGGTTTTTTTGTAGATGCCTTTTTATTGGGTTGAAGATATTTTATTGTATGTCTAGTTTTCCAAGAGTTTTTATTTCACGAATTTGTGTTGAATTTTGTCAAATGCTTTTTCTGCACTAAGATCATCATATGTTCTTCCTATTTTATTATTCAGTATGGTGAATTACATTGATTGATTTTTAATGTTAACTAATTATATATTTTTAACATATAACCCATTTAGCTATGGCATATAATTGTTTTTATTTGTTTGCTGGGTTATTTTAGATACTATTTTCTTTACTCTTTTAATTACTTTTTTTTTGGTATTATTTTCATAGGAGATATAGGTGTGCCAATTACTTTTCCTGGAATGTGTTTATTTGATTTTGATATTAGTTAATTGTGGCTTCATTACATTAGTTAGTAAGTGTTCTTTTTCTATTTCCATAAAGAATTTGTAAAAGACTGGCATTAATTGTTTTCTAAATTTTTGATAGACTTCAGAAGTGAAGTAATATGGCCCTGGAGTTTATTTTGTTTTATTTATTTAAATTTTTTTTTTAGTTTTTGATGGACCTTTAATTAATTAAATAGTTAATTAATTAATATGTGGTGCTGAGAATCAAACCCAGTGCCTCACACATGTTAGGCAAGCGCTGTACCACTGAGCTACAACCTCAGCCCATTATGTTATTTTTGAGGTGTAGCTTTTAAATAGTAATTCAGATTCTTTAATAGATAATGTATTATTAGGGTAACATATTTCATCTTAAGTAAATTTTAGAAATATATGTCTTTTAGGGAATCTATTTTATCCAGGTTGTTGAATTTTTGATATGAATTTATTTACAATTATTTTAATGTTCATAGACACTGTGGTAATGTTTACTTTTTCTTTGATATTAATAATTTATGTTTTTATTTCTTCTGATCATTTTAGCCAGAGGTTTAGTAATTTTGTTGATATTTTCTAGAATTTTCTCTTTTAATTGTTTTTTATTTCACTTCATTTACGTTCTTATATTTATTATTTTCACCTTTCCAGCTACTTTGGTTTCAATTTGCTCTTTCTTTTCATGCTTTTTTAGATTGAATCTTGGATCACTGATTTTAAAACTCTTTTTTTCTTTTTCTAACATAGGCACAATAAGCCTACAAATTTGCCCTTGAGCACTGTTTCAAACACCACTTATTTTAATAGATAGTTGTTCCTCAAGTATCTATAGGGAATCAAACTTTTGGAGGCTCCAATTCCTTTAAAATGGCATATTATTTGCATATAGCTTATGTTCACCTTCCTGGATGTTTTAAATTATTTCTAGATTATTTATCATATGTAACACAATGTAAATGTCATGTAAGTAGTTGTTATTATGATATATCATTTAGGTAATAATGGCCAGAAAAACGGTCTGCATATGTTCAGTATAGATGAACTTTTTTTTAAAGAAAATTTTTCATCTGTGGTTGCTTGAATCCATGGATGTGGAACCTACAGATATGGAAAGCTAACTGTATTAAGTTTTTATTTTCATTAAGCTCAAAACATTCTATAATTCTCTAGTCATTTCCTCTTAGTCCATAGGTCATATAGAAGTGTGTTATTAACTTAAAAATATTTGAGGATTTCCCAGATACCTTTCTGTCATTGTTTTCAAATTTAATTTCATTATAGTTATAGAATATACTCTGTCAGATTTCAGCCTTTTAAAGTGGTCCACAATATGACTTTTCTTGATAAATATTCCTTGTGCTTTTGACAAGAATGTATGAGATGGGGCAGGGATTGTAACTCAGTGGGAGAGCGCTTGCCTAGCATGGATGAGGCCTTAGGTTCAATTCTCAGCACCACACAAAAAACAAATAAAATAAAGGTTAAATTCTAAAAAAAAAAAAAAAAAAAAGAATGTGTGAGAATTTATGCTGTACAATTATTGGGTATAGTGTTATATTTATGTCAATTAAGTGAAGTAGCTTAACACTACCATTTAAATCTATATTCTGACTAATATGGTATCTCCTTGTTTTACCAGCTACTAAAATAGGTACAATTGTGATGTGTCTATTTCTCTTTTGAGTCTATCAGTTTGGGTTAACCTATTTTGAAGTTCTTTATTAGGTTATTCACATTTGGATTAATATGTTGTCTTGGTTAATGAACTACTTTATCATTGTGAAATATTCTTCTTCATCCCTACTAGAATTCCTTGTTCTGATATCTTTGTCTAATACTAATGCAGTCACTCCAGCTTTCTTATTCTGAATATATTATGTATATCTTCACATTCTCTTACTTTTAACTATTTGTTAAAAGATACATATTTTTAGTACTGGAAATTGAATGCAGGGACACTCTACTACTAAACTACATCCCTAGCTCTTTTCAAATATTTTTATTTTGAGACAGGTTCACTAAGTTGTCAAGGCTGGCCTCAAACTTCTGTCCTCCTGCCTTAGCATCCCAAGTAGCAGGCTTATAGGTGTGAACTGCCATTTCTGGCTATATTTTTATATTTAAAGTGGCTTCCCTGTAGATTGTATACTGTAGTTGAAACTTGGCTTTTTTCAGTATGGCAATCTTACTTTTTAATTCATACACTTAAACTTTGTACTTTATGTAATTACCAGGTAATTAATCTATCATCTTGTTATTGTCTATTTGACTCATTTGTTCCTGGTTAATTTTCCTTCTCTTTTTTTTTTTTTTCCTTTTTAAATTAAGAATTTTCTAGTATTTTTCTCCATTTTTTTATTAGTTATATGACCTTTTTTAAAATATATTTTTTTATTTGTCAATGGACCTTTATTTTATTTATTTATATGTGGTGCTGAGACTCAAACCCAGGGCCTCCCACATGCTAGGCAAACGCTGTACCACTGAGCCACAACCACAGCCCAGCTATATGATTTTTAATGATGTACTAGAGTTTTACCATCTAACTTTCACATATCACAATCTACCTTCAAATCTTATCATATCACTTTATTTGTAACATACAAATTTTGAGACTGTCTACTTTTTCTCCTTTTCTGCCCTTTGAGTTATTTTGTTACATGTATTATTTCTAAACAAACATGTCAAAAGTCCAATAAATGTACATGAAATAATCATCTTTTAAGGAAACAAAATAAAAGACAGTCTTTTGTATTTACCTACACGTTTAGTGTTTTTGGCACTCTCTGTTCTTATGTGTAAGTCCCTGTTTTCCATCTGGTATCATTTTATTTCTGCCCAAAGAAATTTTTTTTTAACATTTCACGTCACACCAGTTCTCTAATGAAAAATGTTTCAGTTTTCATTTGTTTGAAGACTTTATTTCACCTTAAATTTAAAAAGACCTCATTCCACAAGACACTAACTAAAAAAACAAACAAACAAACAAAAAAATCTGAAAGTAAATAGAAAGAGTAGAGGGAAGAAAACGGGAAAGGGGAAGAGAAGAGGGAAAGGAAAGGGGAAATACTGGGAACTGAATTAGAGCAAGTTATATTCCATGCTTTTGTAATTATGTCAAATGAATCCTAATGCTTTTATAACTACAAATAGCAAATACAAAACACATTTTTAAGGTATAATTGTCCCACAGAAAGTTGTATGTATTTGATGTGTACAATTTGATGCATTTGGAGAAAAGCATATGCCCATGAAAACATCACCACAATCAATGCCATACACCTATCCATCACCTCTAAAGCTTCTTCTCACTATCTTTATTTATTTATTGTTATTTTGTGGTAAAAACCCTTATATAAAATCTACTTTGTTAGAAAATTTAAAGTATTATATTGTTAACCGTATTACATTGTGATATTATATTGTTAACCATAGGCAGTATGCTATATAGTAGATCTGTATGACCTATTCATCATGCAAAACTAAAACTTTCTACCCTTTGACCAATATCAATTCTTCCTCCCCAGTCCCTGACAACCAGCACTGTATCTACCTCTGTGAGTTTGACTATTTCTTATACAAGTGGGATCTGCAGGATTTGTCCTTGTGTTAGAGTGATTTTACCCAGCCTAGTGTCCTCTAAGTTCATTCACATTGCTGCAAATGTCAGGATTTCCTTTTTTTAAATGGCTGAAAAATATTCTATTACAAGCATATACTTCTTTGCTTTATTCATTTGTTAAATGATGGCCATTTGTGTTGCTTCCCTGTCTTGACTGTTGTAAACAATGCTGTAATGAATATGGTAGTGAAGATTTCTTTTTGAGTTCCTTATTTTAATTCCATTCAATACATACCTAGAAATGTGATTGCTGTATTGCATGGTATTTCTATTTTTAATTTTGTGACTACCCATATGGCCTTCCCTAATGGCGATACTAATTTTCATTTCCATTAACAGTGTATAAAGATTCTCTTGTCTCTACATACTTATTAGCATTTACTATCTTTTTTATCATAACCACTTTAACTTATGTGAGATAACATCTCCTTGTGGTTTAGATTTGCATTTCCCTGATGACTACTGGCATTGAACACATTTTCATACATCTGTTGGCCATTTATTTGTATGTCCTCTTTGGAGAAATGCCTATTCATGTCTTGTACTCATTTTTTAAATTGAGTTATATTTTTGTTTCATTGTTTCTTGCTATTGAGTTGCTTAAAATATAGTAGGATTCGAATTATATAGAGAAATCTCATGATATGAACATCTTTATAAATGCCCCTTTCTCCTTGAGACAGATCATTGGGAGCAGTTGTTTAATTATAACACCAAATCTGTGTGTCTTGCATATCACATGTGCTTAGATACAAACTTGCCTTTTAAAAACCTTTTAAAGGCTGATCAGAAGCCACTAGGATTTTGGAAAAACATTGAGACTTTCTAATATCCCAGTATACTGAAATCTCTTACAGTTACAAGTGGCAAAAACTTGGAACAACTAACTCAAGCAAATACAAGGAGTTTATCATCTCATATTACCAATCCACAGCAAAGGCAAGGGTGAAATAGACTTAAAGATGATGAGGCTCATGAAGTTTACCCTGTCAAGTTTCTTCCTTCCGTTCACTGATTCTTAGGTCTGATTCTTTCTGATTTTTTTTCTTTTTTTGCTGTTCCAGATGAAATTTTTCCATGGTTAGGAACATGGTTTTAGATTACTTCAGACTTAAAGCTTTCCATCTGTATAATTCAAGAAGTAAAAAAGAGATCCTCAAAATCTTCAACTATGTTCTATTAAGTCCTTTGGTCCAGCTTGAGTCACCTATCTGGTGTTAGAAAAATAAATGTAACCTCAGGGATGGAGCATTAAGTGGCTCTGGATATGTAAAGTACTCATCCAGTTTTGGCTAGGAAAGTGATATACTCATGGCAGTCCCTACTTGAAACACTTGAATGGAATGATGAAGGGAGAAAATCTACAAAAGTAAGGAATGCTATTACCAAAATAAAGCAACCAGAGGAAGAGTTCTGGCTTTACAAAACCACTTCTGTGCATTATAACATGCAACCATTTATAGACATTATGATTTTAGTGGGTTCCTCTTGCTTAAAAATATTAAGATTTAGAGGCAATCAGATGCTTAATTAAATGGTTATCCATTTTCTGTTTAGACTTAGAGACCTAGCTATGTCAACTATACAAGAGGTGCTATTAGAAAGAAATACTTTTAATCTCATAGGCAAATCCCATTATTCTCAGAGTTAGAAATCTGGCTCAGTTTGTCAATAAGCAGATATTTGGAACAAAGACTACCTGAATACTAACAATCATATTTCAGATAAACCACATGAGCCATTATGTTCCTCATAAGTTACTCACTTTTAGAAATAAGTCTCAACTTAATGTCAAGAATTTACATTTTTGAAATGCCACCAGACTTTACAATATTTCAACAGAGTTTAGTTCTTCACAAAAACTCAGATCACCCAAAGGATGCCAAGCTTCAGGTCAAAGAATACATGACTTTGAAGACTGAACTTCCAATTTTGAATTCATGTTAGGTTATACAATAATACAGGAAAAGAGAGAGGCTGCGTATATTGTCAAACTTAATGACAAAGGTTATGTAGAATTAGATAATTAAATAATAAGTGGATTATGACTTATATTAGGTGAATGTCAGAATTCATCCCTGAGTGTTATTTGGCAGGGGTGATAAATCTTACTCTCTAGGGTTAAAATTTTTCAACATCCTTGTACATACTAGGGCACTTCAAAGTAATACAAAGTAATACACTAAGAGGGCTAGATAGAGGCAGTCTGATTGACATTCTTAATTTTATCAACAACAATAGAAACAGCAGTGGCATCAATAAGCAAAAATTTTTGTTAGGCACCGAGGATGAAGACAAACATATAGTTCAGCTCTTTAATGGAATTATAATTTTAAAGATTTAAAATTTCTTAATATCCTTTATAAACTGAAGCATTTGAGTAAATTGAATACAAAACAAAAAATTACTATCTACTTATGCATGAACCTAATAACTTTTATAGACTTATGAGGTCTTAAAAATTTTTCATCATTTAGAATTACCTTTCCCAAAATGCCTTAAAACAAGAATATACAAACTAACAATGAACATATACATACTAGCTCAACCCAGCTTGTTCATAAACTCTTAAATTTCTTAAAATGCTCATACATAATAATTTTAAAAACAACAACTAACAAAGCCTTTCTCCTATTAAAGGCTATACTTCTTAAGAGTTTAAGTCACTAGTGTACTAATTCTTTTTTTTTTTTTTTTTTTTGGTACTGGAGATTGAACTCAGGGGCACTTGACCACTGAGTCACATCCCCAGCCCTGTTTTGTGTTTTATGTAGAGACAGGGTCTCACTGAGTTGCTTAGTGCCTCGCTGTTGCTGAGGCTGGCTTTGAACTCACGATTCTCCTGTCTCAGCATCCCTAAGTGCTGGGATTACAGGCTTGCGCCATCGCGCCCGGTTTAGTGTACTAATTCTTATTAATTTCTTAGGAGAATTAGATTCTTACCAGCATCTAGGCAAAATTAAAGCAAGATGTGTATTTGTAAGGAACACATTTATTATTCTGGGCATGAAATGATAGTATAGTTACGATTATATCTATGCAGAACTTCTATTTAAATTTATACAAAGCACCAATATGCTTAAAAGTTTTATAATACATAGTATGGGAAGTAGCCTTTAAAATAATATGTGTGGTATAATCTCAATTTGGAGGTTCTTGTGTGTATATATTTATAAGAAAATATATATTGAAATGTACAATTGGTAATGGGCCTAAATACATACATTAGCTGCTTCTTTATGTTTTCTTAATCTTCTAAAATTCCTCGATAAAAACATTATTGTTATGATAAAAGTTATTTAAAGTTGTTCATGAATTACGAATATGTGTAGGCTGATTAGCTGACAAGTTATTTTGGGAAAATTTTGAGTGAAGTCTAATTCGGTGCAATAAGCTGTACTATGTCCATTGTGAAGTGCAGCATGAATAATGTCCTGAAATTTTTAGATAGATGGTATTTTCAAATAACAATACACTTGTCTCTCAGTGCTTATGTTGCACTGATTCCAGGACATCCTGGTGCAAAAACCAGAATTCACAGATGCTCAAGTACCTTATAAAAATGGTATCAAATTTCCATATCACTTACATAATCCTCTCACATGCTTTAAATCATATTTGGATTACTAACACCTAACACAATGTAAATAGTATGTGATAAATTATTATACTGTCTTGTTTAGGGAATAGTGATGAGGAAAATACCTGTATATGTTAAACACAGATACAATTTTGTTTTTGGATTATTTCCAACCTATGGTTTGTTGAATCTGTGGATTCAGAAACTACAGAAAAAGATGGCTGACTGTGTATTATCTCCTATTGTCATAAACAAACAGCAACAGCAAATAGAAAAATATTGCTAAAACTGCAAGTAGAGGTAAACAATTCAAATAGACATTAAAGTGCATATATTTTTAAAAATACTAAGTGTGTGTGTAGATGATGACAAAGTTGTTATAACTGACATCTTTTCATTTTAAAAGTATAGGAAGGAGATGTGACTTAGTGGTAGAGCATTTGCCTGATGATGCCCTAGGTTTGATCCCCAGAACTGCAAAAATAATTTTTTTCAATTTAAATTTAGATAAATTAGAAAATCATATAACTGTGCAAGCAAAATATTTGTTATTTCATATATTGAGTTACTAGTATAATTAGAGAATGATTTTATTTCTCTTGTCAAAAGATGAATGTTCTCACAAAGTATAAAAAAGTATTTAAAAACTAGAAGATGGAAAGACCTCCCATGCTCTTGGATAGGCAGAATCAATATTATTAAAATGGCCATTCTACCCAAAGAGCTATACAGATTCAATGCAATCCCAATTAAAATCCCAAAATCCTTTCTTATAGAAATAGAAAAGACAATCATGAAATTCATTTGGACAAATAAGAGACCCAGAATAGCCAAAGCAATTCTGAGCAAGAAGAGTGAAGCAGGAGGCATCACGATACCAGACCTTAAACTTTACTACAAAGCTATAGTAACAAAAATGGCATGGTATTGGCACCAAAATAGACATGTAGACCAATGGTACAGAATAGAAGACACAGAGAGTAATGCACATAAATACAGCTATCTCATACTAGACAAAGGTGCCAAAAACATACATTGGAGAAAAGATAGCCTTTTCAACAAATGGTGCTGGGAAAATTGGAAATCCATATGCAGCAAAAAGAACTAAACCCCTATCTCTCACCATGCACAAAACTCTACTCAAAGTGGATCAAAGACCTAGGAATTAGACCAGAGACCCTGCGTCTAATTGAGGAGAAAGTAGGCCCAAATCTTCATCATGTTGGGTTAGGCCCCAACTTCCTTAACAAGACTCCAAAAACACAAGAAATAAAAGCAAGAATCAATAAATGGGATGGACTTAAACTGAAAAGCTTCTTCTCAGCAAAAGAAACTATTAATGAGGTGAACAGAGAGCTTACATTCTGGGAGCAAATTTTTGCCACACCCACATCAGAGAGAGCACTGATCTCCAGGATATATAAAGAACTCAAAAAACTTAACACCACCCCCCCAAAACAAACAAACAAAACAAAACAAAACAAAAAAACCCAAACAACCTGATCACTAAATGGTCTAAGGAGCTGAATAGAAACCTCTCAGAAGAAAATATACAATCAATAAACAAATATATGAAGAAATGTTCAACATCTCTAGCCATTAGAGAAATGCAAATCAAAACAACTCTCAGATTTCATCTCACCCCAGTCAGAATGGCAGCCATCCAAAATACAAGCAATGATAAGTGCTGGCGAGGATGTGGTGAAAAGGTACACTCAAACATTGCTGGTGGGACTGCAAGCTGGTGCAACCAATCTGGAAAGCAGTATGGAAATTCCTTAAAAAACTTGGAATGGAACCACCATTTGATCCAGCTATTCCACTCCTTGGCCTATACCCTAAAGATTTAAAAACAGCATACTACAGTGATGCAGCCACCTCAATGTTTATAGCAGCACAATTCACAATTGCTAAACTGTGGAAGCAACCCAGATGCCCTTTAATAGATGAATGGAGGGCTGGGATTATGACGCAGTGGTAGCG
Organism: Xerus rutilus; assembly: GCA_028644305.1. Classification (NCBI taxonomy): domain Eukaryota; kingdom Metazoa; phylum Chordata; class Mammalia; order Rodentia; family Sciuridae; genus Xerus; species Xerus rutilus. Next base: position 62,475,816 of record CM053405.1, read on the forward strand.
TGCTCGCCTAGCACGCATAAGGCACTGGGTTCGATCCTCAGCACCACATAAAAATAAAATAAAGATATTCTGTCACCTACAACTAAAAAATGAACATTTAAAAAAAATTAGATGAATGGATAAAGAAACTGTAGTACATATACACAATGGAATATTATTCAGCAATAAAAGAGAATAAAATTATGGCATTTGCAGGTAAACGATGGAATTGGAGAACATTATGCTAAGTGAAGTAAGCCAATCCCAAAAAACCAAATGCCAAATGTTCTCTCTGATTAGTAGATGCTGATACATAAGGGGGGTGGGAATGGGGAACATAGGAGAAATAGAGGATCTCTGGATGGGGCAGGGGGGAGGAGGAGGAAGGAAAAGGGGAATAGGTATAGTAAAGATGGTTGAATGAGATGGTCATCACTACCCTAGGTGTATGTATGAAGACACAAATGGTGTGACTCTATCTGGTTTACAACCAGAGAAATGGAAAAATTGAGCTCTATATATGTACTACAACTTGACTTGAAATTTATTTAAATTAATTAATTAAAAAAAAGAAAATTTCAAATAAAACATAGTCTTATTGATAGCCACTTTTTAAAATTTATTTTTTATTTATTCTACTTAGGTATACATGGTAGCAGAATGCATTTTGATTCATTGTACACAGATGGAGCACAACTTTTCATTTCTTTGGTTGTACGTGATGTAGAATCACATCATATATGCAGTCACACATGAAGCTAGGGCTATGATACCCATCTCATTCCACCATCTCTACTGTCCCCATACCCCTTTCTTGTTCCCTCCCCTTTGACCAAAGTTCCTCTATTCTTTTTTTAAAATTTTATTTATTTATTTATTTATTTATTTATTCTACTTAGGTATACATGATAGCAGTGTGTATTTTGATTCATTGTACACAGATGGAGCACAACTTTTCATTTCTCTGGTTGTATGTGATGTAGAATCACAACATACATGCAGTCATACATAAAGCAAAGTTCCTCCATTCTTCCTATGTACTCTCCATTATGGATCAACATCCACTTATCAGAGAGAACATTCAGCCTCTGGTTTTTGGGATTGGCTTACTTTACTTAGCATGATATTCTCCAGCTTCACCCATTTACCTGAAAATGGCATAATTTTATTCCCTTTTATTGCTGAGTAATAAAAGACATCTAGTAATTAAAGGGCATCTAGGTTGGTTCCACAGTTTAGCTATTATGAATTGAGCTGCTATACATTGAAGTGCCTGAGTCACTATAGTATGCTGTTTTTAAGTCTTTTGGGTATAGACTGAGGAATGGGATAGCTGAGTCAAATGGTGGTTCCATTCCAAGTTTTCTAAGGAATCTCCATACTGCTTTCCTGATTGGTTGTACCAATTTGCAGTCCCACCAGCAATGTATGAGTGTGCCTTTCCCCCCACAACCTTGCCAACACTTATTGTTGTTTGTATTCTTGATAATTGCCATTTGAATGGCATGAGATGAAAGAGTAATTTTGATTTGCATTTCTCTAATTTTAATAGCCACTTTTTAAATTGCTACTTACCCACCTACTGTTAGCTGGTGAAATATCTTGCCATGTGAATGTTGATGAATAAGAGTAAGTAGCTTATAAGCAAATGGGTTAAACTTACAAGCTTAACAGATTTTAAAACAGGATTTGAAATAATTCCAAAATTATTGCATTTGTAAAGTTTATGAGTTATGGAGAATATGTCATTTACATTTTGATGTGGTTGGATGATCAAAATGTTGTAGGTTGTGTGAGGGAGTTAGAACATCAACGTATTGTTCCAAATTTTGAAAATCAGAAAAAAATTGATTCAGAAAAAAATCCTTTGTAATAGATTTTAATAAAGTGAATGCATCATTTTTTATAACATTTGTTAAATAAAAGCTTTACAGGGCTTGCAAAAAAATTATTTGTTGTTGCCAACCAAAAAATAAATGCCATTTAAGAACAACTGACATAAAAATTACTAAGACTGTGATACAATCAATGTATGTTCAAATTATAAAAACTGGTTCTTATGAATTTGGATCAATTTTTCTGACTAATAAATTTATTTCAAAGTTTCATGTGAATTATTTTCTGTGACCTTTTTTTTTTCTTTTAATTTTGGGGCAACAAAAAGGAAAGTTTTCATTTTCTTGAATAAAATACATAGAAAAGATTTTGTAATTCCTAATTCTGTGTTTGAATTCCTCTTCCAAAGTATAGTATTCTTTCTTACTTGGCTAAAATAAATAATTTGGTTGTGGAAAGAATCTCAATTCATTATTTATCTGGAGCAAAGGATACTGATATATATTTCTTTTCTCTTCTCTTCTTTTCTTTTCTACTGGGGATTGTACTTGACCACTGAGCCACATCCTCAGTCTATTGTGCGTTTATTTAGAGACAAGGTCTCACTGAGTTGCTTAGCGCCTCGCCATTGCTGAGACTGGCTTTGAACTCACGATTCTCCTAACTCAGCCTCCCAAAGTGCTGGAATTACAGGTGTATGTCATTGATCCTGGCTCTGATATATATTTCTTTATGGTATATGATGATTGTATTTTTTATTTAAGGTAAGCAAAGAGTTGAGATGAATGCACAAAAAGTTATCCATGTATGATATTTCTCTAAATTGATCATATTTCACATTTAAAACTCTAAGGTACAATGTAAAAAGGATGGATACAGTACATAACAAAATTGTTCTTCAGAATTAAGAAAAATTTACATATACATACACACATATGTATATATATGTGTATGGATGTGTGTGTGTATAGATAGATAGATTTAAATGACTGGGAAGTGACAGCTGAAACAACTATTGCCCTAAATATGTTTCTTAATTCCAGTTCAGATAGCTCCCTTTCCTGAGTCAACCATGCTATGTTGGCAGGCACAGGAGAGGAGAGATGCAGCCCTAAGAAATTTTGAGCTCTTCCAGGTCCAGATAAAGTATGTTGAAAAATTCTTCCCTGGCATGGACAATAGCTTGTGTACAGGTAGCAAAGAGTCCTGAAGCAACAAGTAGACTATTTAGACTTCTTTTCATGAATGGATATATTTCTGACTACTTCTAGAGGATCTATTTATTTATCTGGTATCAGAAGCTGCAGAGGACCAAGTTCCCTCTGCTTTGGTAAAAGTGCAAAAGAATTAGTCCTCTCTACTATGTGGATAGGGTGACTAGAATACTTACCATTGCAGTTGAGGGGTCTAGAATCAGAGGCTTCATCCTCTTGTCAGACAGGACCCTGATTACTTGTCTGTTTTGCAGATTGCCTATGGAGCAGACTCCATTGAGTTTATCTGCTTTTAGTATTGACTCTGCCTAAGGTTACCTAGTGGCTAGCTGAATACAGTGAATAGTCAAAGAAAAATGTCAACTCACGTAAGGATATCCAGCAGCCATAGAGTGAAAGAACTAGAGGAAAAGCAAAGAGGCTAGAAGGAAAAAATTAATATTTACATTTAAAATACAAACAAAAATCAATAACCTTACTTAGGTCTTAAAGGATTAAGAAAAGGGGCTGGGATTGTGGCTCGGTGGTACAGCGCTTGCCTCCCATGCGTGAGGCCCTGGGTTCGATCCTCAGCACCATATACAAAGCAATAAAATAAAGACATTGTGTCCATCTAAAACTTAAAAAAATTAAAAAAAAAAGAATTAAGAAAAAAAGAGCAAACTAAATCAGAAGCTTGGAAGGATAGTTCCTCAAAATACTGAAGAATATTATGAGAAACCCATGGCTGTATACCTCATGCTCAATGAGGATGAATGAAAGTTTTGCCTCTAAGATCATGAATAAGACAAGGGAGTTATTTTTACCAATGTTATTCAAAATTGTACTAGAAATTCTAGCCAGAGGAACTGAGAAAAAAATTTAAATTGGAAAAGTAGAATTATCTTTATTTCTAGATGTTGTGCTTCTATACAGAGAGATCTCCAAAATTCAGGAAAAAAAGATGCTAAAGTTAATAAATAAATTCAGCAAAGTTTCTGGGTATCAGGTCAATACACAGAACTTAATTGTTTCTATAAATCCCCAATAAACAATCCAAAAGAGGAATTATGTGAACAATTCTAAGAGCATCCAAAGGAATAAAGTGTTCTGGAGCAAAAATTAACTGATTTATTTATGTGTCAACTTGATTAGGCTAAGGGATGCCCTGACAGCTGGTAAAACATTATTTCTTGGTTTATCTGTGAAGATATTTTTTGAAGAGATTAACATTTCAAACTGTAGACTGAGAAAATAAGATCACTTTCACCAATGTGAGTAGGCATCATTTATTTAATCCAATAAAGACTTGAATAGAACAAAAGAGCAGAGGAGACTGGATGGGAGTACTGCCTGTAGTTCTAGCTACTTAGGAGGCTGAAGTATGAGGATCACTAGAGCCCAGCCTTGGCAGCACAGTAAGACCTCATCTCAAAAAGAAAAACAAGCCGGGCGTGGTGGCTCAAACCTGTAATCTCAGCACTTAGGGAGGCTGAGACAGGAGAATTGCAAGTTCAAAGCCAGCCTCAGCAACGGCGAGGTGCTAAGCAACTCAGTGAGACCCTGTCTCTACATAAAACACAAAAAGGGCTGGGGATGTGGCTCAGTGGTCGAGTGCCCCTGGGTTCAATCTCCAGTACCAAAACAAACAAACAAACAAACAGCCCTGTGTAGCGGCACATGCCTGTAATCCCAGCCATTTGGGAGCCTGAGGTTGGAGGACTGAGAGTTCAAAGCCAGTTTTAGTGGAGCTGGCTTAGTGAGGTCCTAAGCAATGCAGCAAAACCTTATATCTAAATACAATATATAAAAGGGCTGGAGGTATGGCTCAGTGGTTAAGGATCCTTGAGTTCATCCCAGTACCAATAAATAAATAGTTGAATTTGCTATCTACTTGAGCTGAGACATGCACTTCTGTCCTTAGGTGTCAGTTCTCCTGATTCTCAGTCTTTCAGACTCAGACCAAGACTTACATGATTGGCTTCATAGTTCACAGGCCTTCAAATTTGTACTAGAACTATACCGTCACCTTTCCTGGGTGTTCAGCTTGTCTATGGAAGCTCAACTTCTCAGTTCCATAAATGCATGAGCTAGTTTCACCTAACAAATCTCTTCCTTTTTATCTGTGTATATCCTAATGATTTGGCATCTGTAGAGACCTCTGACTAATTAAGAGGGGAAATATTTGTACACTGAACCATAAAACATTGCCCAAATAAGTTTAAGAAGAAGTAAATAAATGGAAATACCTTAGTGTTAATTAATTGGAAGATGTAATAGGGGTATGACATCATACTACTCAAAGATCTCTATATACTCAATGTAATCCCTAATAAAATTCTGTGACCTTTTGAAGAAGTAGAAAATCATTCCTCAAAATCATATGGAATTTCAAAACAATGTTAAAAAGAAAAAAAGTCAGATGATGTATACTTGATTGTGAAACTTCCTACAAAGCTGTAATAATCATAACAATGTAGTATTGATTTTAAGGATAGGCATACAGAACCATAGAGTAGAATTGAGAGCTCAAAAGTAAAGTCATACAACTATGACCAATTGATTTCCAATGGTCTTGCTAAGACCATTTAATAGGGAAAGAGTAGAAGTCTCTTCAACAAATGCTGATCAGAGAACTGGATTTCTACATGCAAAAGAATTATGTTAGTAACGACCTCACAGCATTAGCAAACATTAACTCAAAAATAGATCACCCCAGTCAGAATGGCAGCTATCCAAAATACCAGCAACAATAAGTGCTGGCGAGGATGTGGAGAAAAAGGTACACTTAAACATTGCTGGTGGGATTGCAAATTGGTGCAACCAATCTGGAAAGCAGTATGGAGACTGCTTAAAAAACTTGGAATGGAACCACCATGTGACCCAGCTATCCCACTCCTTGGCCTATACCCTAAAGACTTAAAGACAGCACACTACAGTAAAGCAGCCACTTCAAAGTTTATAGCAGCATA
>CM053405.1:62481895-62511971 GCA_028644305.1 Xerus rutilus
GAAAAATTATGATTGTAACAATTTTTTTTCTATTTGCCTCAACAAATGTTTTCAGTGAACAGTGTGTACAGCTTTTGAAAATTTGTTTTTTTCTATTATGTTTGATAACATGTATTAAAATGCAACTTTTGAGAAAAATAAAAAAAATAAAACACACACAAAAAAATTAGATCAACAGGCTAAATAAAAGATTTTAAACAATAAAACTCTTTGAAAGAAACAGGCAATACATCATATTATATGTAGCAATTAATTTTTAGACATCACACCTGAAGTATAAACAACAAAAGCAAAAACAGAATAAATTAAGCTTTATCAAAATTGAAAACTTTTGTGCATCAAAGGACCTTAACAAGACAGTGAAAATGGAAGCTACTAGAATGGGGAAAATATTTGTAAATTACATGTTTGATATTTATAATAGTCAAAATGTGAAAATAGTGTAAATGCTCAACAACGAATGGATAAGCAAATTTTGATGTCTGCTTAAAATGGAATATCATTCAGTTATTAAAAAGAATGTGAGGTACTGATACAAGCTACACATGGGAAAACCCTGAAAACATTATATTAAGTAAATGATTCAGGTACAAAAGATCACATATTGTACGATTCCATTTATATGAAATATCCAGAATAGATAAGTCCAGAGACAGAATGCATGTAAGTAGTTGCCTGAGGAGAAAGTGCTGAATGGGAAAGGGATTTACCTTGGAATGAAGTTAATGTGCTAGAATTAGGAAGAGGTAGTGACAATAACATTGTGAATGAGTTAATTATCAATTGTTCAGTTTTTAAAAATATTTTTATGTAACTTTCAATTCTATAAATTATTACACAAACACAAGATAAGCACAGTACCTAAATTAAGTCCAACATAGTCACTTTATTCTCATCAAATAGAAAAACTCTAAAATTTTTATAACTTAAAAAAATTGATAAATGAATTGAATGAGATGATACTCATTAATGCAATTACAGTGATCTTCAATATGAAATGGAAATATTTCAAAACACAGAGAATAGAAATACTAGAGGGCAGGAATCATAAGGGAAAAAAGAGGCACTAGGAGGTAATAATAAGAGGGCCAGAAGAAGAAAAAAGAAAAGAAAAAGGTAAAGCCTGAAAGAAAAAGGATAGAAGACATTCAATAATTAAACAGATGATGGGAGACAATTACACTGAAAAAAATTCTTGAAATTTTATGGAAAGTTCACTTCCAGGCAGAACTAAGAAATGGTACACATATAAACTGAAGAAATCCTCAAATGTGAAGATAAAAAGAAAATTATGCAAGTTTCCAAACAGAAGCCATGTAGAAAGAATCAAACTGACAAAAAGCTTTTTACCTATCTAGTATGCTAGAGTGGATACTAGAAGCATTCTAAAGAACTACAGAGAAAAGGGAATTGCAACAAGAGAACTCTAAACACAGTGAGGCTATTGCTTATTTGACCAAGTAAAATAAAGTGTTTGCAAATGTGCAAGGATTCAGAGAGTAAGTATTAATACACTATTTTTAAAGAAAACACGCAGGTTCTAACCTGCATTGTTATATCACAACAAACTTCAAAATAGGGGAATACAAAATGAGAAGTGGTCAGCAAAATTTACATGCGTGTATTTATATGCTGTATACATAACATAGATTATAATGTATGATAAATTCACATTATATTTACATCAGTCCTATTTGAAATTGTTGTTAAATGGTTAATGAAAGAGTGACTAGGAATGTGCAGTCTAAGTGTTAAAAACCAACTCAAAATGAAAACAATACACTGTGAATGATTATCAGGGATTAAATTACTAAATTAATTCAGCAAGGGCTAGCACTTGAGATGAGGCTGGAGAAAAGGATGAGGTTGGGAAGTAAAAATAAACAAAGCTCTCAAAACTATGAGGAGTGAGAAGAACACTGATGCTAAGCCACATCTTATTGGACATAATAGTAGAGAAATAAGTGTTTGACTATGGAAGAAAGAAAGGAAATCATTTGTGGTTTAGGAAAACCCTGTAGGACTTTCATACTAATAGAGGAATAGGGGGAATAGATAGAAACTGTGAAAACAGAAAAAAATTAGGAAAAAGAAGTAAAAAATAATAATATAAAGATGAATATAAAATAAGATGGATGAAATATAGTTGCATGTTATATTCAGTGTCAATGTGCTATATACCACTATTGAAACACAAACTATCAGACTGAGTTTAAAAGTAGAATCCACTCTACATTATTTACAAGAGATACACTTACAATACAAAGAAAAATTGAAGATAAGAAAATGAAGAAGATATCCCTGGCTAAATCAAATGAAAAGCATACCAGCAATTAACATCAAAGAAGGTGAAATTTAGGATTATAAGCATGAAGTAGGAGAAGAAATACATTAGTAAATGAAAAAAGCTTAGTTTAAAAAGATACTGTTATAAGACTTTTTGACCAAGCCGGGCATGATGGCACACGCCTGTAATCCCAGCAATTCAGGAGCCTGAGGCAGAGGTATTGTGAGTTCAAAGCCAGCCTCAGCAACTTAGCAAGGCACTTAGTAACTCAGTGAGACCCCATCTCTAAATAAAATATTTAAAAAGAGCTGAAAAAGGGCTAGGGAAGTGGTTCAGTGGTTAAGCACTCCTGGGTTCAATCTCTGGTACCAAAACAAAAGAAAAACAAAAACAAAACAAAACTCTATGGCCAGACAATGTACTGTCATAGATTCGTAAACAACTAAATTTATATAATAGAACCATAATTTTATTATAATACCAGAACACTCAGCTTGAGTATGTGTGTGTATGCAAACTTTAATATTATTTAATTAGAGAATCTACTTTTTTGTATCACTATTGAACTTTCACAAAATTTGATTATGTGGTTGGTTAAAAAGAAACACTTGAATTCAAGGCAGCAGGGATATTATAGGTCATGGTTTTTGGTGATAAATAAATTTAGAAATACAAAATTTATAACAAAAAGTCACTTGGAAATTAAGGCACATATAAAATCTGTAGATTTGAAAGGAAATAAAAACTGATATTACAAATTATACTGAAAATAAAAATTACATTAAAGTCAATGGAACAAACTGAAAGCAACACTTATAGAAAATTTTTATTCTTAAATAGCTTAATTATTAAAGCAGAAATAATAAATTAATGAAATGTGCTACTTATCATAAGATATTAGGAAACAACAGGAAATTTTTACAGAGAGGGAGAGAGAGGAAGTAAGACATAATATATACTCAAAAAAGATTAGAAAGAAGATAATATGTTTGATTTTGTCCTAACAAATGTGAAATTCTAGAATCTATATCTCCAGATTAATCCAAATGGAAGTAACAGTTACTAATAGATCACTAATCACAGAAGAGGTGGGAAAGGTGATTGAAGACCTACCACTCTAGAATGTCTGCATAACTGAGGTCTCCACCTTTAGATAATAGACACTGAAATTCTCTTTAAACTTACCATTTCATTTTATAAATCAAGTGTTAAACTTAATCCAGCCTAAAAATGATAGTAAGGAAGAAAACTACAAACCAATCACTTGTATGAATACAAATGCAAAAAAAAAAAAAAACCTGAACAACAGCATGGAGAATCCAGTAGATTTTCAAAGATAAACATATCATGACCAAGTAGGGTGCCTTCCAGCAATGCAAAGATAGGACAATATCAGGAAAGTGTAAGAAAATAACTAATTACTCACCAATTACAGGAGGAAGAATATAAGAGATGCTGAGAAGCATTTGATAAAATCTAGCAGCTATTCCTAATAAAAACTTAATAAAGGGGCTGGGGTTATGGCGCAGTGGTTGCGTGCTCGCCTAGCACGCAGGAGGCACTGGGTTCGATCCTCAGCACCACATAAAAATAAAATATTGTGTCCACCTACAACTAAAAAAAAACATTTAAAAAAAAACTTAGTAAAATAGAAATATTGATGTGGAGAAAATGTGATAGAAGATTTGTTTTGATTTTGTTCAGAAAACTGACAGAAATATTTTCCCATTCAATATTATTCTGTTTTTTTAACTGTACATCTTTTTGAGGTACAGGGTCATCATTTGACCCATGCATACAATGTGTAATGATCAAAACAGGGTTATTAGCATTTCCATCCTGTTAAACATCTATCATTTCTTAAGGTTGAGAACCTTTGAGTTCCTTTCTTCTATTTCTTTACAAAATATATAATTAATTATAAACTACAGTTGCCCTACTGTGCTGCAGAGCCCTATTTTGGTGTCTTTGACCTCCTCTATCTTACTTTTCTTATCTATAGAGGTCATACTTCTACTCTCTACTAAGAAATAAATGTTTTTAGTTTCCACCTATCAGTGCAGCATTTGTCTTTCCATGCCTGGCTTATTTCACTTAGCATAATATCCCTTAGTTCTGTTCATGTTGCTACTGATGACAGTATTTTATTTTATTTTTGAAGCTGAATAATATTCCATTTGTGTATCTGTACCACATTGCCTTTATCAGTTCTTCTCCTGATGAGCACTTCAGTTAATCCTATATCATTCATGGCTCTTATGCTGTAAGAAATATAGGAATGTAGGTATCTTTCACATACTAATTGAGTTTCCCTTGGCTATATACCCAGTACTGGGATTGCTGAATCATATGGTATTTCTAATTTTAACTTTTTGAGGAACCTCCATGTTATTCTTTATAGTGACTGTACTAATTTACATTCACATCAGTGGTATATAAGAATTTCTATTTATTTTAACCTCATTAGCATTTTTTTATTATTATACCATTCTAACTGGAATGAGATGACACCTCATTGTGATTTCAGTTAGCATTTTCTTAATGACCAGTGATGTTGAACATTTTTCATGTATTTGTTAATTTTTATGTCTTCTGAGAAATGCCTATTCAGATAAATTTTTTTTCATTTTTTATAGATACTTTTAAAACTGATTTGATATCAGCAAATGTAGGGACACAAGCTGACTAAAATAATTTTTTCAACCCAGAGTTAAGAAACCATGTAGAGAAGAAAGATAATTCCCTCAAATAAGGGTAGCATGTACAATTCAAGTGACTCTTAACAGATTATATTTTATGAACTTATGTCATTCCTGACATAAGATTTGAGGATTCCATGGTATTATATAAACACTTTTTACAAGGTTCAGATTTCATAAAGGACTTGATGTTAGAGTGATGATAAACTCTGTAGTAAAATTACTTGAAATCTTACTGGCTGTGATATCCTTTTTATGTTTTAATTTTTTTTAACATTGTGTCATGGAGGGCCAGCCTCATGGGCACAGGACTAGTGTAGTTATACAGTGTCTCACACTCAGAAAGGCCATGGGTTCGGGGTTCAATATTTTTCTGTTGGAGTCTTGATGACTAATTGATAATATTTTCTTTGAATTTGTGTTTTCCTTCTTTTTGAATAAGGGACACTATATTTTAATTTTGCACTTAGCACCACAAATCAAGCAGCTGATCTTGATATCAGGAAACAGAGGCTCCATAATTTACAATTGAGAACAGAGAATAGTCAAAATTCATCATTTGGGACACTTATTTTAATCTAACTAGTCAATAATATGGCTTTATTTCAAGTTCATGAACTTGTTAAAATTTTATATCTTTCTTTCAGGTCAGAGGGAGGGTATTTATGGCAAAGTTTCTAAATAAACAAAAGTATTTGTGGGGCTGGGGTTATGGTGCAGTGGTAGCGTGCTCACCTTAGCACACATGAGGCACTGGGTTCGATCCTCAGCACCACATAAAAATAAAATAAAGATATTCTGTCCACCTACAACTAAAAAAATGAATATTTAAAAAAAATAAAAACGGGCTGTGTTGAAGAGGAAAGATTATTTAAAAAAAAAAGTATTTGTTGTTTCAAGAAAATGTTTTTTCCTTATATAAATTTCCTGGCCCATATCAAATTGTGAGTTAGTTCCCTGCTAAAGTTTGTATGAAGGTCTCAAAGGAGACTTTTTCAACCATAAAACTGAAGATACCATACTTTAAATATGACAAAAATTATTTGTATTAAATCAACAACAAACATTATGGTAAATGGAGAAAAGCTAAATGTTAAAATTAATAATAATATTCACAATCATAATTCAACTTGTTTTAGGAATCCTAATGAATATAGCAAATCAGGAAAGTGAGTGAGAATAGAAATCCTAGTACACGTATGTATTAGTCCATTTTCCTTCACTGTAATGAAATACCAAGGCAATTAACTTAAAAAGAGAAAAAGTTTATTTTGGCTCAGGTAACGGAGGTTCCATTTGAAGATTAGGTAACCTTATTAATTTATGACTCTGGAAAGTTTCACACATTACAGTGGGAATGAATAGCTAAGCAAAACCACTAACATCATAATGTGGCAAACAAAAAAGAGGAGGAAGGACTCAGGATCCTACAATCTCCTGCAAGGGATGCTTCCAATGACACCCTTCTATACTTCCAAAAGGTACTACGCCCTCCCAAATATGCCACACTGGGCACTAACTATTAGGACAAGTGTCTCCCTAATATCTATGCATTAAAGTCTCCCAAATGTTTATGCCGTGCATTAAACTATAACAACATGGCACTTTAACATGAAAGACATTTACAATTCTATGGGAAAATGGAACATTTTTAATAAGTGGAACATTGGGCTATCCTTTTGGAAGAAAATAGAATATTCCTTGACTTCCATAAAATACAGAACATAAATTCAGACAGAGTAACACCTGAGTATAAAAGCAACACAAATTTAGTGGAAACCATTTTAATTAAGATAGGAATTCAAGAACTCCCAAACTATGCACATTGAATTGCATAAAATCTGTAAAAACAGCAAGACGCCAAGATCAAAGTAAATAATCAAAAGCAAAATTGTGAAAAATATTGCAAATTACAAATGTATCTATGATATAAACTTATCTGTAATATAAATAATATAAATAAATGTGTCTATAATATAATATAAATTATTAACAAAATGATTTAAGATAGAAAAATGAAAAAGACTGTGAAGAACATTCACAGATCAGTAATTTCAAAATTTCCAATAATCAAATATTTATATACATATATGTGTGTGTGTATATATATATATTCAACATATATATATTTAACTCTTCAAATGTAAGAGAATGCAAAATAATATAAAAAACAAGTTACTTTTATGTGGCAAAATTTAGAGAGAGGCAATACCTACTGGTAAATGAAATTTAGGAGAAAGAATATTCCCAAAGTTTGTTGGAAGAAAATGAATTATTCTGAGAAAAAGTATGTCAATAGCTATTAAAATTGATGGGCTGGTGTAGTAGCTCAGTGGTAGAGCACTTGCCTCACATGTGTGAGGCACTCGTTTTAATTCTCAGCACCGTGTATAAATAAAAGAATAAAATAAGGCCCATCAACAACTAAAAAAAATATTTAAAAAACCTGAGAGTAGCTCATGTACGTTGGTCCCCAAAGACTGCTTTTATCAGTCTATGCCAAGGACAGAAGCACTAGGATGGAAATATATGCCTATAAGGAAATACATATATTCATACACAGATGATCCCTAACCCACCCATGGTTCAACTTAAGACTTTCACATCTTTTGATAGTGCAAAGGAGATTAACATTCAATATAAATTGAACTTCAAATTTTGAATTTTAATCTTTTCCCAGGCTAGTGATATGCCATTTGAGACGGTGAGACTGTCTTGTGTCTTGTGATGCTAGAGAGCAGCAGTGAGCTGCATCTTTTTGTCAGCCATGCCATCACAAGAGTAATCAACTGATGCTCGACATGTGCTGTGTTGTTAAGGTAGGACATTTGGAGGTTAGTTGTATTAGTGCATTTCTGACTTAAGTTTATGATGAGTTTACCAGGATGTAAGTTGAGAAGTATCTATCTATCATGAACAAAAATATATAATGGTCAAAAGGTATGCAAAACAAATGTTTATCAACAGAAAAATGAGCAATTTCTGCACATGTGTATGATGGAATGTTATGTAGTTATTATAAACACTCATATCTGCACCAGTTGACTTAGAGAGATTTTTTTATATATATTAGATACAGAGTGTATACAGCACTCCCTTTAGCATGTATAATATACACATACACACATTTACATATATATTGGCATTTGTTTATGAGAAGCCTATTTTTATTCATTTATTCATTCATTTGTTTATTTTTTGCAGTGCTGGGGATCAAACCCAGAGCCTCACATAATGTTAACCAAGTGCTCTACCACTGAGCTACATCTCCAGCCCAGAAGTTAATTTGAAAAGATTATAGTCTTCTAAAATATTACAAAAGCAATTCTTTAAAACTTTGTAAAAATTAAAACAATATAGTTCTGTACAAGTTGAAAAGTGAAATTTTTCTTCTCATACCTTTTCAATGTTACTGTTGAGTTAGATGTATAATTTTTCAAAATTTTTTACTCTCCCCACCACATTTTTTTTCCTTAAACATAGAGTAGTGTCTTATTCTTTTTCACTGATATTTAATCCATTTGTTCTGTCTTCCATTATAGCACCAAATTTCAGAGGGTTTCCTCCTCACTGTAATACTCTGGCATCTACCTTTTTTTCCTCCCTCTTCTCTCCTCCTCCTCTTCCTCCTCCTTTTTCTTCTCCTCCTCCTTCTCTTCCTTCTCCTTCTCCTTCTTCCTTCTCCTCCCCTCCCCTTCCCCCTTTTCTCCTCCTCTTCCTTCTTCTCCTTTCTTTTTTTGTACTGAGAATTGAACCCAGGGCACTTAACCACTGAGCCACATCCTCAGCTCCTTTTATTTTTTATTTTAAAACAGGGTCTCACTACATTACTAAGTTGCTGAAGCTGGCTCTGAACTTGTGATCCTCCTACCTCAGTCTCCCAAGTTGTTGGAATTATAGGCATGTGCCACTGCACCTGGCAATCTACCTTATTTCCTAGTATCTGCTTCATAAATAGAGTGTCCCATAACCTATTGAATCATTTTCATATTTCTGTACAAATAGTTTCTCTGTTATATTTATTACTATAATTTTTACAACATTGCTTGTTGTAATACCAGAGATAGCTCTCCTCATAGGGAATCACAGTACCATCTCAGTAATGGGGTACTGAGAAAGACTACAGAATTTGGGTTAGGGTTAGGTAATTTGGGGTCAGGTTCAAGGAAGTAGTCTTGGTTTACTAGCTCAGTTTTGCCTTGCGTTGGTCTTACTTCATCACAGGTGCAAAGACACTATGTGATGTTGGTGTCCAATGTAGTGTCTGTCTGCAACCCAGGCAAAGAACTGGCAACATCATGTCTTGGGTCAATGTCTGGTCAATGCCTGCGTATTAGGGGATAATTTCTTTTTCTCAAAATCAGCCCTACACACATATTCATACAAGTTTCAGGATAAGGGTATACATGTATTTTAAATTTTAAAAATGTTCACCATAGGCTATACCACACATGCATCCCACCAACAATGGAGGGCAATGAAAGGAGAGATGGGAAGCCCCAGTAAAAAGTTTCTTCTAATCAATAACTTTGTTCAGAGTTAATAAATATAGCCATGATTTGTACATTGTTGAGTCTGTAAATGGAAGTAGATAGGAGGAAAACTGAGGAGAGTTTTTTTTATTATCTATAAGCTTAAGTCAAAATTTTTTGTTTCTGTCTTTGGACCTAGGTCAGGATGTCACTAAGACATGCAAAACAAGAGGAAACCTCATGATCTTTTCATGTTTGTCCTTCATATTTTACAAAATGAAGAAGAAAATATTTTGTTATGAATAATCTTTTAGAAATATATTATTCTATTTACAGTATTGCCTCTGTCTGCCATTTTCAGATGAAACAAACCCAGTGCTTTGGTAACTGCCTGGTAGTTGTGAAGCCAGAATTAGACAGGCAGTCAATGTAGATAGGTAAATCGAGTCAGGTCAGATCAAGGAGGTCAATTTGGGTCTGGGAAGTTGGAGAGGAATTGAAATGTTAATGCCTTCAGAGCCCTTCCTCCACCCTTATCAAGATAATCTGCCCCTGTTCCAACCTGTTGCTAAGGTAACTTGTTCCAGGGATTTTCCCTCCCTACAGGAGGTTGTTAATTATGCCCCCTTCCTGCCCAGATCACTCCACATTGTTCACCTGCTTTCCACCTTTTGGCCATCCCACCAAGCATCTCCTGGGCCTAATCACACAGGAAAGAGAGAGATAAGGGGAAAAGAGCAGGAGAACAAAGGAAGCCTAGGACATATAAAAAGGCAAAATACTTGTACTTCTTGGGATACCAGGATACCAGCTATGGCCCTCTTTTCCCTCCTGAGCGAAGTCTGTGTTACCCCTTTTTAAATAAACCCTGCTTTATATGCTTGCCTCAGCGTGCTTCTCTAATGTTCAAACTTCAACATGTGAAGAAACAGAACTCGTCGGTTACTGGAGGTATCAGTTGGGTTGGTAGTTTCTTATCACTTGTCAGTTTTTAATTAATCATCTTGCTTGATATTTGACAAAGACCAAGCAAATATGAGGAAAGGGCTGTTTCCAGCAGAGAACAATCAAAGGAAAAAGAATGGACATGAGAAAGGCATTGCAGAATACTATGAGGAGGTATCAGAGACCTGTTAAATAGTCCATAAATGTGAATTTAATTGAAATAATTCCCCATTTTGTAAGGTTTTTGATAGAAAAATTTAGCATATTGGCTTGCACTACATAAAGGTATAGCTAATTCCCCCAAGCACAGGATCATCAATCAAAAGGAGAAAAAGAATATTTTATTAAATATCATTCTGAAGTTCTCTGTTCTTTTAAAAAAATGTTATTCTCTCTAGAGGTAAGAACTTAGTTTGAATCTTTCTGACTATGCTTTTAATAATATAAGCAAAAATTACTTGGCTTAATCATTTGGAATGCCAACAATTTTTCTTTTCTTTCTTTTTACAACAATTAATAGTCTTCATGTTACTGCAGTTGTAGCAAAGCAATCACCAGAGTCAAGGACTTCTGAATGTTTAAAAGTTAATTTTTTCCACCCTTAATTATCACCTGTCTCCTCTTCTTTTTACTTGGTCATTTGTTTTATATCTCTTCACAATGGTAATAAAGACCTCAAAAAATAAAGATGTGTTGAAGACTAAGCTTGCTTTACTTAAAATACATTCCTAAGGTAATAGTAACAGGAATCTCAATGTCTGCCTTATTCTCACTTTATCATACCTTATTCGTTTTAGAAAACTTAGGTCAAAGATGTCTTTTTTCTTCATATAGATCCTAATTAATTAATTAGTCATTTTCACAATCAGTAGGTTCCAAAACTCAGAATTTTAAGAGAAAGAAACAAGTCAAGTTTTTTTTCAAACAAAGCCCTTTTATCTTTAACATATAAATATTTTAAAATTGAGGTATATACTGTAAAATTTACTATTTTAACCATTATAAGTGTATACTTTGGAGGAATTTTAAGTGTGAAGGTAAGAGTTAAGTAGTATATATGTTGAGTCTTGGGTCTTAGCTGGTTTGCTGGTTTTTATTTATTTATTTTTTGGTTGTTTCAAATTCCAATAAATTAGAACTCACTTGCTCTTATGAGGAACTACTCAAAAGGGCTTTTAAATCCACAGTCAACTCCAGGTAAGTGATCTATTGACCACCTTCAAAAAGAGTGAGGTGACAGGACCCCTTCTTTGGGAAGTGATGATTAAAAGTGAGACTGTCCAAACATGACTGTTCTTATTTAGGGCAATGAGAAGTGGTTTTTTTTTTTTTTTTTTTTTTGATACCCAAGAGAACTATCATGAAACAGAAAGTAGACATGATTTTCCCAGAGAGTGTGATATTTTAGAATATTCTAAGCCTCTTTTCTTCTGCTCTTGTGTTTTGTGTAAACATCTTGGTAGGAAAAGTCAAGGCCCGGTGATCCCCTATTCTAAACTTTTGTGAAAAATTTTCAAACCAAATATAGAGAAGCTTTTTTTGGGGGGGGACCATGATTAATGGTCCCAAAGCCATAATTTCCAAGTCCTTGGCATAGCATTTAACCTATTTCCCATTAATTTCAAAACATAGTCTCTACTCTGGATACAAGATGGTCTCTCTGTTCCATACTTTCCTTATTTATACATTTAATTCTTCACTTTCTCCTTTAGTTGAAGAAACACCTAAAAGGTATCAATTAAAGAGGGCTGATGGTTAGAGTGGGTGTTGGGCTGAAAGCAGGGCTCACCTGGGAATATATCTAAAGTGGTTCATTCTCTTAAGCTTTTTTCAAACTGCATATCCACTCAACTGATTGAAATTCTCTACTTAAAAAGTCAATGCTTTTTCACTACCTTGCTTGGACCCTAGCCTAACTTCATGGCTTATAGGTGGCAAGTAGTTGAGTTTTTAATTTCAACTTCTTGGGAATGAGTTGCTGATTGGCCTTGCTTATCTTTCCACAAAAGACCTTGTCACAGTTGGTTGCTGGTGCTCATTAGTGGGCCTTGAGTCAGATGCCTACACCTGGTTGCCACTGTTGTGTTTAGAAAGAAACAAATCCCCTGCTGAAGGACCAGAATAAGATCAAAAGTTCAAAGACTTAAAATTGTAGTATAAAACCACAAACTTATATGTGTGCACAAATTCAATGAGATTCATCCAATAATTTCAAATAACAATATTCTGGATAGGTCTATTGAAGCTGTCTCTCTCTCTCTCTCTCTCTCTTCCCACCCCACTTTTTCTCTCTCTTCTGTACTCACACTTCTTTGGTCACATAAGAAAAGAAAATTTTTGGTCTGAATACTGGACAATATGGCATCATCTGGTAAAAATCCTACTATATTTTCAACGGTAGTCACAGATTGATTCCCCCAAAAGAGGATGTGGGTGGGCAACAGTATTACTATCACAAGTAAGTGTAAATTGTCTTTCCATTTGTGAAAATGTTCTCATCCTAAGAGGTCTGTGCAGCATGACTTCTTCTGCAATGCCTTGCTTAACAACCTTGGCATTTATTGACTCCTTTTTCTTCTAAACTCCAGGAATCTACACAATCTGAAATAAACACATTTCAGCATTTTAATTACTTCTATTTGCATTTCCACTTTTATTCACATACATTCATGTTTATGCTCATTTTAATTTAAAAATACATGAATACAGGGTCTGTAGTATTTATTTGTTCTACATTCCTCACAACTCCAGGGTTAATGCTTCATGTAGAATACGGGCTTTATAGATTTTTTTAAAATTAACTAATTAACAAAAACATGTATTGACATTTTTATTTTTTAATCTTTGAACTTTAATCTTCATTTATAAGAATAGCATGAGGTTGGCGCATGTGTTGAGCCTTTACCATGCCATCATATCTTTTTAGGTCCACTTGTTTTGCTTGGTTGTATAGTGTGACAGCATTCTATTTAGCTACCCCACTTGCCTCTTGTTTTCAGTATGGTATTCCTCTCCCATGGCCTTGTGGAATGCCCACAGGGCTTGCTCATTCCTTCTGAGGCATGCAAAAGCCTGGAAGTGGGAAGGGGTTAACATCCTGTGGGCGCAATACTTGACCAATGAGGGATGGTGAATAAATACATCTCTCTGTTGTGTCTTGGACATATGATTCTAAGAATCACTACAGCTTTCCTCAGGGAGACTGAACCCTCATGGCCTGCAACTCTAAAATCACCTAAACCTTTGCATGGTCTTTTCCTTAGGTGTATTTTCTATTCCTGGCATTCCCATTCCTCTTCCTTGGATCATTTCCCCAAACTACCTACCTACATCAAACCTTTGTCTCAGACTATGCTACTGGGGTTAAATCAGACTAAAGCAGAGTGTATGAAGTTTTCACAAGATGACCTTAAAATGTTGTATCATTTAGCAATACAATTTCTTCACTTCTAAACTCCATTGTATTTTTAAAATAACCACTATCTAATGTATATTCTCATGTGTTCTCCACTTTACCAGTCAAGACCACTGTGTTGTACCACTTCAGGGGGAGCTTTTTTAAGTCTGTAGTCACATGTGATGAGCTGTGTCTCCTGCCAAGGGGCTCTCATGCCTGTCATTGTCTATGGATGTGTGCAGAGTCTCAGGTAAAAAAGAATCTTACTATTGTTACTTCAATAAATAACCTTAAAAGTGGTGTATCTTCTCAAATTTTCTGAGAATCTAATTTAGATGTCCAGATCCAAATACATTTGTTCATCCATTTATCCAACAACATGTATTAAATGATTATTTAGGTGCAAGGCATTATGCTTTACTAAAATGGTGATGGTAACCATACTAGTCTTATAGGATACTGTAGAGATTAAATGTTATGAAGTTAGTATAAGAGAAGCCTAGTAAATAGCAAATTTTCAATGATATAATAAATTATTGCTGGGGATACACAATTTAAAAAAGAATTAATTTCTGCATTCAAAGTGGTTACAGAATTTGGGGAAAGCAAGCATAAAAATATGTATTTTTTATTACAGAATGATCAATATTAAAAAATGATTAATATTAAAAATTGATGCAGAGATAACAGAAAATAGAGAATGATTTCCTCTTCTTTGGAGTGGTTGGAGATGACGTAAACATTTTCAAGTCATTAGGAAAGACAAAAATCCATTCATTCAAAATTGTCATAGCTATTTATTGAGGGTCTGCCAGGTACTCGCCTTGCTCTTTGTACTGGGCACAAGGACATCTCTCAGTCCTATAGATGCAGTGCTTTGTTCAGAGGATGAGTATTTAAGCACTCTGTTACAAGAATCCCAAACTGTTCTCCTAATATGTAAGCTGTTCAGTGGAGAAGAAATCTGGTTTCCTGTAGGTGGTCATAGTGAAAAGAATCTTTGTTTTCCACAGTTGATTTTATACCCTTATCTGAGCTTTCATTTGTGTATGCTAATGTGACCATGCTGGTTTCTGGATCAATCAGAATAGCCAGAAGTCATAAACTAACACCAAATGGGCTGCAGGTATCTGTAAGCATGTTTGGTTTGGGTTACATGTTATTTAAAAGGTAACAAGATCTGGCCACATAGACCCTACAGTCCCACAGGCAAAATAGCTGTGTTTGTTTTTAGCAGCTTCTGTATTTGGTGTTTTTGTTTGTATCA
Organism: Xerus rutilus; assembly: GCA_028644305.1. Classification (NCBI taxonomy): domain Eukaryota; kingdom Metazoa; phylum Chordata; class Mammalia; order Rodentia; family Sciuridae; genus Xerus; species Xerus rutilus. The sequence continues at coordinate 62,496,963 of CM053405.1, forward strand.
CCACTATGCAATTACTACTTATAGTTATGCAGTATAATGAAATTTTGATTACACTTCTTATATTGTCCAACTTTTTGTTATTTCCTATAGATGAAAAATTCATTTTTCATTGCTAAACTTTCCGTGGTTCTCAGAATTGACTTATCCCAAATTCTGTGGCTTAAGTATAAATTTCCTTTCAGTTCTTTCTCAGACATTAGAAATTCTACTGATTTCATGAGGTTCTAAGACATCCCTTCTGTAGTTCTCCAGCCTTCCTGCTCCCATCTGTACTGCTGCTTTCTGAGTCTTTTGTACAATTATATGCTGGGACTTTGACTTCTGCAATGTTAGACTCCCATGTCCTGGCTTCTTTCCTTGCTTTGTTCTTGAGTGAATCTCCTTTCTTTGATAGTTCACATTCTGTAGTAGATTTTTGAGAAAGGGTGCATAGAACCAAATTTTTGAGTTTTTGTACCTCTGAAGATGTATTTATCCTACTTGAATATTTGAGTGATGATATGGATAGCCAAAACATTTGATGTTGGAAATCTTCTATCCAACACACTTTAAAGGCATGGATCCACTGCTTACCTGGATTCCTTTTCAGAAGTTTGGTGTAATTCTGATTCTTTATCCTATTTTAAAAACCTATTATAATAGGTTTTACCTTGGGAAGCCTTTGAGCTTTCTATTTTTGCCAGGGTGATGAAATTTCATAATTAGTTGCATTGATGTGGTTGGTCCATGTTCATCTGTTATGCTGGATACTTGAAGAGCTCTTTCAATTTGGAGGTATTTGTCATTTTTTCATAGGTACTTTTCTTATGTCATTTTCGTTGATAATATTCCATTTACTCTCTATGTTCTTTCTCTCAAACTTTAGTTTTTCTTATATTGACCCTTTACCTTGTCTTCAAAATTTATTATTCCTTATTTCTATCCTGTCTGCTTTTCTTCTATCATCTTTGGGAGTCTTGTTAACCAACTTTTGTGCTGAATATTTTATTTTTATTGTATGTTAATTTTAATAGCATTTTGTTACTTAGAATGAGTTTCATAGAGGTTGCCACTGTTGCTGCAGTTTCTTCTCCATCTCTCCTCTCTTCTTCCTCCTCCTTTTTCTTCCTCATAATGGGTTTAATATCTTCTGAGGAAAACATTTTAATGTTTCCTTCAGTGAATGGATTTCTCTGAGCCTTTCCTTTCTCTCTTCCTCCTCTCCACCTCTATTTTCTTTATTTTCCTTCTCTCTCTCTGTCTTCCTTTTTTGTTGTTGAGGATTGAGCCCAGGGCCTTGCACATGCTAAGCAGGCCCTCTCCCAATGAGCTACATCCCCAGTTCCCTTCTGCTTTGTTTCTTCAAGCTGTTATTCTAGAGATTTTCTTCAATTTTTTTCAAATCATTAATTGTTTATATTTAATGAAAGCATGCAAATGATTGACTGAAAACTCTGATGCATAGGAAGGAGTAGTGAAATTATGAGCATCATAATTTGATGATTAGACAGGGACCTGGCTGGTTGCTGCATGATTCTCAACTGTCTGTTTCTATGGGTATTTTCTCTTTGGTTAATCATTTTCCCTGATGCAGGATCCAGTGGTCTCCTGTCTGCCATTTAGTTACTGACTGCCAGAGTTTGGAGAACCCAAAGTGGAGATGTTTGGAGATATTCCCAAGAGCACTGTATTCTCAAGAGCTGAGTTATTCTTATTCATCCTCTTCAGATGTTAAAGCATAATTTTATTTCTTTAATGCATAATTTCGATTGTCTGTCTGTGAGTGTACACATCTATGTGTGTAGAATGTCAGTTTTCTCTCTTGCTTATTATGTCATTTACTACTTTTCCATATGCTTTTAGAAGAAAGAAGTTGCAAATGATTTTGTGGCACACATTGGGCTTGGTGCTGGGAATACAAGCACCAGACTCACAATGCAGATGTTGTTCCTTCCTTTAGAGGACCATTAGTGTAGTGGGCAAACTAGGTTAACACGAAAACAATTGATACTATAAAAAAATACAGATTGCTGAGATGATCAATGAAAAGGGATAATGTATACAAAAGATCAGGAAAGGTATCCATGAGGAGGACCATTAAATAGAGATGAGGAGGGTAAAGAGGCAGCCCTTGTGAAGGTCAAGGAGACGTATTTTCCAAGAGGAGGCAACAACGTATGTACAGCCTTTCTCTAGGAAAGAGCTAAGTGTATTTAAAAAATGACCTAAGCCCTGTGCTGCTAGCACAGAGGTTGAAGGACAGTGCAGCCCGGGATGATAGAAGAATTAGACAGAGACACTGGGTCCAGCAGGTCCTAATTGTGATGATGAAGGTTGACATCATCACCCGGCACAACCAGGAGCAACTGACAGGTTGTGGTCATGGATGTGAAATGAGGTCTGGGAAGGAACATTTCACAGTGTGATCTTAGGAGCAGGCTGTGAGTTGGGATGCAGGTGGAGAGGAATAATTCCACTTCAAGAAGGTGCATGTGAGTATTCTTCGAAGTCATCATTAGCTTTGGTTCAACACAAACTCTCCTCAAAACATAGTTCTTGCTTTTAATAGATGAACAGATGAGAACAGAAAGATCTAGTTATTCTTCAGTAACCACACAGAGAATTAGAGGGAAATATAAAACTGTGATACATTCCCATTCCTCCATGGGAAAGTAGATGAGGAAATATGTCATTAAGGGTCATGTTATTATTTTTTAGATGGTATATGCTCACAATCTCTTGGAAGATGTATAGGCTCTGAATGATGCTAAGATAATTCCTTCTGGGGAGGAGACTGTAATTGAGGTAAAAAAATTGAGTGTAATTTTTGCAGTAAATTCTTCCTTCAGAGGCTTGTTTAGGATTAGAGCTAATGTTGGAATTCCCCTCATTGACTGCATTGCTTTTGCTTCCCTAACAGATGATAGAAAACTCACTGGACATTAGGGCCTCACTTCTTCACCAACTTGTTCCTGAATATCTGAGTCTCAGTCAGTATTGAATGGTTTTAGGTATTAATAATAAGCAGTTAATGTTATTTAAAGTGGGTTAAAATTGTTAAAAATGTGTTTAATAATCATCAAAGCAAGATATTTTCTTCTTTATGTATAAAAAATTTTCACAAGAAATTGTCTTTACTAAATAAGAGGGGGAAGAATTTAAGTGGTGTGGTCTGACAGTAATTTGTATTAGAGTCTGGAAGAGCACATTTGTAATGTCTTGTGGTAGTACATTTATCTCTTGGTGACAGAAGGAATAATTGCTTTAGAGAGCATATCAGTGGCTGTTTAAAATTTTAACTCTTTATTTCCTTATACCTAAGATTACAAAAATAAGAGGAGATAAACATTATGAGACCAATTTTAAAATATTTATTACCAGAAAAACATATACATTTTTTACTTCAAAGATGGATAAAATAAGGGGCTGGAAGAGTGTTAGAAATTATTTTCCATATTTATGTATGTGTGTATACATATGTGCACATATGATTTATTTAATGGTATTACTGGTACATGTACCATTACCATTTCTGCCTATTTTGTCACAGGCTCTGGAACCTGGTTTTGAAGTTGCCTATACCTATCTAAAGTGGTTTTTATACAAAGGTGAACGATGTCCGATACATTGTTAATTAGGCTTTGATGTTCTGTGTTCTCAAATTTGACAGCTTCAATGGATTCTTGAATACTAACCACCTTTTATCTATAACTTTATATGAAGGTTTTTTTTTTTCCCCTTTAGGTCCTGATTTCCCCCTGAAAAATTCTGTTGATATTTATGTCTCTTCCAGTGTTCAGTGACCTGTCAGAGTATGAGAATGGCATCTTTTTTGACACCATCAAAAGGCTCAGCTTTTTCATATCATCTTCTTTCTTTCATGTCCACTTTTTTTTCCCCATAGAGTCCACATATGAGAAAAAAACATGTGATGCTTGCTTTTTTTTTCTTTCTTTTTTTTAGTACTGGGGATCAAACCCAAGGGAGCTATACCATGGAGTTATATACCCAGATTTTTTTTAAATCAGAAGGAGAGGGAAAGAGGATCATAGTATGTTGTATATGCATAAAAATATGCCATAAAGAAACCCCTTATTTTATATAATTAATACGCATTAATAAAAAATAAACAAAAAAGGGCTCAGCTTAAGTACAGTTGTAGAGACACTTCAATGCATGGAAGGCACAATTATTATTATTTGAATTGATCACTTTTGGGTGTGAAAGATTAATTATTATTCCGAGACAGCAGGGGTAAACTCTCCCATTCAAACTAGTATAGATGATTACCCTTCTTCCAGGTATCTATGGTGGAAGCACAGGTAAGACACTAGAGGAATCAGATTCTTCAAGGTGCTTTGAATATTCTCAAACTTTGGCATTCAAAGATTGAACCAGTACAATATCTTTTTGTTTTTATTATAACCCTATAGTAACCCAAAGTTAAACATTAAGTATGACTTATTTTGGGCTGGGATTGTAGCTCAGTGGTAGAGCACTTGCCTTGCATGCGTGAGGCCCTGGGTTCGATCCTCAGCACTACATACAAAACAATAAAATAAAGACATTGTGTCCATCTACAACTAGAAAAATTTTTTTTAAAAAAAGTATGACTTATTTTGTCTTTAAAAATAGTGAGGAGATGTATATATCTGTATATCTACGTATCAATGTGATGCTGTATTTCTTGACCTGCTTATGTTTTTTCTTCTTAAGACTATCAGTTCTGCACAGTGTATGAACCTACAATTTTGAAGGAGCCAATCATTCAATGAAGGAAGGATAGATTTTCAAACTCAAAATGTGTTCATACTAAATGATATTCAGTTTGGAACCAACAATATCTATTCAATAACTATTTGGTGAATGAATAAATAAATGAATGATGAATTCTAGCTTAGATTTTTTTCCCTGTAGGAACTGTGGCTAACCAGTATTTTTGTCTGGTTCATGATGTTTCTTGAATTTATCAAGGTCACTTTTAATTTTGATCCTTGATTTCTGAAGTGTTAGTAACCCCTTCTAACTTGGTGTCATCTGAAAAATACTACCTATATGAAATGCTTGAGTGAGTTAAGCTACGAGTGTCATGTTGGCCATTTTCTTAAACTAGAACACAGCTGGAAACTATTACCCGACCAAAAGCTTGCTTCATTTCAGTCTTATCAGGCCAGCCTTGTCCACATTTGACTGATTTTCCTCTTATTAACCATTACCCATCATCCAGTTTCTTCACTAAATAAAAAACAAAGATGCATGGTGAAAATTCATGAAAATTAGAGGACCACAAAAGGGTAGGTGAGGACATTTTAGAAATATCTTATAAGCATACTTTGTAAAGTATACTCCAATGCATATCAACTGTGTATGCCTCAATGGGAAAGTCTTGACACATAACATAGAGAAACAATCTGCTGTAGATAGTCCCAGAGGGCAAATATAAAATCTCTAATGCATTCATGAGCTCTCTTTCAAAAATTTTGGTAGAGAAATATCTTATGCTGAGAGCTTAAATCTCTTCAAGTTCTATAACCAATTCACTGTTTCGTTATCAAAAAGATTTTATTTAACCCCAAGAAATAATAAGTGCATATTAGATTATACTCAAAATATCTAGACTTCTACTACCATGTATAACTCAAGAGAATATATTAAAAAAACTAGACTTCTAAAATTTTCAAAACAAAAAATTTAGATTTTTTAAATACTAAGATGAATAGTAAAATATAAGCCAATCAGTTATATATATGCAACATGAAGTTAATTAGGCGGTAACAGAATAAAACTGTCTTTTGCCTTTTTTCTTTCTGGTAAATGGGGTAAAAGTTGCCTTACTTGAATTCATATTTGTAGATTTGTGTCACCATGGAAACTACTAAGCCATCGCTCAAAGATTAGTGGATTGTATCCACATTTTATTCTTTCTCTTTATTATTCTAAAATTTAAAGAAGACTTTATTGTCTTTCTATTATGAAAAAATACAAAGTACTGTTTACTAACATATCAAATAATCACAAATTTTTATTTTTGTACTCTCATGTTTTTTCTTTAAGAAGAAATATGACAATGCAAGCAAAAGATCAATATTTTCATGGAATAACTTTATAAGAAAATTCCTTTTGTTTACATAACAAAGGAAAAATATCCTTCTAATGATAAGGGCCCCACTTATAAGCCACATTTAAAATTCCTGCTGCGTGATGTGTTTTAATAGCTAAGGACTGCAGTCGCAACACTCCCTTTGATCCATAAGTGGCAGTATCTATTTGTATGAGGAGGTACAGTTGGCAGTGTGCATTCCCAATGTTGATGATGATCTGTATGTCACAGGCTTCATTTCCAACAATGCTATATGCAAATTAGTTATAGCTTCATGCCAGGGTAGAGCACCATTCACAGAGTAATTGCCAGCATTTTCTCCAGTTATTCTATATGTGGAAGAAAAATAATAACCAGTTAGGGAACTTATTTTTATAAATTAGCAGAATAAAAGCATTATGCTATACACATTCTACACATAATTTTATAATCATTGGAGATGTTCATTTTTGGTTACATATTATATAAAACTGAATTTTAATATATCTTCTCTAACCTATTCTACATTTTAATATCTGGTGATTTTAAATTATTTAATGTCTGAAAACTATTTAAAATAAAACAAATTATGTTGTGAGTTATTTGAAAGTCTTTAAATGCCACAAATAAAATATACATGATGATTAGATGTTTGCAAAATTATTCCCAGTTACTGCAATATTATATAGAGCACAAATGTTTTAGTTAATTGTTTTTGCTTCACCTAGAAGTGTTTGCTGTTTTGAGCTTTTTCTTTTGATTTTCTAAGAGGAACAGTGCATGTGGACCTATGCCTGAATAATGGAAGGGAAACTGTTTTAAATGACAAGAGCTTAAAATTCTTAAAGAAATTTTAGCAACTATATTTTTGAAGGTCTATGAAGTAAGAAAAAGGTACTAATAGGTGAATTAGACAATTTCTATTACAGCGTCTGTGAGCTTTCTTCATTCCATTTAAATATTCTCTCATTTTAGAAATATAGTGATATATACTGTCTCCCTGTTTCAGTTTTACATGCAGAAGTGAAGCAACTGCTTTCCCTCATACACAAAATGATTTGTAAATGCATTCTGTGAGTAAAACACATTTAACGCCATTTGCATATAGTACGTTAACATACGTGAAAAATGGTTCACAGAGTACATTAGGAAAGGAATAAACAGAAATGACTTTTAAATGCCTGCTATATTTGTAACAATTGAGAAGATAACAGTGCAATGTATTTCAGGTGCATTGGACTTAATTCGGTGACAATGTTTTCTTTGGAAGCCCTTACTTATTAATTTCTTTTTTAAAAAGGCGCTGCTTTGCCAATTCAGTGCAAAGCTGGCAAGATTTTCAGGACTGACCAGGAGGTGGAGAGCTCATGCAAATGAGCTAGTCTCCTCTGCTGGCAGTACACAATGATTGATTCAAAAGAACACTGTAACCCAGAAGATGAGTCTGAGCTAAATGTTGCCAGCCAGAGACCACTCAGGTGGCCTTCCAAATATGATATTAAGTCCAATATTCACTGGCTCTATTTTTGAAGAAGGAAGGGGTCATTTTGTCCTTTTTTGTTTGTTACAGGAAATCCCCATACATTAAAAACTGTGTTATTTTTAAACTAAATTTCTAGGCACTGTTTCTATTTCCCTCTACTTATATAGCACTCATTTACAGGAATCTATATGTATATCTTTATTTCTACACCCTCTGAAAAATGTATGGTTCAGTTTTAGCATTTAATGATATATTGAATTTGTAAGAAATGTTGAGAAATATACAATGTATGTAAGCCTGAAAGTTTATTAGGTTTCCTAGTGTGAAGTGGCATATGATGTAATTTTCAAGAATAGTATAACAGAGATATGTTGAATTGGTAAGATGCAAGTCCAGCAGTATATTATAACATCGTCATTTTGCCACAGATTCTGGTTTCGTATACACTTCCGCCTTTGGTAATTTACATAAACATGCATAGCCTATGAATTATGCATAAACCTTATTTTAAATGCAGAGCTTTCAACTCTCACAGTGCACTAGTATACACACCCATTTGATTGGCTCTGCCCTGTTTTCATTACTCGCAATTTCTTGGAACACAAAAGAGGTTGAAAAGGCTGACAGGAATGGACAGTATTTTTTCTTGTGTGTGGGGGAAATATTTGTATTCTTTTCAAGGCAATTGGTGTTGCAAAGTTTTGCTTGTGATCATTGTCCTTGGTTATTGTTATTTTTTTCCAAGAAAGAATGCATTAAAATGTTTGAACCTACAAAACAGCAATCACAATCAGATACTTTATTTATTTATTTATTTTTAAAGGATGCTGCAGAATTTTTTTATGTTTGCATAATTCTGAGCACACAGTTATAAGGAAACAACCATTGGATTTTGGTGAGATATCTCAATTATACTTTAAATGAGTGGGTAATCCTATAACATTGATCAAAGAGTAAAGCATCCATAAAATCTAAAACTTTGGCATTGTGACTGTGTTTACCCAAGTGGAATTGAGTATTCTGATTAATGCACACACATGATAAGTTCTCTGCACTTGAGACATTGTATGATTACTCTGTTTTCATATGAACTTATCTCTATGAAATAATCTATTCAATGATATAAGGGAGAGGCATATAGACAGTTTTACTAAAATGGCAGCACATTAGATAAAAAGCAATGCAATGGCATGTAAATACAAGTTGAATAAGAAAAATATTCTGTATTACCCTAATATTTAATATTTAAAATGCTATTATTAAAATAATAATGTGCTTTACAACGGTAGGAAATTTCTATTAACACTTTAAAATTTACTCCCCTTTGTCTTCTTTCATTTCTTCACTTTCTCTTTAGACATCTCCAGCACTTTGCTTCTTTTTCTCTTCTCTGCCTTTTTCCCTTTTTGTATAACTTTTATTCCCTGTTTTAATGCACTAGTAGACATTATTCACCCAGTTATACTCCAAATTCTTTCCTTTTATTAATTCTTTTAGCTTATTTCTTTTAACATCTAATTAAGCTTTTATAGAGAATTTCTGTCTCTTGATGAATTCTCTATTTGCTGTGGAAAATGATATTTGTTTTAAAGTAAAAAGGAGAAGTTTATGCTACTAGATTTACTTTAGGGAGTATTGGCTTTGAGGAGCATAAAATCTTGATTTTACTCCAATTATAGGGAGGTACAAACTCTCCTTTTGTAGGTTTACATTAGACAGAGACACTTGGAGACTAATGACCGAAAGAAGTCTTTTGGGTCATTGTGTCATGATTTTATGCAGAGCTTTAAAGTAGTGAACATTCACTGATAGCAAGAAAGACTTAAATATCTGTGAAACTGGTGTGAAGCAGAAAATTTAGGTTCACACTTAGTGAGTGAAATTTAACGGGGCTAGAAGCAAACACAAAGTAATGCACTCCACCTAAGAGAAAGTGAGGCAATTTGCTTCAGCATTCACCCTAAGAAAGAAATCACACAGGTAGACCTTGCTCTGCCGATCTAGGAAAAAAGATACAGAAAAGTTAAAAAAGCACAAGCAGACCTAGACAACTGGGTTAGCATTTTTCAAAGAGAGATATTCTACTTAAGTTGAAAATTAAAACAAAAGTTGATTATCTATCTATATTTATCCATCTTTGTGATTATATTTGGTAGCAAATGATACATGTTTATTTGAATAACATATGCTTGCTTCTTTACATTTGATTTTCTTGGTTTTACTAAATTGGTGAATGCTTTTAACTTGGACTGTTTTAAGCAAGAAATACTCAATATTTGGCGAAATAATAACAGTCGAAACTTCTTTTATGAACTTCCTTGAGTGATGTAAGTTTGAATAAAATATTCACATCCAGTCTGAAATGAGTCTTGTGAAAAGAGGATGCTATAAACTAGGAGTAGATTTCCTACACTGGGTCCCTTAATTTCGCCTATAGTGGTCAGATGGCATATGCTAGAACAGATATCTTAAACTAAAAACACCTGGAAATGAGTCCTTTAACTTGAGATTGTATGAAAACAACAAAACAAATTAAATGAGATTAAATCTGTATCATGAAATGAAACTCTATAAAATTCACTAAACAAAGACATTAATTTTTAATTTGATTGTGTTTTACACAATTATTTTTCATTATATTATGTTCCACACTAGGAATTTTAAACATCAAAATCCTACTCTATAACAATAAGAATGTATCTGGATAAAGGTAAGCTCACATAAGTCTCCTTCCTTTGGTAGTTGCTGGCATAAGAGGAGGAATAAAAAGAAAAATATTGCAGCTGAGCGAGGTGGTGCAGGCCTGTAATCCCAGTGCCTTGGGAGGCTGAGGCAGGAGGATCATGAGTTCAAAGCCAGCCTCAGCAACTTAGTGAGGTGCTAAACAACTCAGTGAGACCCTGTCTTTAAATAAAATTCGAAAAGGGCTGGTGATGTGGCTCAGTGGTTAAGTGCCCCTGAGCTCAATTCTTGGTACCACAAAAAAAAAAAAATTGGGATCCATATTATGTGGAAGAGCATACATTAAGAAACAACAGTAATAATGGAGGAAAAATAAAGATTTTTGCCTTTTAATTAGAAAAACTTGATTTCTTTGATTTGGTCCAGAACCACTCTGTGGCTCTAGCCATGCTATCACATCCAGCCCTGTTCTGTTTCTTTCTTTCTCTCCTACAGCTTTCATCCTCTCTTGTTTTATCTTTTTTTCCTTCTCTTCCATTTATATTCTCATACAAATATATTTGTGTTATCATAAAAAGTATTGTTTTTGTATATCATTCAGTCTTTGAGAGAGATTACTTTGATTATACTGATGATATACTTATGTAATCAATTCAAAGATAATCAAGAAAAAATTTAGTCATATCTGTGGCTTCAGTGCCATTTGAAATAAACCCAGAAATGAAATAATTTGATAAACAAAGACTCCAAATATAAAAATATTTTTCTTTAGAACATTCTCTTAATTGTCAAGGAGTTTTTACTAATCTATAAAGTTGCTTGGAGTCTCTTTTAACTCAAAAACAAAGCGTTTTGATTGATAGTCTGGAATCTTAGAGCCACAAATATTTTGCTCCTAGGCTGTGAATGTGTATTTCTTTCTTGAAAGTTGCTGAGGTATTTGGCTCACTAAAATCCTGTGGAAATGAGTGCTGTAGATTTATTAGGCACTCCATAGAAATGTATTTCCTTTGTGTTTTAAATTAGTTGCATTTTAATGTCATTGAACATGCCCTTGCTCTTGTTTCCATTTGTGGTCTTGTATCCAGTGGGAATTTATAGGGCTCGGATTTATTTAAATTATGCTGATGTATTTGATCTTTCAACATACAATGCATGGTAAAAATGGGTGGCTGTCCATATCCATAAATGAAATATGAGAGAAAAGGCGTACTGATAAATTCTCCACTAAATCAGGTTTAATTAGATATCAAGAAGGGATAAAGCCTGGCAAAGTTTCCACGCTAAGTGTTACAGAGATCTTACAATAGGAAAAGGACATAGATATTCAAATGTATATTATAAAGCATCTTCTGAATTTTATTGGTGACAAGGCAAGAAAATACTTCTAATTCAGTCAACCCACTTGTTGAGCAGAAACTTCCTCTCCCTTAAATATTCTAATTATACTTTATAAATAGTTGAGGAAAATCACTCTACCTACCAAAAAGGTAATTGGATTACAAATACAAAATATAATTACAAAACTATCATTCATTCTTGTCTACATTAGACTTTAGAAGAGCAAGTATATTATAACTAACCTATATTTAGCATAGTTTTGTTTTTCTTTTGGAATTTGGGCAGAATTTGATACGTTTCAAAGTATTATGTGTAGATAGAGTCTTATGTTAAGTACCTTGAAGTCTCTTACTAGTTGAAGAAACTAGTGAATAATAACTTTCTGGTTTATATTTTGCACACATTGAACATTATTTTAGTATACCAAGTTTACTTGAAATGAGATACAGTCATGTGAGCTTCAAGGATCCATGCACATACCCATAAAAGTACATTTCTTTGTCACAGTCATATATTGCTATTTTTTACTTTCTCCTTTTGTCTATCCACTCTCTTCATCTCTCTCCTTCCCAAATACCTCCTCAAAAGGGGTAGGTTCTGCTAGGACAGTTGTAGGCTTGGGAAAGGCACGTCAGAACATGTGGGGGAGAAAATGTCCCATGTTCCTCCCACTCCAGATTCCCCATGCTCACTCTGCACTCTGGCCTTGTCTTTCCATACACATCACCTTTTGCCTAGGATTTAGAATACCGCAGATACAAGTAGTATTAGCTGAATAAGGTTGGTAAATTATGCTTGTAGGTTTTTCTTTATTTTCTAATTATAAAAACAAATTAGACTCTAAAATTTGAAGAGTTAACAAATATGTTAAATGTCTTTATTTTAAACAGTAGCAAATGCATTATGTTATGATTGAATGCCATTTAATATGTTAAATACATGGCATTTGAAATACTACGAAAACACTAAAAGAAATGATAGAACTAAAAATAATGTCTACATTCCTTGGACATTTATATAAATAATTCATTTCACCAATTTTATTCTATCCTGTACTGGAGAAGGGTTGGGAAACTTCCGTTTCTTGTGACTGATTGATTTAGCACACTCTCTCTTAAGCTTCCATACCAGGTTTAACTTTCCTTCATACCTCCGCAATTCTTTTAAACTTTCATCAATAGTTCTGAGTCTCTTCACTTTCTTCCTGTCCTTCTAATGTCCTAATTTGTCATTCAGTATGATAACCAAAGTCATCTCCTAAGCTACCGTGGCACCAGCCCTTCTTTCTATTGGCAATATAAGTATTCTCAGCATAAAAAATTTTCAAACTCTAGAGTTATAATGCTGTTAGTTTTGCCTTTTTTGAATGTTAGAATTGTGCTTTAATTCCTAATTGGAAATAAAAGTTTTGTATAACCTCTTGCTGTGCTTGCTACTCCTTCTGTTTCCTTTCTGTTGCTTCTGGGACCATTTTCCATCAATCACCTGTATCTCCCAACACCCTTTTAGGCTTTTGTCCACCAATTCCTTTTCCTACATTCCACCACTTCCTTTCCTGTCAACATACTGAGCATTCCTACCCTCAAAACATTTCCTTCACTCTTGCTCCCACAAATGAATCTATATTCTCATCACACTTTTTTTCTTGTATACTTCCTTAAGGCATCAATGTTTTTTGGTACTTCCACTTTACACTTCTTATTAATTTGGGGACTCAGGTGTCAACTTTTCCTTTGATTTTAGTCCTGTTTAATGTGAAAATAGTACTTCAGTTGTTTCATTTCTCATTCAATCCTAATTTGAGAATATCAAACATTTTTTTGGACAAAATGATTCTCCTTTGACTTTAATAACTAGCACCATTTTTATGTGTGTGTTGAATGCTTTATATGGGCTGGACACTGGTCTGAGAATTTTACACTAACTCAAATCATGTTCAAAAGGATCCTATGAGATAGATATCTTACCTATCCCTCTTTTCTGCTGAGGAAATAGAGACAAAGGAAGTTAATTACCTTTGTAAGATTGCACAGTAACGTGGCTTGAACTCAGTTAAGCTGCTTCTAGAAATGAAGTACTATTATCTTGTTTTTGATATCATCTTTAGGACTGCCTTCCATTGATTGCTCTTACATTAACTTTAAAATTAGAAACATACAGTTCACAATTGCAAAGTTGTTTATCAATACATTCTTGTAAGAATTATGGATAACATAGAAATATATGAAATAAAAAATGGAAATTCTTTATATCCTCCTATCCCAATCCCAGTGGTATCCCAAGAGGAAACTGTTGTGTGCTTTTCTAGATTTCTTTCCATGCAATTAATTATACATATTTATTTGAGTTTCAAAAATTTAATTCCAAAAATGGAATCAGAGTGTATGTATATATTTTTCCCATGACTTGACTTTCTTCACTTAATAATATGCTCAGGAACATAAGGGTATAAGGGTTTTGTTTTTGTTTTTGTTTTTGTTTTTGCTAATACAGGTCTGCATTATTCTATTTAATGGCAGCAAATACTCCTAAGCTGGAAATGGCTGACTTTCAGGTTATTTCTTTCATTTTTTTTTACCATAAAGAATGATGCAATACATCTGCTTGTATAAATATCTTTGTGAACATATAAATAAATCTTTCTGTAAAACTTATTGCTTTGGATTGAACTATCAGGTCAACAGGGTATAGTCTCTTGTAATGCTTACAAGTACTGATAAATTTTCTTCTAAAGGGCTGCACCAATTCAAACTCCATCAGCAATGTGTTAGATATCACATTTTGCAGAATTTCTATCATTAGATGTTCAAAAATTCTTATTTTAGTTTGAAATTAATTGATTTCAAATAAGCTTAAGTTTATTTATGCATTTCTTGCCTTGTCACATTACTAATCCACTTAATTATTATTTCATTATTAATTTGTAAGGTAGTTATAAGTTGTTACGAAAGCTTAGTTTTTTTATATATTGAAAATCTTTTCTATTTTATCAATTACTGTTTTCTTTTCTTTTTAAATATATTTACTAATCATGCTAACTTTTTGAATTAAAAGTTTAATTCATTTATTATCAACATGCTTTGTTTTCTAATAAAGACATTTAAGCTTCTGAATTTTCCTTTTAATTCTTCCTTGTCTATATTTCACAGATTTAGTATGTAGACCTTCATACTTTACTCATTTCTAAACATTACATATTTTGAGTTTCAATTTCTTCTTTCACCTAAGAGTTATTTAAAGGGATGTTATTTCTCTTATGTTTCCCATTCCCACCTCCCTTATTCATCAGCATCCATTAATCAGAGAGACCATTCGGCATTTGGTTTTTTGGGATTGACTTACTTCACTTAGCATAATGCTTTCCAGTTCCATCCATTTGCCTGCAAATGCCATAATTTTATTCTCTCTTATTGCTGAATAATATTCCATTGTGTATATGTACCAC
>CM053405.1:62519592-62568156 GCA_028644305.1 Xerus rutilus
TACTGGGGATTGAACTCAGGGGCACTCGACCACTGAGCCACATCCTCAGCCCTATTTTGTGTTTTATGTAGAGACAGGGTCTCACTGAGTTGCTTAGTGCCTCGCCATTGCTGAGGCTGGCTTTGAACTCGCGATTCTCCTGTCTCAGCCTCCCTAAGTGCTGGGATTACAAGCGTGAGCCACCGCGCCCGGCTCATTTTTATTCTTCTTAAGATTGTGATATATTTATAAATTAAATTGGTAAGAGTTGGACACATTGTGATATTGAATCTCCCTATCAAGATCATATGATACTGTTAGGTTTTTTTTGTGTTATTTTTCTGTCTGAAGTAAACTTTTAGAATTTTCTTTCTATAGCTCTTGCTCATTTCATACTGTAAGTTCAACCTATAATGTGCCATCATGAACATGAAGAAAAATCCAATGACTTATGCTTACTAATTGTGTATCTATCCATCTCCCTGGAATCTCTTATTTGTGATAGTTTGGCAATTCTATTACATTTCCCAAGACACAATTACACTATCTAAAAACAGTGATACTCTATCATGTCCAATTTTTATACTGATACTTCCTTTCTGTTTTATAAATATACTGACTAGGTTCTGCAGAGAAATGTTAAGTAATCATTATTCTAGTAGGTATCCTTACCTTAGTCCTGACTTTTATGGGCAAGCTTTAGTGTTTTTGTTTTTATTAAGCACAAGGCACTTAAACATTTAATTAGCTCCCACTTCTTTAAATTCTTTTTTTTTAAAAAAATCCTTTATTTATTTATGTATTTTGTAGGTGGTGCTGAGGATCGAACCCAGTGCCTCAAGCGTGCAAGGCAAGCGCTCTGCCTCTGAGCCACACCCCCAGCCCACTTCTTTAAATTCTTTCCAGTGCAGCACAAGGTACTGCTTGCTGAGCTTATCCAAGGCTGTTCATCAGAATGAAGCACATGCCTTAACTATCTATGGCTTTCTTTATAGACATGGGGCTCACTGGCCCTATCAGGTTCCCTCAATTGCTTTTTTCTTCTGAAGATGCAGCTCCATCACTGCTGAAGCTACATGATCACATGTCCTGGGGTGCTGCTACCTCACCCCTAGCCTCTATAATGCATGGAATTCTGGATTTCCTGCCATCACCTCATTGTGGGATGGAGCATATGGAATAGCTGCTAATGAAACATAGAAGTATGGGGATATCAACTGTCTGTGTGTTGAACTTTGTTTAACGGAAACAGGGGATGGGAGAGGCCAGGCAGGTAATTTCTCCTTCATCTCTCTCTCAAAGGAGACTCCGGGATATGGCTTCTCCTTGCAGCCTATAGAAAAGTCCTACGTATTGAGCAAATGCATCTGCCCAGTGACTTGCTAGTCTCCTTGTCATTGTGCAGCAGTGCTCAACACTGTAAAGCTTTACAATGTTTCTCTCATCTTTCCTTATTGCCCTTCCCTTTTTCTCATCTTTGTACTCTAGGGCTAGCACTTACACATACACATACACACAGGCTAGCATTTCCCTTCTTATCTGAAGCTTTTTTTTTTTTAGGAATTCAGGATAAGATACTTCTTTTAGTACATTGCTACTCTTCAGTCACATTTGAAAACACAAGGGTTTGCCTACTATGATCTCCAATTCTCTCTTAACCTAAGGACACAAAATTCAGTATTTCTCAAAATCAAAAAAAAATTTTTTCTTCCAAGTCATGACTGGCAAAATTCTTTCCTCTATTAGGGTTCAATCAGAGCAGCTGAACCACTGTGAATCATGCAGAATGAGGAATTTGTTCTAGGGATTTGACTGTAAGTAATTGCAGGAACTGTAGTAATAGCCTTACTTTGGCCATTTCTCCTGTATCTTCTTCTGAGCCTGAAGCTACATGGCAGGCTATTGGAAAAACAAAAGCAGTGAAGTGAGGGAGACATAAACAGCTAGAAAACATACAGAACAACCAGAAGCCTGTATCTATCATTCACAGAACTCTCTCTGGCCTCCCCCCACTTCATGGCTTTTACCTTGCTTGCATGGATGACCTCCTGGAGGATACATTGTTTTACTGAAAAATTACATTTGTACCTGACCCAGAACTTGAGAACCTGAAAGAAAAGATTTAGCAGTAGTTGGAGGAGTTGTGAATTCTGCTGAGGCTAAGGCCCACAGAGTGAGGCCGTAGATCAGTGACAATCAATGAGAGCTTCATGCAGGGCCTGAAGTACTTTGGCCTTCAGGTAGTTAACCAGGCTCCTTTCTTCAGCCTTCTAGATTGTGTCCAATGCTAACTGGAAAACATTCATGAAATGGAATCCTGGGAAATGTAGTTCCACTTTGCCAGATTTACACATTACATACTCTTTGAACCTGGCAAAGCAATACTCTCATGTATAAATGAATCATGCTAGCCCTTTCTCCAGGAACAATGCAACTCTCATTATTTTTGGATGACCTTCCTTCTTTATCTAGTAGAGTCACACATTCCCTTGATGTCCTTTAACTTAAGTCCTGAGGTACAGTTAACTCCTATTAACATATGTTGGATGACAGGAGGACTGGAGGAGGGAAGAAATTTCGGTAATATATTCACAAATATATTCCTAACACAACAGGAAAGGAATAATTATAATTATTACAGTCCTCATTCTTGCCACTGGTCTCCTCATCATAGATGGTATTTATAATCCCATTCATTCACTTCCTATCCCACATTACTTTTGCCATCAGCAAGCATCTCAGCTGTTTGTGGCTTCTGTCCTAGTAGGGTGATCAAAATCTTTATTTCTGAATGTTTTGGGCTATTAGAAGTCCTTCCTCTATGGAGTGGTTTTAGTTTTCCACTGACTTTAATCACAAGTCATGAGAGTATGAAGAGGTGCTGGGAAAGATCTACTAAATTCCATGCAAACTCTTCTTTACCCCCATTATGTAGTAGCAACCCAATTTTTCTCCATGGTCCTCAAGATAGATAAGTCACCCCAGATAATACTGTAACACTCTTCTTCACTTGCTAATTGAATAGAATGGAAGCCTAAAGTGGCTAAGTTAATGAAGTTATTGCTGTATCCCATAATGAAATATTCTTCCCTTCAGAGCTAAGACTTTTAGGCTAGCAGAGCCCAAATTTGTAGAGATGAGAAACAGAAGTTTTACTAATTCATCACTAAAATTAAGTAATAGAAATTGTTCTCATATCCCCCTTTAGTTTTCTGGAAGCTGATATTCTGGCTTTTGGAGCCACTGTGCTACCACATACTGTTGGAGGATTTAGAAATATGCAGAACATATACTGCATCCTTGAGGACATTACTCCAGCACTGCAACATGTTGCCACAACATATTGGCCCTTAACTGTCTTCAAAAGATCGTTTTCCACTGTTTTATCAAGGCAGCTGTTTCAGAGTGGTGGTAATGAGCCTGGACACTCTGATACACTTTGTTTGCTGTAAAATGAGTTTCTTGGTTATAAATGATGCTGCATATCTTTCCACTTTGGGGGATAAAGCACTCTGAAGGTCACAGATGATAGTTCGGGTATTGAAGCATTGAAGAGAAAGAAGGCAAATCCATAGTTATAGTATTTGTTCAAGTTATGAACAAAGAACTGCCCCTTCCATGATGGAAACAATCCAATTCAATCAACCTGCCATACTGATTCTTTTGCAGCATGGTGCCATATCAGGGCCTCAGTGTTGCTCCCTATTTTTGGAAGACAGTCCATCTATAATCTCCCTACCTGCTCCTATGGCCACTTTACTCATGTTCCCACTGAGCAATGAATTAAGTAGCTAGAGAGGGAGTTGATTAAAATCCTCAGATTGGGGAATCCTCCTCCTGTTTATTAAAGTCTTCCAGTGCTGAGGTCATCATTTGGTGAGCACTCACATGAGATATAGTGTCTTCATGCTTTATGCCTCTTCAGAGGGATTTTTCCAGTAGTTTACTTAGCAAGTTCCTGACCATCCACTTAAATGGTTATAACTTATATACTGGTGCAGATCTATATATCTAGCTATCCTCTTCTCCAGGCAGAATGAATCCCTGCCTATACCTGGCCCCCTAGTTCTCAGAGCGACTATGGGCTGGGGTGGTGATGCGGGAACTGCCCATTTCCAGGGGAGGCCTACATGTTATGAATAACCATCCATAAACCAAGACTGAGTTGTCTTCTTTGGTTTAAACATTTTTTACCTCTTCATTAGAAATTTAAGTTTTCTCTTCTTTAATAGGATGACTCTTTGCCTTTTTTTTCTATTGATAATTTCCTAATAGTGTTCAGCTCAATATTTCTTTTTCTTACTAATAATCTTTAAAAATATTTGATTGGTTGTCAGAGTATTTATGAATAAAAATTAACATTTTCTTCATCTTTAAGTTTCAAAAATTCAATAGCCATTAATTTTAGGGGGTGGAGGACAAAGAGAATTACTTGTTCTGTGTTGACAGACAAGATGTCCTGTGGGTGTGTGGAGGGTATAGGCAAATAGTCTACCTAAGGGGGAATTTATTCTAGGTGTGAATAGTTTTAGAGTATTTGATTTCTGAGTGATCTGACTTTTTCTTTTTCCTTCAGTGTGTCATGGAAGGTCTAAGTTATTTGTGACTATTTCCATTTTCAACACTCACTTTGAATCTCTCCCGCAAAGAGGCTCTATTGTCTTGAGAGAACAGCTCTTTCACCCCTTGCAGAGACTCCAATCTGGCTGCACTGTGCTCATACTCTGCACACATGGAAAACAGAGGCGAAAGGGGCTCTCCTGACTCAGTTGTTCTGAGCCAGCTCTCAGATTAATTACACCTTGATTGCCCCTGCTGTTTGCCTTTGTTGACTTTGAGCTTTTCTGTGACTCCCTTTGGAAGGACCCATCTTAACCCTAGGCAAACATCCTATATCTAAAGCTTGAGATAATAGTTTAAAAGGATCAAGTGACTTTTACTTGAATAAAGGTGGCATTAAAGCAAATACCAGAGTAAAATTACTCTGGACCAATTACATTTCTATATGGTCAGAGAGGCTATAAATATTTCATATAAATACAAATCCCCACTTTGATGCTTATTTTTAGCATATCTTTAGACAAGCTATATAAACCTTTATGTGTCTCAGCTTTGCCATCATGACCTGCATAGTGTTGTTCTGAAATCAAATTAAGTACAATTCATAAAAATGATGGGGATCATGTCTAGCATAGATGTTCTCTAAATTATTTTCTACCATTCTTTATGCTAAAATAACAATTTTAGGTTATGCAAAGATGTTTGGGTTTGTCATTATTTA
Organism: Xerus rutilus; assembly: GCA_028644305.1. Classification (NCBI taxonomy): domain Eukaryota; kingdom Metazoa; phylum Chordata; class Mammalia; order Rodentia; family Sciuridae; genus Xerus; species Xerus rutilus. The sequence continues at coordinate 62,524,853 of CM053405.1, forward strand.
TACCAATGCAACACTGACCTTTTAAAAATAAGGTCTTTTTATGTTTTTGGACAACATTACAAAGTTCAGCATCATTTTCTGTTCATATTTGCAATTGCTTTTTCTGAAGGTGAGAAACTTCTGTGTTTACATATATTTATTTCATCGTTCTCTGGTGTATAACTGTTTCCCATGCACATGCCTGCCTCACCCTTCTTGCTGGACATCCATCTGTTTGGGGGCCCTCCTTCTCCTGCTCATGTCTGCACCCACTGCACTGCACTGCATCACTGCATAGAAACCCTCTGTATTCCATTTTGACCCTGAAACCGAACCATTTTCTGACTGCATAAGGAAGCCCTCCTTGTCCTATTTGGGGTTTGGTTCTCCTCATTAGACCTCTTCTTCCCACTCCCATCACTACTTTTCTTTATCCACCTAATGGTTTTGGTACTGATTGTTCAGGACAGGAAAGGGCTAATAGAAGGACGAGCTCCGTGGAGGACTTTGGCTATAAGAATAGATGTGGGAGTTGCCAGCAAACAATATTAATGGTTAAAGTCACTCAAGCTCTATATCTTTGGTTGCAACTCCTCCCTCATATGATCATCAATACCCTGGGCCTCACAACCGCAGGGCTTGTAGCTGGTAAGAAACATCCATGAATCTGCAGACTCTCATCTCTTGATTCATTTTGTTTTTCTCTCTGATATCTGGGGATTTCCCTTTTATTTCGTTTTTGAACTTCTCCATGCATCTAAAGTTTTTGGTTATATCTGTCCAGCCTGTGAGTTTGTAATCAGAAATGTTTATTTGTATCAGTTTAGCCTACTACATCATCAAGCATCCCTTTGGTACAATTTCTAAATATTTTTCTATCAGATTTATATGATCACTTTCTGAACTGCCACATGTTTCTCTTTAGTATTTATCAAAAATCCTTCCCACAGGTACTATAGTGCAGTTAACATAAAAACAATTTAGATTTAAGCTTAAAATGTAACAATGTCATGTGTAATATTAATAACATACTTCTCATTAGCATTTATAAGCTAGTACAGGATAATACTGTGAAGTATTAAAATAACAGGAGAGTCCTCATCTTTATATTCAGGTTTTTTCTAGGCACAGTCACCAGAGGCAAGAGGAACTAGACACTAAAGAAAGAGAAATTGAATTCTTGGTGTTTAAATTTCAAAATCTGCAGTGTAAATTTAAGGGAGAATATGAAGCAGTTATATTCTGTGACAGATGCTTACTCCTCCTAAGAGAAAGAAGATAAATCTCTTTGTGACTAGATATTTGAAAAGCAATGGCCACCAAAAGCGATTATTGATTCAGTGAGAATCCACTCTCTATATGAACAAGCACCCTCTTTCACTAGTGTAAGCCACAAGGTGGCCACGTTAGACCCTGTGGAGCCTCCACCCACGTGACTGTCACACCTCCTCTGTGACGAGTTCTCTGTCCTGGATGCTATTGTGAGAACAGTATCAATTCCACTTTCCATGGTCCAGAGCCACTGGCCTTTACCCTCTAACCAGAGGAGTAGAGCTATGTCTCCTGCATACATTTGTCAAGATTGTACACCCTACAAGGGAGCCATACCTAAGGATGTACTGTGCACCTGGTACATAGTTTTATTAGTTGGGGAATGTTTGGGCTTTTGTTATAACTTTGTTTCTTCCAAATATAAATGATTTGTTATGACACACAGACATAGTAGTTTGTTATTCTAACAAACTCAGCACATGACAAGAATTTTCAGACAAATGAAATTAGTATTTTGTTCTAGAAGGGTTGGTGCTCATTGCTCGTTTTTTTCTGGAGGAACACTTAGTAATTGAAGATCTTTTTTCTTTTTGGTACTGGGGATTGAACTCAGGGGCACTTGACCACTGAGCCACATTCCCCAGTCCTATTTTGTGTTTTATTTAGAGACAGGGTCTGAGTTGCTTAGCACCTCACTGTTGCTGAGGCTGGCTTTGAACTCATGATTCTCCAGTCTCAGCCTCCCAAAGTGCTGGAATTACAGGCATGCACCCATGCGCCTGGTTTTTATGGTCTTTTTGTGTAGTCCACAGACCAACAGCATTGGCATCACAGGAGCATGTTAGAAATGCAGACTCTCAGGCCCTGAAGCATAAACTGCATTATGACAAAATTTGATGTGATTTATATGCACACTAATGTTTGAGAAGCACAGTTCTAGATGACATTTATATAATTTTAAGAATTATATAAAAGTGATACATATACAATGATGTGAAAATTTGCATTTGACATTTAACAATGAATAAAGGAGTATGATATTAATGGTACATTATTATATGAGAAATTTAAAAACTTGCAATTGTTTTCTAAAATGTGGTTTTATTCCTGTTGAGATGCTGTAGTATATTGACAGTAATCATTTAAAAGACATATTTCTGGGGCTGGGGTTATGGCACAGTGGTAGTGTGCTTGCCTAGCACGTGGGAGGCACTGGGTTCGATCCTCAGCACCACATAAAAATAAAATAAAGATATTGTGTCCACCTACAACTAAAAAATAAATATTTAAAAAAAAATAAAAGACATATTTCTAAATACTTTTGTAGTTTTCAGTATCTGACTCTTCCAATATCAGTTCTCATTGGAGAATGTCATATCTTGAAACTAAAGATTATTAAAAACTTAGTCAATTATGTCTAAGTTTCCTTTCTCATCATTTCTTTTTCTATACAAATGGAGGTATTGGAACAAATCAGCCTCAAAACCACCACAAAGAATTTTGTTTCCATGAAAGCAAGAGAAATGTTTTGTAACAAATTAGGATATTCTAGTGAGCTGACCCATCATTCCTAGTTTTCCTTTACTTTAATATCAGTTATGTGAGTTGTATAATTTATGTGAGTTTGTTATTTTTATTGTGCAATAATATACTCCTCTAAAAGCATCTTTACATGAGGAAGGAATACTTTTTAAATAGAATATGGAAGCAACACAAGTATTAGCAGTGGCCCTAGAAAACCAATTAGTGGCAGTTAGTGAAAGAGAATTAGTCCAGGCAGGACTAGATCAGTTTTCCATCTCTGGCTGGCTTAGATGGTGGAAGTCTTATACTCTACTCAGTAGGATATCATTCTCTGGTTTATATGGCTATACCTACATTTCGTTGCTTTGGAACTGCTAATGGAATAGTTTTTAAGATACTCACTGTGTGATGTTTTGCCTCTCTGTGACTAACACAAAAACCTTTTTTCTTTTTTTCTGAAATCATTTACACAGAAAAAAATTCTAATTAATTTCTGACACCATTTAGATATTTAGATTTTCTTGGTGTGTGTGTGTGTGTGTGTGTGTGTGTGTGTGTGTGTGTGCATGAGCGTGTATGTATGAGTTTGCTTTGATTTTTAGCTTTATTTTAGAAACTTCATTCCTGAGGTACTGGGTCATTTTTTATCCAGGTGCTTTTGGAAATCATGCAGGGTATTTTAATGCCAACCTACACATTTTTAAAAAGAGTGTGCATATAGCCTTTCTTAGGCTTGCTAAGAAAAATGAATAAAATGAGAAAGGGCTTAAAAAAAAAAACCATAATAAGTGGAGAGCAGATTTATCACAGGGGAACTTGCTTCACTGGAATGCAGCAATATATGGCCATTGGTCAGTCTCATTCACATGGAGCAAACTCCATTACTTGCTGTGAGCAAGAAAAAGGCTACCTGACCCAACTGGAGAGTATTAGCTTTTTTGTTCAGCTATGAAAAAATTGCTTTGCCACTTAGGTCAGCATCATGATGTAAATCTTAATGAAAGTTTCTGAGATGTGAGGGTGAATCAAGCTGTTGGGCCACCTTGATGCTCTCTTAATCTACCTTTTCCTTGCTTTATTTTCTTCAGTTTGGTTTAGAGAGCACAGAACTAAATGCAGACCCATTTACAGAGCAATTGCCACTTCAGCCAGGCTTCCTGGCTCTTCTGGCACCCAAAGCTGAGGCTACCTGAGATCATGGACTAATTCTCTTTCTTTGTGGCATAAAAGTCAGAAAATCCAAGTTTTCCTTTAATTCATTTGTGGGATTTCTTTTAAAACTGCCATCCTATTTTGGAGCCTATATCTCTACTGCTCAATGAATGATTGAATGAGGTAGTTATAAGAAAAGAGTTATCTGTATTATTTTAATGGTTGATTTGAGGGCACAATGCTGCTAAACAAGCTAGTTTGATTGCCCAATTTCCATGATCTTTATAGGCATAGCTATTGAATTAGACTGTGTTTTTTATTAAAAAATGAATTATTTAAAAATATAATAAAGCACTTAAATAATCTAAGTGAAATTGAAATACATTTACAAAAAGTATTCCATAATTATTTGAAATCATTCATTCATTAAATCAATCATATATTTGACAATGACTTCTTAGTATAAATCTGTCATCTTTTTTGTAGTTGTTGTTTCTGAGGACACTGTGATGAGCAAGATATCCAAAATCCTTACTTTAATGGATAAATGTGACAGAGAGAAGGATAATAAATAAATGAACAGGATAATTGTACATTGTGGTAAATGTCATGAAATAAAGTAAAGCCATATATAAAGGAGATTCAAAATTTTAATTGGATGATTAGAGAAAATTTCATTTAAGTTGGGACATGTTGGTTGAGGCACAAATGAAAAAAATAATGAGCTTTGGAACTATCTTGGAGTATAGAATTCTGGGCAAAGGGTATATCAAGTTCAAAGGCTTAAAGGTAGGAACAAACTTGGAGGAAGAACAATGGGACTGTAGCCCAAAAGAAAAGAGGGGAAGTTCTAGGTGATAGAGAGTGTATATAGAACCTTCTCACTTTGTGAAAAAGGATTTGGACTTTATTCCAAGAGCAACAGGAAGTCAATGCAGAGACGTTAGTAATAGTATGACATGATTTACTTAATTATTTTTCAAAAACCACTTTATGTGTATTTTAAGAATAAAGGAGCAAGAAAAGAAATCAGTTAGGAAGTCTCCAGTGTAACACTGGTGAAAGATAACAATGGTTCTATCTGAAAAAGAAGGTGAAGGGCGTGGATTATTGGTGAATGCATTTTAAGTTGAGCTGACAGGATGGTGATAAGTTAGATGTGATGGGTGAAAAAAAAGACAAATAAAATTTGTTGGCTTGAGTAATTGAATAGATCTGGCATTATTTATTGATCTAATTTGTTAGGAAGACATTTCTGGGAAATTAAATGATTTTATGAAGTGTGAGAAGCCTATTATATGTCAAGTGAAGAGATCAAGCACACAAGTGAATATACCTATCACTTTAGAGACTGGAGGAGAGTTCGACCTAGAGATACTTGTTTTAGAACATGAAAACTGATCATATGTTAGTCCTTACTTGTGAACATTTCATTGACTAACCTAGGAAGGCAGGAGTAAGAGAAAAGGGGAGTGAGGTAAAGGCACAGAGAGACAAAACACATGGGGGTGCATCACCAACTAGCAAAGCGTATAACTACCATGTTGCTGAACATGTCTTCTTTCCAGGGGAAAGGGAAGAAGAAGGGTTTCGTGGCTGACCCACTCTCATTCTGTTTCTGTGGTCAAAGTCTGTTCCATAGGACATTAACTCCTCTCCATGATGTGTGAACTCTTCTGCCAGGCAGCCAGTGGGAGGCCAGAGTCTCAATTATCCAGTTTAACTAGCGGGCAGAAGTGGGTTAATCTTAGTCTGTACTGGCATCATCAGTACTAACAATGACCTAGCTCCATACCATGAGATCAGTACAAACTATCTGTAAGGCTACTCTGGCTCAAAAGTAAGGATAGTGACCAAAGGTAGAATTGGAGAGTGCAGGATATATGGAGAACAGTGCAAATGGTTTTTGCTGTAGACTGAATTTTGTCTACCCCTACTTCATACATAAAAGCCTTAACTTCCCATAGGACTGTATTTGAGTAAAGGCCTTTAAGGGGCTGATTGAGGTTTAATGAGTTTACAGTGGAGCTCTGATCCAGCAGACATGGTGGTCTTGTACGAAGAGACACTAGAGATCTGCACAAACACACGCCAGCTCCCACCACACATGGGAGGACACAGTAAGAAGGCAGAGGCTGAAAGGCAGTTAAGTAAAGCAATTAAAAATGCTAGCTGGCTTATTAACCTATTAAACACCTTAGCTCAGCACCACAGGACACTGTAGACTGAATGCCTGGCTGGGAGCTGTCATTTGCTGCCACTGTGCTGTTTTTTAAGAGAGTATCATACACATTTTTCTAGCCCAATAAAAGACCAAAATTTAAAATTCTGAGTATAGTTCCTACTGAATGTGTATCATTTTCACAGCATTGTAAAGTTGACAAGCTGTTAAGTCCAGTCATCTTAAGAAGGGGACAGTTCCATGTTGAGGTACTGGGGAACTGGACTTCAGCATATCGTTTTGATGGTGAAATCATTCTCCCATAAAACAGTGAAGCAATACTTTATAGTATGATAAAACTTATTTTGATTTATTAGATTCTAGTAAGTGGGATAATTTGCTGTCAGAAGACATCATTGCATACTAATTTGCTTCTAGAAAAGGAAAAAATATTTTTATTTTTGTTGGAGAATTATAGATGACAAAAGTTCCTGAGAAGTTTCCAGTTCCTCTTGAATATAACAGCACAGTTCTTTGGTTCTTCATCATTTCATTATTCCCTCCTGAAAATCCCACAGAGCAAACAAAAGTAAGTAAACTATATTTCTGTGAATGAGACTGATAGAAAGCACCCAAAGCCAGGTATGATGGTGCATGTCTGTAATCCCAGCAACTCTGGGAGGCTGAGGCAGAAGGATCTTGAGTTCAAAGCCAGTCTCAGCAAAAGTGAGGCACTCAGCAACTCAGTGAGAACTTGTCTGTATGTAAAATACAAAATAGGGCTGGGGATGTTGTTCAGTGGTGGAATGCTCCTGAGTTCAATCTCTAGTACCCCCACCTTCACTGCCAAAAAAAAAAAAAAAAAGCACCTAACTCAAAATTGTGTGCAAGGGCTTCAAAAACAACTTCAAAGGCTAATTAGCTGAACTGGAAAAGAGGGCCACATGGGAGATTGTGACAGGGCTGTGAGAAACATGAGTGCAGAGGGGACCCAGCTTAGCAGATCTCATGAATTTACAGCAAATATTCATCCCAGAAATGTGAGGCCTGATCTGAACTGCTATGGGTAGGTCTATGACTGAATAGGACTTGACATCTAGGGTTCATGAAGAAAGGAAGTATATAAAGTTAGAATCAAAGAAAATGGCTATTCACTTATGGTTAAAACTCATGAAGAAACCAAGCAAATTGGGGGCTGGCAGCAGAAGTCTTCCAGAGCCAGATAAGATTGGAAGAGGCAGCAGGAGCCTGTCTTTACCAAGGTACTGTATAATGAGGAAGCTGCTCTTAGCTTGGGAGATTATTGACAGGAACAGCCTGGAAGACTATCATAACCCTTCTCAATATTTTTATAGCTCCAGGAAATTTTAACTTATTCAAATAACAAAAAGGAGCATGTACAGTATTTACACAAAAATATGCAAGTGTCAAAAAGAAGCAGCAAAACTTTCCTGCTAATCATAAAAACATAGCACAACTGTTGAGTAAACTAAATGGGAACTGTAGCCAACACACTAACATGAATCAATAATAAATAATAAAGCCACAAATAAAAATATACAGATATACAGGCTCTCTGGAAGTGGTGGTTAAATAACAGAAAGGTCTAAAACTAATACTGGGAGAACTTGGCAGGGAAATAGAAGAAAATTACAAAACATTCAGAAATAGAGATCAATTACTCAAAGCACAGGGGAAACAGAAGCATACTGAGGGAACACAAATGAACCTCAACAACAAAAGAAGTAGAGGTAAAGAGATAAAAAGTAATTATAGGAAAAAATGATAGACATAAATCAAGGAAAGGAGATCCCCTCCCCCAGCAAAAAAAGTGCATAAATGAAGTTCTAAGGAAAGAAAACTAAAACAATAGGACAATAACACTATTTAAAACTGTAACTAAGCCGGGCGCCGTGGCTCAAGCCTGTAATCCCAGCACTTAGGGAAGCTGAGACAGGAGAATCATGAGTTCAAAGCCAGCCTCAGCAATGGCGAGGTGCTAAGCAACTCAGTGAGACCCTGTCTCTACATAAAACACAAAATAGGGCTGGGGATGTGGCTCAGTGGTAGAATACCCCTGAGTTCAATCCCCAGTACCAAAAAAAAAAAACCAAAAAACAAAAAAACTGTAACTAAATGCTTTCATTAAACACATAAACAAAATGACTTGAATTTTCAAATTGAAAGTGCCTTTTTATCAGATAATACCTTACCCAGAATGATTTATACAGAGACAGCTTAGTGGAATTTCTAGACTTGAAAGATAAGAGATTATCTAATAACACCCACAATATCCAATGGAAAAATAGGCAAAGGCTATGATTTTTATATCCAGTGTAGTTTATTTCTAGAAGCAATTGTCAAATAGTCCTGAGTATGTAAGAACTTCAGAATTATTGTCCAAATAAATCACTCTTGAGGAAAATACCGAGGAGCATACTTAAGTAATTAAGGGTAAACTGATACAACGTGAGCCAAAGGACTTATAGTTTTGAAATCTTCAAAAAACTTGTAAAAATATAGTGAATGTTCTGGTTTATAAGAATATTTATAAGTTCTTCCCATGAGATGTTTTTGCATAGAAGTAGTATATAGGCACTCATAGTTGGTAACTATACCTGTAAATTTAAAAACTCTACTAACAGTTGTCTACAAAAAGAAATATTGCCTGTACATTTGAGCCTCTCTTAGCTTCATACTGTCTGATAATCAGAGAATTTAGTTTGGTGTATTAATTACATGAAATTATCAGATCAATTTCCTAGCTGTCTACCTATGCAGTCATTATGTTCAGGGAAACAGCAATGCGGAGAAGCCAGGAGGCTAGAGATCTCGTCTCAGGTATGCATTCTGTGATGTCAAATGAGTCATTGCATCTTCTTTGATTTGTTTTCTCAACTGTAGGAAGAAAGTATAATATGAGTGAAATTTTCTTATTGTGTTTTCTAATATGGAAGAGAAAAGATGAGAAAGGGAGGGAGAGAGAATGAAGATTTATGTTTATTTTTGTGTTTGTGGGAAAAAGTAAATTCTACTTTAAAAAGCATAGTGTGCTCTTGGTCTTTTGTAGTCATTTGCAACTATGTTCAACACATGGTAATCATCTATCCCATATTGCTTAATTACAGCAATTATTGACTTATCCAGATTTCCTCTTTTCAACTCTCCCATTTCTCTTTTCTTCTCTCCCATTTCTTATAATAACCTTTAAGTTCATAAAACACATTTTTAATAAAATGTTCTAATATATTAATTATGCTTTTATTTCCTTTCTCCTTGTTAAGCTGGTTTTGCTATATATTTCTTAAAATCTTGTCTGAAAGATTTTTTCTTTATCTTCTTGCTTTCCTCTGTAGCAATTAATAGAAGCTTTTAAAATGCTGGATTTGCCTCTGAGTACAGTTTTGATTCCAGTTCTTGACTTTTGATATATAATTGTCTAACTATGGCTGTTTTCTAACTATTTTGAAAGTACAATTTTCATCTCCTATTCACCTAAAAGCCACTTAGGAAAGTGCTTTAAAGTGGTAAAAACATTTTTTCTCTCTCTACTTCTCTGTTTTGATGGTCAACAACTATGACTTGGGTTATCTTTTAACTTTATTTAGTATATGGTCAACACATTTAAATGACACTCATATGTGTTCCTCTAAATTTTTCATTGCATTTCCAAAAGCTGCTGTGGAAATGTAAATTTTTTCTTTCATTGTTTTATCTTTCACCTATTATTTTTTCCTTTAAAGTTATCTAGTATTTAGAATAATAGCATCTATATGATTATAAGTGAATAAAATGAAAACATTTAAATTTCTGCATGCTTCAGTGTGAGGTGGAATTAAAATTTGAATGTATATGTATACAACATTTTCTTCCTTTACAATGAAAATTTAAAACATGCTAACAGTTGTGACTCTTGATTCTCATCTTAGATGAGCCATCAACATTTTAGGGTATAACTATTTCTGATAGAAAATCATTTGAATATCTTCCATATGAACTAGAAAACAGTGAATAATATAAACCTGAAAAATTTTAATTGATCAGACAAATAGAGCACTGGAGATTTGCCAAATATATTGACTCAAAGTTGAAAAATATTTCCGTTTAAATTGCTACACTTATAAAATTATAGTCTTCTTCTCTCCCATTTCTTATTAGATGGCAAAATAGAATATACAGTTTGAAAAAAAATTCTAAAATGCCACCAAAATAACACCCAAAGCATGAGTGTCTATTTAATAGACACCAAAATAACACCCAAAGCATGAGTGTCTATTTAGCTTTTTAATCAATGTCAAAATTTAATAAATTTTTTTTGAAAAAAATTTAATACTGGTTCAATTTAAACAATATAGCACTTTTGGGAAAAATTAAATGTATAAAGTCACACCAATATGATTTAGAGTAGGAAGCTTTTGAAATATTAGCATCATATTAACATAATAGAATGTTGAAAGTATCTGCTTTTTCACTTAATGTAATTAAGATAAAATTTTCATGTTTTGTGGACAGGCAGATTATTAACAATTTAAGAATCAATCAGTGTCTCATAATATGAAAGATAAATATGAGGAAGAGTTTTGGAAAGCTTGTTACCTGGGAGCCTAATCTGGGAATTCATTGTGAGATTTTGTTTTATTTGGTTATTTGGCATAATTTTTTACAGATTATTTCTGCTTGCCCCACACTGGCTGAAGTTCATACCTGTTTTATGTCCTGATATCTTTTTTTGGACCTCTCCTCTCTTGACCTATGGGCTATTTGTGTGGTAAAGAGCAATTGCCATTTATTATTTGGCGTTGCAGATTATAGATTGTGAATAGATTCTAAATCTACCGAGGCAAATATTATAAAGATAGAATTGTAAAAATTAATATTTTAAAAAGAACAACTGATATAACCTATAGAAAAATCAAGGAAGTTTAAAGAGAGATTTTACTAAAGTTCTGTGGTATAAGTTGATCCTCAATTTCGTGTTCTCTACTTAGAGAAGTGCAATGAGCATGAATTGAGAATAAGATATGGAAGGTCTGTCGCTGCTTGAGTCACCTCAGGTCATGTCCAATAAAACATTGAAGGTAGGAATGAACATCAGATCATGTTTTTTAAAAAGTCTAAACAAAATCACACTTCATACGTACTATCAGAGGCCCCTGTTCCCTGGGTAAAGATTGAAGAATGAATGGTTCAGTTCTCCAAAAGCCACTGGGAAATGTCAGCACCATCTAGTTAATGAATTCCTGATTTGTTTGGCATTTGCACTTTCTTAAGAAATTGCTGATGTGTTTAGACTTCCTCTTCTCCTCAGCAGCAGTGAAATTTGTTGATTATGATGGCCTTATATAACATCATCCAGGCAGAAAGCTAAAAGATTACACATTAAAAAGAAACAGGCCTGTTTATTACCAGGCATTGTGCTTCCTCATATGCATATCTCTGTTCCTCAGTCTTTGCCTAGGTTGCTTTTGTGGGAGATGCTTTGTTGAAAGTATTTCCATGGCAGGCCTCCACTCATGAAAATGTCATTTTCTCTGCCTGGTTGTGATAGGGAAGTCTTTTTCACCTATTGAAACCTGTTAAATTTCCTTCAAATATTTTTGTTTAACTCTTAGAAAAACAGTTAGTGGAGGCACATTTATAAAATGTAGATTTAATGAGGAGTTGATGTTTGTATTAAAACACTTTTTAAAGAAACTTGCTCTGTACTGCTGAATAAAAGCCTGCAATCTTTACAGATTTCATTTAAACAGGACAAACAATCCAGGCTGTCTATATTCCACATAGTTTTCTCCTAACTACTTTTAACCATATGTTTGTTTTAGGGGACATTCCACTATAGGAAAGAATCCTACCTACCTTGATTTAGTTTGTATAAGGATCAACAGGGTAATAAGCCACATGGTTAAATTTACTCCATTAAAATTTGTTCATATGACACTAAAGTAGACATGAAACATATTTTCATATTGTCCACCTAAACATGACTGCCTTCACCAGGCCACTCCTGCAGGTTATACATCATATTACACAGTTCTTTGGACAGTGAATTAATTTAGTTGTCATGCTTCACAATCTTATTTATTCTGAAGGGACACAAATCCTTCATAGGCAGCATCATCCTGCATTTTGGATCGTATTTCCTCTCACATGTGTCTCCTGCATGTGCTTCATATTATTCTTGAAACACAGCTTTCTACTCTAACCCTCTGGAAGAACAATTGCCCTATCTTGTAGCAAAAGATAGTATCTTAAAAGGGAAAAAGACAAGCTGACCGAATAATGCCCTGCAGAATAAATAGTTGCTCTGATCTGCCAATAATTACCCTTACCAAAAAAAGCAGGAAAATGGTCATGTAATTGCAAAACAAAATGTTTCACTTCTTGCTGATATTGGAATTTCACTCTCAGTTACTCACTTTATAGTCATTTATTTCCTTCTTTATTAAGAAAATATTTCAGTGGTAGTTTGCTCATATACCTCTTAGACTCTGCTTTTCTCTTAACCATTTCCTGTCTCTCTAGATCTTTTTACTAATCAGTATACTTTTCTCCTAAGTGGCTTTTCTTTGTGAATGTGTTGAGAAGAGACTTTATTGTTAATAGGGCGTTACTGTTAACCACGGACCTGGCTGTGTTTCTGGATCTCCCAGAAGGAGAAACCTTAGCCTATAATTTGATGGTGTCATATTGTCAAAGTCTGTTCTAACAAAATGCAACACACTAGGTGGCTTATAAACAACAGAAATCTATTTTTCATGTTTGTAAAGGTAGGAGTCCAAGATCAAGACATTGGCAAATTAAGTATCCGTGAAGAACTACATCCTGACTCATAATGCGTTTTCTTTTCACTGTGATCTCATATGGCAAAAGAGGTAAGGGATTTCTCTTTTTCCTCTTTTGGAAAGGCACTAATCCTAATCATGAGGGGTACACCCTGATGACCTGATCACCTCCCAAAGACCCTTCCTCCTAAAACCATCACTTAGGGGGTTATGATTCTAAATATGCATGTTGGGTAGACATAAACATTCAGACTAAAACACAAACTGATTACTGCAACACAGCTCTCCAGGTAGCTATTTTGTTTTGTTTTGTTTTCCCTTCTTTTCTTGTTGGTAGTTCTTAAGAATAACTGTAGAATATTCTATGAATGCAATTTCCTAAGATAAGGAGGAACCACCTGAAATAGCCTGAGCGTTGTTATTGTCTTTTTGTGGGGCTATTGCAACTTGAGTTAGGGATATTTCTCTCCCTTGAAAGCAAAATGTCCCTTTAGTCAGTGATTCACATAGTCATAGAAATATGAACATAACTTAGGGTAGGCTGCCTTTCAGGATCCTTCAGCTGTGGTGCAAAGGCATGGGGAGCTAAGACACTGTCCAGCGTAGGTAGCTTTCTTTAGTCTTTGGAAACGGGCTCACATTGGACCCAAGGTTTCTTTTGTCTCTGCTGCACAAGTGTAAGTAATAAATTATCTTCCTATAACTTTTTGTGTATGCATGAGTTCTGTCTCAGTGGACTTAGACAAATTAGTAGCCAGTGCTTAGTAAAGCTACTTTATAGTTATCTGGTAACTTTTATCCTGATGTCTCCCCTGTCAACATCTCCAACTTTGAATCTGTCCCCTGCTTCTGGATCAAAAACAAGTTTAGACATGGAATACCCAAAGGAAGATGTACCCTTCCTTATAAGTCTCAACCAACCCAGCTACTTCTTTACTTAAAGTGCATAATATGTTCTAAAAAAGAGGTTGTGGAAGCCTAGTTCATCTTCACACTTACAGAAAAAACTCATTATCCCCTGTACTAGCCTTTAAAACATGACTGCGTAACCCTCAGAAAGACTAAAGGTCATGACTACTGCTTTCAACAAGATTTAAGACCTGTTGACAATATTGTGTTTTCTCACTTTTCTCTGTAGATCTCAATTCTAACACCATTTCCCTCTCAGTCGTAGAAGTAGCTGCTCACTTTATAGTGGTAGATCTGTGTATCACTTTATAGGGGTAGTCTTTAGAATAGCGTTGCATTCAGAATCATTTTATTTATTTACATGCACTTGGGAAAACTGACAATACCACAGTTATTTTCCAAAGGTTTACAGAAACACCCTCTTATTGTAATCACATAATCATAACCTTAAAGACATCTGGTTTAGAGGCATCCAGTTTCTTCAGGGTTCATTTTGACATCTTTATAAATTCATATAACATAATTTTCACCATTTCTATCCACGGTACTGCCTGCTTCACTTCCTCTTACATCCCCCAACCCCTTTTTTTGTTTTCTATTGGTTTCTATTCTATTCATTTATTTTTCTATTGGTGCATTATACTTATACATTAAAGTGGAGTTCATTGTGATATACTCATGCATGCACGTATCATTGTTCAATTTCATCCACAGTTCCTTTCCTTTTCCATTTTTCCTCCCTCTCTGTTTGATTCCCTTCCTCTACTTGACTGTTCTCCCATCTCTTTTCATGGGATTATTTTTTTAAATTCCTTATTTCTCTCTAGCTTCTGTATATGAGAGAAAGCATTCAACTACTGACTTTCTGAGTCTGACTTATTTCACTTAGCATGATGTTCTCCAGTTCTATCCATTTACCAGAAAATGATGCAATTTCATTCTTGTTGGTTACTAAATAAAATTCTGTTGAAAAATATACATTTTCATATACTTATGGTTACATAAAATATGATGGTCTTCTTTATTATCTTATATATTAAAATTTTTTCAGAATTTATTTTCTTCAGTATATCTCCATTGCTGACAATGTTAACATGTAAGGCAAGCAAAACTTTTAAAGATAAAAATCAGTTTTATGAAACTAGGCTAAAATAAATAAAAATCAATTTTATAGATTGGTCTATGACATCACACACAAAATGGTAGGTGTCCTTGCTCTCAAAGATTAAAAACTATTTGTGATTTTCCCTAGACAATTATCAATATGGAGGAATTTTTGGTCTCATATGACAAAGTACGCACTGGATATATAACTTTTTTGAACTGAATGACCCCTTACATGATCTAATGAAAGCTGAGCCCTTGACCTGGATAAACCCACTAGAGAATGTCTCCTGTAACCTAAAAGGTTCCTAAACTACCATAAATGTGTCTCCTGTTTATACAAGAGAGATTGGGATAAGCTTTGGGAATACTAACTCAACAGGACAACAGATTATATTCAGACATCTCACTATGCAGTTATGAATATTTTCTTACTATTGTCTGGTGGCTGAATAATATTCACAAATTTGGGGCTGTGGTTGTAGCTCAGTGGTAGAGCACTTGCCCAGTATGTGTGAGGCACTGAAATTGATCCTCAGCATCAAATAAAAATAAACAAATAAAATATTGTATCCAGCTACAAAAAATTTTTTTTTAATTTACACATTTGTTTATTGGTATAGATTTGTTTACATATTTTACCAGAACAACAAGGGATTTTCCCTCTCCAATTTTATTTGTGCATTACAGTTGTACATAATGATGGGATTTGTTGCTACATATTCATACATGTGTACACTATAACAATATTATTTGGCCAATATTACCCCCCAGCATTTCTCCCCTTCTTCCCTGCCTCCCACTCCTTGGCCCCTTTCCTCTACTGCTTTCCCTTTGATTTTCATGAGATCCACTCCCAATTCCTTTTTTTCCCCTTTCTAGCTTTCCCATGTGAGAGAACACATATGACCCTTGACCTGATTTGATTTATTTTGCTTAACATAATGATCTCTAGTTCCATCCATTTTTTCTCTAAATGACATAATTTCATTTTTTTTTGCAGATGAATAAAACTCTACCATGTATATATACCATATATTTTTTTTATCCATTCATTAGTTGATGGTCACCTAGGCTGGTTCTGTAGTTTGGCTATTGTAAATTGTCCCAAGACTCTAGTTGTCTGAATATTTTCCATTGTGCCCTTCACATGTCCTTGTCCTATATAACTATTGCTCTCCACTGCTTACATATGACCTTAACTACTAATTGTTTCTGTCTTACTTATTAAAACTAATTGCCCAGGCAATAGCTACTGCTCTCTAGGAACAATTCCTCCCTTTGGCAAGAACCAATTTTTTACCTGCTAGTCCCCAAACTAGCTGCATTTCAGTGGGCCCTAGAGCTCCATAAGAGCACACTGTCCAAAAGAATTTTGTATAGCCATGTACATCGTTCTGTGCTCTCCATTATGGTAGCTTCTTGGTACTCGTGATTCATGAGTGGTTTAAATGTTGGCTAATACAACTAGAAAATTGAATTTTTGGTTTTATTTTAATTATTTTAAACTTAAATTTAAACAGAGCATGTAGTTTGTGACTATTGCATTCCATTGTACAACCAAATTTTTGTCTTTTTCCTCAAGAAAGAATGTTTGTTTGGAGCTTTTTTTATTTTTTTGTCTGATATTTGGATTAAAACTTGCCTTAATGGAGTCAATTTCTTTCATTTATAGCCTGTTCTTGACTTCCCTCAGTTTTTTCCTCTTGATTTTTCTTTTCCTCATTCCCTCTCTCTCCTAACCTCCTATTTTGCCCGTTTTTCTGTGTTTGTTTCCACCAACTACTCCTGTTCTTCCTCTTTTGCTCATAATAGCAAAAGCCATTTTGCTAACTCAGCTGTCCAGTAGGAATTATGATGGTAAATGTAGCAGGTGTGTTTAAAGGGAAGCAGATAAACTACAGAGTTCTTTTTTCTTCTTGATTTGTGAGATTTGATAAAGACCATCCCTGCCCCAAACCTCGCGCCATCTAATTTCAAATCAACTTTGCTTATCCTTTATCCATCTTGCTATTATGTTCATGTTGTTCCTTGGTTTGTTTAGTCTTTCATTACCCGATCTATAACCTAGCCATTTATGACATTGATTATACATTTGTGTAAACTGCATCATTTTGAAACCAAAACAAGTTATTAGTTTTTATTTAAAATAATATTTACAGGTGGAAATAGTCAAAATAACTATTGGGTGCCATCAGTTCTGCCATAGCTTCAAAGTTTGTTAGTTCCATCTTTTCCAGATTTATAAAATAGAATAAAATAGAACACCAGCAAGGAAGAAGTAGGAAAACAGAGGATCACATTAAAAATTTTAAGAAATAATTTCTAGAACCTTTGATTAAAATGTTGGATTGAATTCCCATGTTTATTGACAGTACAAAAACCACATTAAAATAATAATTGAATTGTAAAAATATTATAACTACTTTATCAAATGGGTTGGAATTGATGGAGATACAAGAAAAAGTATGGCTCTAATTTTTCTCTATTCTCTGCTTTTAATTGTCAAATATTCCTTTCACATTCTGGAAATTTCTCATATATGATATATATAAAATTTCTCATATGATATATATAAAATTTCTCATACATGATATATGATAAATATTTCTGTTACTTTCAGATGGTAGAATAGTCTCATCAGTCTAATTAAACCCCAAATTTCTATTTCATATTCATTTCCAAGATTTCTTTTTACTCCTTCTGCACTCCTAGCTCTAGGGGAAGTCTGACTGATTGTTGGAGACCTGCAGCAAGGTAAGAAACACATTCTGTGCTTTACCTATTTCTCTCAGCTCTTCCACTAATCTCTTTCCATTCACTATTCTGACTTTGGTTCTTCCATGATTGAATCTGGAAAGAGTGATGAGTGGCAAAGGAAAGTGAATGTTTATTTCACTAATTCCATTTATAGAACTCTTTCTTGGCTATTGGGTTTACAAGCTGACAGATGTCTAAATGTTGTCTCTCAATTATGAGGTACTTCCATGTCTTTAGATGTACCCTACACGACCTAGAAGTCTTCCTTACTGTCCCCTGACATAAAGCAACTGCACTCTAGCTGGCCCCTTATGACCTCTCAGCTTCTGCCCAGGCAGAAGAGTCCATCTTCTTTCCTATGTTGTGGGCTTGCAGCAGACACAATCCCCCTAGACAGTGGCCTTTTTATGTCTTCTAAGCAGTTACTTTCTGTGATATTTCCTTAGCCTATGGGGACAAAAAAAACTAACATGAACAGTAGCAACATTATTTTGCCTTACCAAAACATGAGCCATCAGGTTGTAGCCACTGGAATTCTCTCCCTTTCTCAAGTATTTTCCACTGGAGATTAAGTCACTAGATTTTATAACTCCAAACTTCATGGGAAACACATTTTCCAAGAGTTTTCTCACCATGTACTTCTCTGGTTTCAAGAGTCAATACAGGCATATTTTGTTTCACCATGCCTCACTTTATTGCACTTCACAGGTAATGCATATTTTACAAATTGAAGGTTCATGGAAAAAAACATCAATTTTAACAGGAGTTCAGATGTAGTTAATTTCAACCTCATGGATGACTTCAGGAATTTAAGACTTCAGTGGATAAAATAGCTGCAGAGTGTAGTGGAAATAGCAAGAGAACTGGAATTAGAAGTAGTGTCTGAAGATGTGAATGAATTGTTGCAATTCCATAATAAAATTTTAATGGATGAGGAGGTCCTTCTTATGTGTGAGCAAAGAAAGTAGTTTCTTAAAGAAATTTGAAAAAGATGATGCTGTGAATATTGTTGAAATGACAACAAAGGATTTAGAATATTAAGCAAATTTGGTTGATAAAGCTGCAGTTGACTTTGAGAGGATTGACACCAATTTGAAAGAAGTTTTTATGGGTAAAACACTATCAAATAGCATCACAATCTATAGAAAAATCTGTCATGAAAAGGAGAGTTGATCAAGGTGGCAAACTTCATTGTCATTGTCTTACCAATCTTCAGCAACCACTAACCTGAGCAGTCATGAGCCATCAGCAGCACAGAAAAGTCTCTACCAACCAAAAGATTATGATTCACTGAAGGCTTCAATGATTATTAGCAATTTTAGCAACAAAGTATTTTTAAATTAAAGTAAGCACTTTTTAAATTCTACTTTTATAGACTTAATGCTATTGCACATATAGTAGACTACAGTATAGTGTAAATATAAGTTTTATATGCATTTGGAAATGAAAAACAACAAAAAAAAGATCCCTGTGACTTGAGTTATTGCAATATTTGCTTTATTAAAGTGATCTGATACCAAGGCTGTAATATCTCAGAGGTATACTTGTAAAAAGAAAGATATTTCATCAGTAATATGGAAGACTATAATGCTGCAATTAACCTTCAAAGGTCAAAGAAAAAGTATCTACAACCTATAACTATATCTCTATCATACTACCTATCAAAAGTAAGGACAATAAAGTAATTTCAGACACACATGGATTCAGAGAGTTTACTTCTTGTGTGTAACAGCGTCCTAGAAAGATACTTGTGGATGTTCACCAAGCAAACAATGGAGTAAACCAAAACAAAAGGACATCAAGGGCATCAGGAAACAGCAGTTCCTACTCAAAGAAGCAGGGAAGGACAGAACTCTTCATTATGCCTAGAAGATAAACATTCTAAATTGGAGTAGAAAGGTTTCAAACTTTAAAAGGATTCAATCTAATCATATCATGACTGAGAGTTTGAAAAAACTTGATGATGTGCAAAGCACAGAGAAGACAATCAACATTTACTGTCCCACCAGATTGTGAGTTTCCCTCTTACCAAAGGATAGGAAGCAGTTACTGTCAATCATTATATCCCAAGTATACACTCAGAAAGCAAAAAAAAAAAATTCTTTTAATAACTTACTTTTCCATAACCAGATGTTTTTGTGGTTGAATTTGTCTCTCCTCTCAATTCTTTTATAGCTGTGCTATTGTTCTTATTGTGACACTAAATATCTGTGCCAATTGACAATTTGTACAGGCATTTACTCTGATAGTTAAGTATAAAAATATTAATAAAAGCATAAGATTGGTAATCCAGCTGTAGGGAATGTATAAAATTCAGATTCCACGAAATTCAGACTATTGCATCTGGGGTGGAGTCCAGAAATACAAATTGTTGATATTCACTGTAGGTGATTCTGATGCAAGTGCCCTGTGTCCCTCCTTACTAAAAACTGTGCATTATGGACTTTCCTGATTTATTCAGAAAGAATTCAATATTAACAATAGACTGGATGTTATTTTCATTTTTCAAAGGTAGACAGCACATTTCCCCCCTAAATTCATCACCTATTTTACCTTGAACACTTGTGCAAAAAAGAAACTGGAGTTTGTGTGAACAGATAAAATTTTGTTTTTTCAGAGAGTAAGCAGCACTGTCCCCTAGGGAGGGTAAAATATCAAAATTTTCATTGTTTATTCTGCCTTGATTAGGTGGCATAGTAGTAACTTAAACTCTCTACATCTAACTTTTACTCTTAAAATTCCTACTTTTGAGCTGTCTAGACTTATGACTTCCTGAAAAAAAGAAATCTGAGCATGAAGGAATAAAAATAATTTAGTTTGCTGCACTAATATGCCTGGATAGGACTAAAGTTGTATCGTTTAAAAATTATTTCAAAAACCCATTAAAATATTGGCTTCCCAGAACTGACATTCTTTGCCAATATTCCTAAGTTTTCCTATTCTAAATATTTCTACATAGCAGCACACGTATCTTTGTTCATTCATTTACAGATGTGTTTCCTTAAAGAGGAGGTGTGTTAGTGTTCTCACTGTATACGACGGGAGAGAAACCACATTAATTCCTTTCCAAGAAAAACTAAATTGATGCACAGAATGATTGTTTACTAGTAGCTGAAATTGCAGCAGAGGGGTACACTTGCCTTATTAAGATGAAATTTCTGGTTTTATTTATTCTGGAGAAAAAAAGAACTCTATCCCCAAATAAAGGATTAGTCTAGGGACTTGGTATATCAGTGCTGCTATATCGAAGAGAGAAGTGAGTGGGACGAATATTACAGCTCACTCTTTATGTTGGTTTATTTGTAGGTAGGAAAAAATGAAAAATTGGAGAAAGTATTAGTTCGCATTAAAAGGTAAAACACAAAGAGGCCACTGTCAGTTCAGGCTACGCTTGCTGATTTCCAAATAACAACCCTGTCTCTGGAGTCATTAAAACTATTGCTCTCCTGAGAAGAGGCTCAGGTTTTCTTGCCTTCCAAGCTGAATAAACCTGTTGTATCACTTTGTCATTCTTTATGATAACAGTGGCCCTGGGGATCTTTGTTTTGCTTTTTTAAAAAGCTATCAAAGATTCTCTATGCTACCTCCTTTATGAAAAAGATGTAGGCACACACATTTAGTAAACTTTTAAAGTTATAAACCTAGTCAATATTTCAAAATTTTAAATATAACAAGACATGTAGAAGACATGAAAGTAGTAGATGTGATTAGTTAACATGTATTTGCAAGAGTTTTTAAAAAGAGGAGATTAATATGTTTATCTGGGATATAATTTTTTTAAAAAACAAGTGGAATATATATTCTTAACCTAGAAAATAAATGTATATGAAGATGCCTAACATGATAATAGATGGAAGGTGACATATTAATTTGAAGTATTGTTTTAATATTTTTCAGGGACAAACCAGTGGGATACTACTAAGAAGTTCATAAGAGGTTTTGGATCTAGACGTGTGCATGGAGTCTTCTCCCTTTATGCTTTTCCTGGGCAGTCCAAAGATGTCCTTTTTCTGTTGAGGTTGTTTTGGGGAACAGCCAATGCAGAGGTTGCCTGGAAATGTGTTTTCTTGAGGCCTGAGACGTGGTGGATTAGTGATTTCCTCTATGCACTCTATACTATAAACAGGGAGGACAGAACTAAGTTCTCTTAGTGACATGCATTCAGTTACATTTAGGGAGGAATTATGTTAGATAAATTTAGGGAATTTCCATTTTGGGGAAAAAAAGTGTTCTCACAAACCAGCTCTTCCATAATATGGGGCTGGTAGGATTGTTTCTGAGGAACACTGTCAACGTGCTTGCTTAAGAGTCTGCTTTTGCAGGGCACGGTGGCACATGTCTGTAATCCCAGCTGCTCCGGAGGCTGACAAAGAAGGATCAAAGGATTCAAAGCCGGCTTCAGCAAAAGCGAGGTGCTAAGCAACTCAGTGAGTCTCTGTCTCTGAATAAAATGCAAAATAGGGCTGGAGGTGTGTCTCAGTAGTTGAGTTCTCCTGAGTTCAATCCCTGGTCCGGGTACAGTGCGCTTTTGACAGGCTTCCTGGGCTCACACAGTGTGGTGTCTCCATCCTGGTAACCATTTTCCCAAGAGCGTCTGGCATCCTGAAAGAATCTTTCGCTCTTCCGAAGTTCGTTTTACAAGATCACTCAAAATATGAACATAAAAAATGTATGGAGATGATTTTTTTGGCCATTAAAATAATTTTATTTACATTGACTGGGTTTCAATATTGTTTTGGTAGACAATGGGAAGATAGCTGATGCAATTCAAAAATTTCTTTTTTTCCCATATGTGTAAACTGAGGGGCTTTGTTAGATTTCCCCTCAATTTAAAAAAGAATGTGTTCATTTAAGTAAATTAAACATTTCTTGGGTTGATGTTAAGAATAATTAGTGAGCTTTTAATCTGGGTTATTAGGGGAAATAGTAGCTAACTTAAGAGATAAAAAAGAAAAATATAAGAGTAGTCCGGTTTAGAATATTGGTAAAGGCTCATTTTGTCACTCTGTTTCTACTACTGGGACATAATGTTATCAGCAATAAACGTTTTGTTTAGACATATTTGGTGATTCTAAAGAAGAGTGAAAACTTTTGAAAGCTTTTTTCTTTGGGACCCTTCTCAACATAGTTAAGTACTTAAACTCTCACTAATATGCTACATTTAAAAAATTTTGTTATCTTGGGTAGCATGCTGTTTGTACAATTAAAAGTACATTAAAATAAAAAATCAAAGCAAGAAAAATTTCAGGTTGAGAATTTTGTAGCTTATTTTTTGCCTTTAGAAATTATAATTTTGCATCATGGTTTTTATTGTTTATAACATTATTTTTATTCTGTTATTCTTTTTATGACCATTTTGATTCCCATTGAAATGGATTTAGGTCCTGTAATTAATAAGCCTATTTCCTTTTACATCTAGGATAATTATTGGGGAAATTCTGGTATCAGATTTTCAAACGAATAAAATTTAAAGTCCTAGGCAAAAATATAATAAGTAACCTAGTACTAAAAATCCTAATTACATGGAGCCATACTCAAAAGCACTGATTTTGTTTGGAGATAAATTTATTATATCTTTCCTATCATGTTTATTCTTAAGCAGTTTTCTAATGAATAGTTTGTTTATAACACAATGTTTTCATTACTTCAGAATAATTTAATCTAATGTAATTGAAAGTTCATTAAATTTCTTACCAAGGAGATTGAAGACTGGAAGAATTATACTAAATATGCATATACTCACATAGAAAACTCAGGAGCCATAGTAAATTGATAATTTATAATATTATCACTATTGGAATAGTACACAACAACTATATTTAAGATTACATAACATCCACACTTAGGGTACCAATCCTACCTTGTTTTTTGAATGATGATTTTTTAAACCTGTTTCTTACTTGTAGCATTCTTGGTAATGTACAGCTTTTAGTTCTCATAAATAAAGATTTTGTGTTTTAGATGAACTTTGTGAGGAACATAAAGCCTAAAAAAGCCAAACTACATGAAGGGGATCATAAGCACAAGATCCTACAATCCTCTAACTGTCAGGCCACATAACTTGAGCCCTTACAGAAAGTTCTTGAATATAAATGTTTTCATCCTGTTAGCTCATTAGAATAGTTTTAAATGCTTCTGGAGAACTTCATTTTATTCTTGTCAGACTCAACCCAGTTATCCTGCTTGCCATTCCTCAATTTGAATTGGCCTCCTTTTCCTCAGTTCCCTGTTATTTATTGACTCTGTAATGCTTAAGGTGATACTGTATCTATAAAATGTCAGGAGAGCTGGAAAGAGTTTATTCAAACCTCACAAAAAAGGAAAATTATATATTAAAAATAGACACACATATTAACTGGCATTGTACAATGTTTAAGTACAAAATAATGTGTTACTTCGTAAAATAAGAGCTATTAAATACAAATACATTAATTAGTTCATTAAGGGAAATATTTGCTTTCTTAGGTAAAGCTCAAGTTTTATTAACAAAAGAATGACAAAGAGATAGACCAGCATATTAATATATTATAAAGGAGCTAGCTCAAAATATATACTCATGGGAGTTGAACTTTTGAAGCACAATTAAATCAAAAGTTTCATAGATTTCTTGTTGTAATTTTAAGAATATATTTCTCCCAAATATAGTTTTTTGGAAAATCAGAAAATTTCACATTAATATCAACTTTCAAAAACACATTACCATATAAACTTTAAAAATGGCAATTTGATTGGGGTAACTTTTGCCTTGAGTTAACTACATGGAATAGTATAATAGTTACCCAAAATGCCAGTGTAACTTTGAGTATGCACTTTGAAGCTAAGCCATAGTCTATTTTTAGATGATGGTATTATGGATCCCCACATCTGTTCAACCAACATAATGTGCCTGTTCTATTCCCACACTGAAAATAATGTGTGGTAAGGCATGAGGATTTAATATTAATTCCTTTTGATTATTTAGTTTAGGAAAACTGATTGATTACAATTCAAAGAACTAAATCCATTTGTTCCCTCTCTCTTAATTGGACTATTAGGCTTCTTTCTTATAATATAAAATAGTAAGTTTATTACTGGACAGGTTTGGACAAACATAATCAATTAATTGGTATTGCACTTCTATAGTGAAGACCCCAGCAGAGAGAAGGCTGTTTGACATGACAATGATGAGCTGTGAAATATGGGAAAAGACATTTTACAACATATATTTATTCAGAAATGTATTGCAAGACTAGCTTGTTGGGAAAGAACAGTCTCTCAAATCATATATAAGTTTTCAGTAGTATGGTAGGTATAGAAGATAATTAATGGTAAGAGAAATATTCAGAACCTAATAGACTTGCAAAACACAAGTGGGTAATAACATAACTTTTAGCCACAAAATTTTTATATCTTGAATTCATCTTGGTTGGAATGCAGGCTATTTTTCTAACTGTTAAATGCAGCCCATTTTGAACCTTTGTAGAGTGGCTATCCTTACAATGCAAGGAGATCTCTTTCTGCATGTGCATTTTTAGGTTGTTTATTATTTATGTTCAGGTGCATTTCCCACTACTTCCTACCTTCTCTTATTCTTTCCACATAGAATATTAAACATAATAATAAGAAGAATTTTTACACATGGGTAGTATGTTGAATTTTCACATCTTGACTATCATCCCCACTTAGCTTTCTGTGTTGGAAAGGATAGACCAGAGCAATGGTACATGACTAAAGCATTATTGTCTGCTTTGCCTTATCTTTAAGTCCACCTGACAAGCTGTGGTGGCATCTAGACTGGCTCCTTCAGTGCAATATGTTAATCTGGCTAAATAGATCAATGTCATTGTTCATATACCTTTGGTTTAAAGCTTTGATATACTTGCACTTTTTCTTTTTATAAAAACTCCAGTTGGAGAATTTTGTCTAATTGAACCAAATCAGTCCAACAGCTCAAATCCTTGTAATATGAGAAGAAAGGGGCATTGTAATGAACTGCGTGCACATCACATAGAAAGAAATGCTCCTTGGCTGTAGTCAATGAATATGGACTCTAGGGAGCCCTTTGAAGATCTGGGGATTTTTATTTATTACTGATGACAGCAGTAATGGATACTTTGTAAGGGGGGCATTTTTTAAGGACATTGAACTTCTTTCCTCCTTCTTTGAGTCCCTGTACTAATTTTATTTTCCCTTCTCCTCATCTTTGTTAGAAGCAAAACCCACCATTTTAATATGTAATATGTGGGCCACTGGGAATATTTTCACTGCAGATTTATTTTAAAACATAACTTTAAGGAATGAAAATGTTTATTTTTTTCTTTACATACTCAAAGATAAACTGGCACTTTTTATTTGCTAAGTTGCATTGTAAATACTACATATAGAAAAGAATTCTGATTATTATGAAGATGAATATATTTGTCATTGGAAAATTTCAATTCCTAAGGAAATCTTTCAAAGTGACATGCAGCTAGTTTGTGCAAAACTTGGTTTTATAAATTGTAACCTGACAAAACTATATGGAGCCGAGCACAACAGCTTAAAAATGTTAGATGTGCCCCAACAAGTAGAGCATCACATTTCAATGTTGGTATTTTGTTCTCCTCAGACCCTCTGCAGTGCCACTGCTGACTTCTAGATGGTACTGCAGAATTTTAATAGTCCTAATTTCAGGCACAATTTGGTTTTTGTTGAAGTGTCAGACTTGTTTTAATGGGAACTAAAACCATACAACTAGTCAGGTGCAAAACAGCTTACAGGAAATATTAGAGAAGTAGGAGAATAGAGATTTCAATGACAGACAGACTTTCATTTATAGCCTCAATTTACATAGCCAGGTCATCATATTCTTTCAAAATAACATGAAATAACCCAATAATCGAGTACATAAATGTAGTTCCTTATGTGATTCATTTGCATGTGGGAAAGAAGATACTTGAAGTAGGACATGATCACCTTTGCAGAGTATTAACCAAGCCAGTGCTATAATAGCATCAAAGAGGAAAAGAACCTTACAGAAGTTATTTCTTTCATAAAGCAAGCTACTTTGCCCAGTGTTGGCCAGCATTTATCTTGGGATGAATAAATTACAG
The DNA here is from genome assembly GCA_028644305.1 of Xerus rutilus. NCBI lineage: Eukaryota > Metazoa > Chordata > Mammalia > Rodentia > Sciuridae > Xerus > Xerus rutilus. Next base: position 62,551,567 of record CM053405.1, read on the forward strand.
TTGGGAAAGACTGAAGGAAAAGTGCCTGCAACTTAGTCATACATTTGTGATAACAAGAGAACAATGTCATTTGCTGAACAAATGCAAAGGGGAAAAAATGACATTAGTCAGTCTTCGTAAGTTTCAAGTTTTAGCAGGGATGTGGAAAGCAGAAAAATGTGATAATGCACAGAACTATGATTATCTTTGTTCAGGCAAAAATTGGGATACTTATTGCTAATAATAAAGTCTCTACGCCTATTTATTCTTCTCTTTGCTTGTTTATTTTTTTCTAACTACCATATTTATACACTTTGACTCTAGTCTAGTTAATCCTGCATGTTTATGTTTAGTGTTATCCAAAGGTGTCTCATTCATAGCCCCATTGTGTTTATGGCAGTGAGGTAAATTGCAGACAGGCCAAGCAAAGTGCCTGGAGACCGCCTGAGAGACATACTGTGCATTGGGGAAAGTGTTCGAGAGATTTGAGACTGCTCCAAGAGGAGTTCAGTTGCTATAGGCTGAAAGATAGCACCTCTGTCCCTTAGGATGTTTTGCCAAGCAGTGAGCTCCTCCTCTCCTTCATGGTGTTTTGTCCAGTGGCAGCTGGCTGGACAAGTTACACAAATTCTTTCCACAGTGCCCTTGGTTCTGTGCCTATTCCCACTCAGAAAAGGATTTTATATCTTAGGCTGCAGAAACTGTGACACCATAAGTACTAACTTGTATAGTTTGCTTGTCTGACCACAATTCCAAGGATCCACTGTCCTAGTGTACATGAAAGAAAGTAGCTTTCTACAGATAACACTAACTTGTCCTGGTTCCTGCTTTGCATAAGAGAAAAACAGTGTCCTTCAAGATAATATATATCTGGACTTTCTATCCCAGGCTTCTTCTTACTGTTCCTTTAAATTGACTAGGCTTTTGTGAACATAAAGGGGGCATTTGGGGGGCTGCGGTGTGGCTCAGTGGTAGAGCGCTTGCCTAGCATGCGTGAGGCACTGGGTTCGATTCTCAGCACCACAAATAAATAAATAAAATAAAGGTCCATTGACAACTAAAAAATATTTAAAAAAATAAATAAAGGGGGCATTTGGGGACATGGTGTACTGTCTCCCTTTTCATATAAGGATGATACAAAAAGTTTTTCAGTTACAATTTATCCAGAATGTAAAGACAGCTGGAATATTATCTATATCACAAACTTTTACCAAATAAGTCATACAATTGATGAAATGATGCAATCAAATAAATTGAAGTGTTTTTTAATAACTGAATGAAAAAATTACAATCCATAAAAATTTCTGGGTATTTTATCCTATAGGAAACTCCAGATATAATCATATCTAAAGTGGTGTCAGGCTGCTTTTATCATCTTTCTTACTGTAATTAAAACAGCCTTAGTAACAATTGCAGAAATATCCCTCCAAAGGAATACTTACCAGTTTTCTCCATATACTTAATATATGTTAATCAAAGGCATTTGTGTTTTAGCTTAGTTTACTGTCATGAATAATACATTATGATATTAAATTTTTTAGGAATGAAACCCTAACTTTATACTTGATCATAGACCAAAGGCTCAAGAAGCAATGCAATGCTAACTTTATAAGGTCAATAGGTTGATCCCCAGGGATTTACTAGTACTAGAAACCCATTGTTTCTAAAGTAGACATCATCTGTATTTTAGATCATATGCAATTAGTGAGCTATGGATAGCAATATTTCCCATTTAGACTATTGTAGGATGAGTCACACAACTGTGTGGAGATCTGCAATTAGTAACTTCTGCCTGAATAATTGTTGCTTGTACATATACAGTCAATAAGCAGCAAGCTCCTTGAAGCATGCATTGTGTCTCATGTCACATTGCATTAACTTTCATATATATATATATATATTATTAGAGCATTATAATTATACATAGTGTTTGAGTTCATTTTGAAAAAATTATACATACAAGGAATTTGATTTCAATCCCCATTCCCCTATACTTTTCTCACTTTCTCCTTCCCCCTTTCTCTTTCCTCTACTCTACTGATCTTCCTTTTACTCTTTATTTATTTTTGATTGCTTACTTTTAAGACCTTATTGTGCTTTTAGAATACACTGTGCTAAAATTGTTATTTGGTAAATGCTTATTAAATGAACAGATGTATAAAAATTTACACTGTGCATATTTGTGAGCAGTGTTACTATAGAAAGCAGGGGTTTATTAGAAAGACAACACTGCCCAGATGAAGACAGCACATCTTGAAAACGTTTAAAACTTTCTTATATTCTAGTAAACCTGACTACTACCATGTAAAATTCCTTGTATTATGACACTTTTTTCCAAAGTAGTATTACTTTATTGACTCAAATCTGTTGTTCAATAACTGTGAACTCCACTTCCTTCAGGCAGGTTTTTCCATTTCCTCCACATTTTCCTTTGAATTTCCAGTTTAATTTTGTCCATGCTTTGATTGTAACACTTTCCTCCTCCCAGTTTTTCTTACTATTTTATGTCTTATATTCATGTATGTTTTAGTCCTCTTATTTACCCTCCTATACTGATAGCTCCTGAAAAATATGTTCTACATTTGGTTCATTTTAGTTAAACTAGTGGCACTTCATAGCACTTATTGGCAATTCACCAAATTTAATGGATAAATCAATCATTAACAATTTATAAAGTTCTTAATGTGCATATAGAAGTGTCTTAGACCCTGAGGATTAAAAGAAAGAGAATCAGACACAAATTTCCTATGTTCATATATGAAATACCACCAGTGAAATTCCACATCATGTATAATCACAAGAATGGGATCCTAATTAGAATAAATTATACTCCATGTGTGTATATGTCAAAATACACTCTACTATCAAATATATCTAAAGATAACAACAAAAAGAGGGCTTTTGTTCTAAAGGAGCATATAGTAGGTAGGAGAAATGTACATAAGTATATAACAATAGGCATTTATAGGCCCACAATTTCCAACATTTTCTTTATATTTAGGAGTTTTTTTAAAAAACAAGCTTCATTTGTTATAGTTCACCTTTTAAACTATTTTTTATGAAAATAATTTTCTTTTTTTATTTTGGCATGAACAGGATTCAAATTGTTACTGGCACACCTGCAATAGGGACCAGGGAGTCCTGGGTCCAGGTTCTTGGCATCCTGGATAAAAGGCTGAGCAAGACAGGAGAGGTTGGTGAGCAAGGCAAAGGCTTACTGAAAGCAAAAGTTCACACTGGGAGAGCAAAGTGGACTGCGCTGCAAAGCAGCTCAGGGCCCAGACTATACAGTGGAGCTTGCTTTTATTGGGCTGTGCTAGTTCTCCCTGCTTTCTCATGGGAGGATCTGAGGTTTATTGGCACCTTGATTGACAGTTTAATTTGACCTAATTTTCTCTCTACTGCCCATGCCTTAATTTCTTTTTTCCCCCAGAAAATACAAATTGTATGTTAACTAGTAGTAAGTTAACCTTAGGTGGATCCCTCTGGCTGTTGCATGCTCCTAGGGTCTAGAATTCTCCTTGTGGTGATCTAGCTCCCTCCTTTAACTGCAGGATGTCCCAGTTTCCCCTCAAACGAAGGGGTTTCAGGAAGAAAGTTGGGTTGGGGCTGAAGGCCTTAGATGGAACTGAGAGTTCTAGGAAGTGGCGCCTTCCCTATGCCCTATCTCCTATCTACCTAATAATTTTTTGACACTATCAAAATCAAACGGGCTTCAAGTCTCCCTGAAACTCAGCAGGAACCTTCTCTCTGGATAGTTACAGCTCTATATCTATATTTTAGTTCTCAAAAACAAGGCAGTGTGCATGTAACCACAATCAAGTAGGCCTTCAGAGAGTACCAGGCATCAATTATATAGGTGCTTCATTATTTCTTTGGATTTACAGGGTAGGTTATTTCCATGTAACTCTGTGAGGCACACTGAGTAAATGGACTATCTTCCCATTCTAAATATCCCCATTCTAAGATTTGAAACACTAGCAGTACATATTGGGAGAGAACCAGACATAACTTTTCTATGTGAAAATCTATGTGCTGATCTTAGGTAGCATCTAAGTGAGGGTGGCAAACAGAGAACTTGAAAGTAGCTTATATAATTTTCTTTTTAAGTTTTCCCTTTCTTTGTTCTAGATAATTAAGTTGTTTTAGAAGAAACTAAAGCACCATAAACAAAAATCAGATCTGAGCTCTGTGATTACCCTGTGAAGGAAAACAGCCCAGGGACAGAATCAGGTCTTCAAGGCTGACCATTCTGCTACCCAGCAGATCCTGCTGAGAGCACCTACATGCTACCAGAACTAAAAAGTGCTGTAGTTGGTATCTCTTTCTTCCTTTTGTCATTATGTAACAGATTTCAGCTGTCTTTAGAATATTTTAAAAACTATGTTTTAGATGATAGGTGTTTTAAACTACTAAATAGAGTATTGATGTGTGGGCGGATATTTGTCTCTTTTTTGCACTCTGCAGCTGAATGCCTGAGGCATCTGCAGCTGAACAGTGGAAGAGATTTCAACAAGAGACAAGTCTGTAACCATGCCAGCCAGCAGTCAATCTCTCCCTCCTGCCCTTCCCTCTGTGAGGTGTATTTATAGGCAACCAGATGTGCACATGCATGCATATACATATATGCACACACATACAAGCACACATATGTAGGGAAAATATTCCTATGTATGTACAAATCAAAGTTTCTCAATTCTATTATTCCCACCTTTCATAGTATTTCTGATGTCTGGATAGGTAAGGCAAGCAATGATCACATATAATGTGTCATTGACTCTTATTTTGTCAAGAAGCTGTGATAGTCCAAGCTAAATCATCTTGCAATTAATGACATTTTAAAATAGAGAAGTGTATACATATGATTTTCTACTTTCTTGACTAAAGTTTATTGACTCCAAGGTATAAGCTTGGCCTCTTCTACTCTGTTTCTTTCTTATGCATATGTACATATTCTGCATTTCCAAAAAAATGGGAAAGAGTGGTCCACTCCACTTTACATAAAAGAAACCTTGCTTAAAAACATGTATAAATAATGTTGCAAACAGATGAAGGAGATTACTATCTAGAGCAATATTATTTTGAATTACTTCACAAAGTGAGTCTTTTAGATAAGAGAAAAAACTTCCACATACCTTTGCTTTTTACATTTTCAAGCTACTTAGACTGGATTTGATAAACTCTTGTTGTTTATGTCAGGAGTGCTTCTTGATGTATTTAGGTGATGACTCAAACACAAACTAGAACCTGAGAGATAGGCACATGCTAACCTCACTAATTGTCTTTTTTAAAAATGTTATTGTATTTTTATACTTTTATTTTATTTGTTTTATATTTTTATTTTGTTTATATTTATGTGGTGCTGAGGATCAAACCCAGTCCCTCATGCATGCTAGGCAAGTGTTCTACCAATGAGCTACAGCCTCAGCCCACCAATTGTCTCTTGACTAGAATGGATTTAAATGCTAAAGTGATTTGTTAATTCCCATTTTATGTTTTTGTACTATGATAAAAATGTCATTGTTCCATTAACACTTTTATTTTCTTGTTTAAGATATTTAGTAAGAAAGAATAAAGTCAATTCTCATGGTAATAAAATTTTAATTTCTTAAGCGAGAAATTACTTAAATGTATATTTTGGATCAACAAATTTGTTCATTGAAAAATTGGAACATTATTTGAGGTCCTTGTGTGTGTGTGTGTGTGTGTGTCTGTGTGTGTGTATGAGAGAGAATTATTCTTCTATTCCAGGCCCAAAAAATCCCAAGAGCAAAATATACAATAAATTCCAAACTATACTTCATGAATTGTATTAAATCTTGCAATACTGGTATTCATGTGGTATTCAGCCACATGAAGTCAATATAGTGAGCTTTTCAACATACAAGAAAGAAAATTGGTTTAAATGTAATATCTCAAAATAGCACAACTTGTAGCAAATGTGTAATTTGTGAAGTAATTGAGTAATTAATTGAAAAAAAAAGTTGATCAGTGTACAGAGCTTGTCCATCTTTCAAAAAATAGAGCATATAGCAGAATGCAAATGCATTTCTTTTCTGAGGCTTTGAATATTAATTTTATAAACTATTTTAGTTCATCCAATTTGTAATGGTAAAGATGCATTTTAATTCACAGGCGAATTTTTTTTGACAATGCAAATGTTATATTTCTTGTCTGTTTAAAGTTAATACAAATTTTTATGGAATATATCCCAACATTTTAGAATATTTTCACCTTTCTTTAGTTTCTTCTATCAGTGTTTTCTTTCCTTTGTATTTTCCTAATACCTTAAAGAAACACGTTTCTAGTCTCAATTCAATATGATTGTGTGGTTGTGAATTCTACTTCTAATAGAATTTGATTGCTTCATTCTTTATTATTTGCTATTTTCCCTCCCATACACTCCAGGCTTCAACTTCACAGAATCCCTATCCTCAATGTTAGTGCCTATCTCTATGCTGCTGCTGCTCTTCTTTGCAAAATGCCTGTGCTCCTCTAGTTATTTGACTCACCCATCTTTTCTCCTTTGACATATCACCCTAAAGTCACCCTTTGCTTCTGTACTTAAACACCACCTTCTCTGAAACAGCATCTCCTTACCCACGAGAGTTAACTCCTCTGTCCTCTGAGCTTCTCCTTGTATGTGTCCTATTGTGTAGATAAGGCTGTCTCCTCTAGATTAAACACTTCTGAAAGGAGAAGCCCAAGAGTAATGAAAATACAAATTGTCAGTATGGAGCACAGTGATGAACTACATTTAATAATGTTAATTGATTTTGAAATTTTTTTGTTGGAGAAAAATTTTAGTCCTCAAATTGTAAGGAACACAAAAGAATGCCAAAATACTAAGAATAGTAAATAAAGGGTTCATGGTTCGATGTGTGGAGGAGGAGAAACAGACCGGCCCAGGCTTGACACCTAGAGAAGGAGACCAACTGCACATGCTCTGTGGGTCCCATCTACCAATGTGTGGCTGTCCTGGTCTGCTTACATCTAGAGACAAAAGCCAGAACCAGAAAGATCATCACCAAGGTCCCTACTGGCCTGGTTACACCAGAGGTGAGGTATTGGTAACCTGCAGGGACACTACAAGATTATAGGTAGACACTGTAATAACTCAGATTGACACTGTTAGAGAGGAAAATACATGAACAACATGAAAAAAACAAAAGAAGAAAATGCCCCAAACAAACCAAGATGCTACAATAATAGAATCCATTGACAGCAAAGTAGACGAAATTTCAGAGGAGTTCAGAATATACATAATTAAAATGATCTATGAAGCACAGAATAATGTAAGAGACCAATTATAGGCAACAATGATCAATCTAAAAAAAAGAGATTAAAGAGCAAATACAGGCAACAATGGATCAATCTAAAAAATAGATTAAAGAGAAAATATAGGCAATAATTGATCACTCCAACAAAGAGATAGGAGAGCAAAGACAGGGAGCAAAAGATTGCTTCAAGAAAGAGATAGAGACTCTGGAAAAACAACAGAAATACTTATAATGAAGAAAACATTAAACCAAATAAAAATTCAATAGAAAGTATCACTAACATACTAGATCACTTGGAAGACAGAAAGTCAGGTAATGAAGACAAAATATATAGTCTTGAAAATAAAGTTGATCACATAATTAAGATGGTAAGAAACCATGAACAGAATGTCCAAGAATTTTTATGGGATAACATGAAAATAACAAATTATCAGGATAGAGGAAGGCACAAAGATACAGACTGAAGGAATGCACAATTTCTTCAATGAAATAATATCAGAAAATTTCCCAAACATGAAGAATGAATTAGAAAATCAAATACAAGAGGCTTACAGGACACCAAGTGTACAAAGCTACAACAGATCCATACCAAGGCACATTATAATGAAAATGCCTAGCATACACAATAAGAATAGAATTTTAAAAGCTGCAAGAGAAAGGTTTCAGATTACATACAGGAGGAAATCAATTCAGATCTCAGCAGATTTCTCAACCAAGACCCTCAGAGCCAAGAGATCCTGGAACAACATATACCAAGCTCTGAAAGAAAATGAATACCAACAAAGAATCTTATATCAAGAAAAATGAAGCTTCAGATTTGATGATAAAATAAAAACTTGCATGATAAGCAAAAGTTGAAAGTATTTACAATGAGAAAGCACTACAGAACATTTTTGGCAAAATATTCCATGAGGACGAAATGAAAAACAACAATGAAAATTGGCAAACAGAAGGAACTACCCTAAAGGAAAAGTCAATCAAAGGAGAAACCAAGTCAACTTAAAAGCTAAAAATAAACCAAAATGACCAGGAATACAAACCATATTTCAGTAATAACCCTGAACGTTAATGGCCTAAACTCATCAATCAAAAGACATAGACTGGCAGATTGGATTTTAAAAAAGACCCAATAATATTCTGCCTTCCAGAGACTCATCTCGTAGAAAAAGACATCCACAGACTGATGGTGAAAAGATGAGAAAAAACATACCACTCACATAGACTGCATAAACAAGCAGGGATTTCCATCCTCATTACAGATAAAGTGGCCTCCAAACCAAAGATAGAAAGGATAAAGAAATTTATTTCATATTTCTTAAGGAAACCATATATCAACAAGATATAACAATCATAAATACCTATACCCTGAACAATGGAGCATCCGTGTATATCAAACAAACCCTTCTCAATTTCAAGAATCAAATAGACCACAACACAATAATAATGGATGACTTTAACACACCTCTTACACCACTGGACAGATCTTCCAAACAAAAACTAAAAAAAGAAATCATAGAATTCAACAATACAATCAATAATTTAGAATTAACAGACATATATAGAATATTTTATCCATCAACAAGTGAATACACTTTTTTCTCAGCAGCACATGGATCCTTCACTAAAGTAGACCATATGTTATGCCACAAAACAAGTCTTAGCAAATACAAAAAACCAGAGATACTACCCTGCACTCTATCAGACCATGATGGAATGAAATTAGAAATCAACAATAAAATAAAAAATAGAAGCAACTCCAACATCTGAAGACTAAATAATATGCTATTGAATGATGCATGTATAACAGAAGACATCAGAGAAGAGATAAAAAAGTTCTTGGAGGTAAATGAGAACTTTGATACAACATATCAAAATCTCTGAGACACTATGAAGGCTGTATTAAGAGGAAAGTTTATTGCATTGAGTTCATTTATTAAAAGAAGAAACAGTCAGCCAGGCACAGTGGCACATACCTGTAAGCCCAGCACTTTGGGAGGCTGAGACAGGAGAATCACAAGTTCAAAGCCAGTCTCAGCAACGGCGAGGCACTAAGCAATTCAGTGAGACTCTGTCTCTAAATAAAAATACAAAAATAAGGCTGAGGATATGGCTCAGTAGTTGAGTACCCTTGAGTTCAATCCTCAATACCAAAAAAAAAAAGAAGTAGAAGAACAGTCAACAAATAAATGATCTGACATAGCTCTAGAAAAAGAACAAATCAACACCAAAAGAAGACAGGGAATACTTAAAATCAGGGCTGAAATTAATGAAATTGAAACAAAAGAAACAATTCAAAAAATTGACAAAAAGCTGGTTCTTTGAAAAAGAAATAAAATTGATAAATTTTTAGCCACCCTAAGAAAAACAAGGAGAGAAAAACTCAAATTACTAAAATTCATGTTGAAAAAGGCAATATCATGACAGAACTATTGAAATACAGAAGATAAGTAGAAACTATTTTGAAAATCTATACTCCACTAAAACAGAAAATCCCAAAGATACCAACACATTTCTAGAGGCATATGATCTGCCCAAACTGAATCAGGAGGACATATACAATTTAAACAGAGCAATTTCAGGCAAAGGATTAAAAGACACCATTAAAATCTTACCAACCAAAAAAGCCCAGGTCCAGATGGATTCTCAGCTGAGTTCTACAAGACCTTCAAAGAAGAATTAATATCAATACTCCTCAAATTATTCCATGAAATAGAAAAGGAGGGAATCCTACCGAACACATTCTATGATGCTAGTTTCACCCTGATTCCAAAACCAGACGAAGACACATCAAAGAAAGAAAACTTCAGACTAATATCCCTGATGAACATTAACACAAAAATTCTCAATAAATTTCTGGCAAATTGTGTACAAAAACACAATCAAATGGGTTTCATCTCAGATATGCGCAAGGTTGGTACAACATGCAGAAATCAATAATCATAACTCATCACATCAATAGACTTAAAGACAAAAATCATGTGATTATCTCAATACATGTTTAGAAAGCATTTGACAAAATACAACACCTCTTCATGTTCAAAACACTAAAAAAACTCAGGATAGTAGGAACATATCTCAACATTGTACAAGCTATCTATGCTAAACCCAAGGCCAACATCATCCTAAAAGGAGAAAAACTGGAAGCATTCCCCCTAAAAACAGGAACAAGACAGGGATACTCTCTTTCACCACTGTTATTCAACATAGTCCTTGAAACTCTGGCCAGAGCAATTAGAAGAAAGAAATTAAAGGGGTATGAATAGGAAAAGGAGTCAAATTATCATTATTTGCTGATGATATAATTCTATACTTAGAGGATCCAAAAAATTCCACCAGAAAACTTCAAGAATTAATTAATGAATTCAGCAAAGTAGCAGGATGTAAAATCAATACCCATATATCAAATGCATATCTATACATCAGTGATGAATCCTCTGAAAGAGAAATTAGGAAAACTACCCCATTCACAATACTCTCAAAAAAAAAATAATTGGGAATCAATCTAACAAGAGAGTTAAAGACCTCTATAATGAAAACTACAGAACACTAAAGAAAGAAATTGACAAAGATCTTAGAAGATGGAAATATCTCCCATGCTCTTGGTTAGGCAGAATCAATATTGTCAAAATGGTCATACTACTCAAAGTTCTATACAGATTCAATGTGATTTCACTTAAAATCCCAACATCATTGCTTATAGAAATAAAAAAAGGCAATCATGAAATTCATTTGGAAAAATAAGAGACCCAGAATAGCCAAAGCAATCCTTAGTAAGAAGAGTGAAGCAGGACACATTACAATACCAGACCTTAAACTACACTACAAAGCTATAGTTACAGAAGTGACATAGTATTGGCACCAAAATAGACTGGTAGACCAATGGAATTGAATAAAAGACACAGAGACTAACCCACATAAATACAGTTATCTTGTACTAGACAAAGGTGCCAAAGGCATACACTGGAGAAAAGATAGCCTCTTCAACAAATGGTGCTGGGAAAACTGGAAATCCATATGTAGCAAAATGAAACTAAACCCCTATCTCTCACCATGCCCAAAACTCAACTCAAATTGGATCAAGGACCTAGGAATTAGACCAGTGATCTTGCACCAAATAGAGGAAAAAGTAGGCCTAAAACTTTATCACGTTGGATTAGGCCCTGACTTCCTTAACGAGATCCTAAAGCTCAAGAAATAAAAGCAAGAATCAATAAATGGGATGGATTAAAACTAAAAAGCTTCTTCTCAGCAAAAGAAACAATCAATGAGGTGAACAGAGGGCCTACATTCTGGCAGCAAATTTTTGCCACACACTCATCAGATACGGTACTGATCTCCAGGATATATAAAGAACTCAAAAAACTTAACACCATAAAAACAAACATCCCAATCAATAAATTGGCTAAGGAGCTGAACAGACACTTCTCAGAAGAAGACACATAATCAATCAACAAATATATGAAAAAACATTCCACATCTCTAGCAATTAGAGAAATACAAATCAAAATTACCCTAGGATTTCATCTCATGCCAGTCAGAATGGCAACTATCAAGAATACAAACAACAATAAGTATTGGCAAGGATGTGGGGTCAAAGGCACACTCATACATTGCTGGTGGGACTTCAAATTGGTGCAACCAATCTGGAAAGCAGTATGGAGATTCCTTAGAAAACTTGGAATGGAACCACCATTTGACCCGGCTATCCCACTCCTCGGTATATACCCAAAGGACTTAAAATCAGCATACTACAGTGATGCAGCCACTTCAATGTTTATAGCAGCTCAATTCACAATAGCTAAACTTTGGAAGCACTCTAGATGCCCTTCAATAGATAGATGGATAAAGAACTGTGGTATATATACACAATGGAATATTACTCAGCATTAAAAGAGAATAAAATTATGGCATTTGCAGGTAAATGGATGGAGTTGGAGAATCTGATGCTAAATGAAGTAAGCCAATCCCCAAAATCAAAAGCCGAATTTTCTCTCTGATTAGTGGATGCTAATCCATAATTGGGGAGGGGACATGGGAAGAATGGAGAAAATGTGATCAAAGGGGAAGAGACATGTGGGCAAGAAAGATGGTGGAATGAGATGGACATCAGTGCTCTAGGTTCATGTATGACTGCACATATGGTGCAACTCTACATCATGTACAAACAGAGAAATGAAAAGTTGTGCTCCATTTGTGTACAATGTGTCAAAACTCATTTTGCTGTCTTTATACCTAATTAGAATAAATTAAAATCTAAAAATAAATAAATAAATGGTAAACAAAAATATTTCTTTGTCATGCTAGCTGGGTATTTTATTTTCTTCTCTCTAAATTTTCAAGCTTGTAGAGCTCCATCACCTAATGATTAACAAATACAAATCTGCCTATTTTCAGGCTTAGAGGCAAGGTCCTAGCCAAGATTCTGATATTGTCAGTTAACCATAGGAAAAATTACATACATTTGTTTTTCTTTTTTGTATGTAGAATAAAAATGCCAACCACAGAGGTTTTGTTGTGAAGAGCACATAATATTGTATAAATCTCACAGGACAGTGTTATCATTCGGTACACATGATCTATTAAAATTATTACTGCTTTTCTTCCTCTTTTGAAATTTCTAATTTTTACCGCACTAGATCCTGAGCTCTGCTTTGCATTGAAAAAACTATTTAAATAATTAAATTACATGTCATTGGCTACATAGATACCATCTATTCAATTTCTATGTTATTGGCACAAGTTAAAGTAGAGAAATCTTCTGAAATTAAGAGTTTTTCTTGATAAATCACTGGTAGTCTCGGTGAAACCTAATCCAACTAATTTAACCTGTACCCGCTGACTTCCCCTTTGAATAAACTCACAATTTTGCTCTTATAAAGTCAAATTTATATCATAGCAAGAATTCTCATTTTCTTTTTAGATACCACAATATAATATTTTCCATGTTTTTCCACAAAGATAATACAATATTGTGGGCAGCTATCACTTTCACAAGTCGGTGCTGCTCTCTGCTTCCCACATTAGCACCAGCAGCTGAGTTTAGATCACCAAATGATTTCCCATTTCTTGAGGACTGAACCCAGGGACGACACTGCTTGCTCCTCCCAGCTTGTGACATCTTAGATTCCATGATACTGACCTGATAAAAAATGAGTACCATTGTGGGAGCTAAAATTATACAATTCTAGAAATAGAAAAAAGGATAGAGAGGTGACATTTTCACCAAGTTGATTTTAACTCTTGCTATAGTTTTATTTTATTCATTTTTGTATCGGGGATTGAACTCAGGGGTACTCGACCACTGAGCCACATCCTCAGCCCTATTTTGTGTTTTATGTAGGGACAGGGTCTCACTGAGTTGCATAGCGCCTCGCCATTGCTGAGGCTGACTTTGAACTCACGATTCTCCATTCTCAGCCTCCCAAAATGCTGGGATTACAGGCATGCGCCACCACACCCGGCTTTGCTATTTTTAAAAAAGATCCGTGGGATTTCTTCCATTTCCTTCCTCAAATCATTTCTGAAACCCTCTGAGCCTACACATCACTGTCTCTGTGCTTAGACCTGTTATGGAAGGAAGGAAAGGAGGAAGGGAGGGAGGGAGGAAGGGAGAAAAGGAGGAAGGAGGGAAGGAAGGAAGGAAGGAAGGAAGGAAAATACAGGGACTATGACCCACATGACATGTAGTAAGAATCTAGATGGCACAAGGGAGAGGGAGATGATACTGAAAATGTTCTTTTCCTCCAAGCAAATAACCGTAGCACTACAATTTATATTTTCTTGGACTATTAAAACAAATGTTCAGACTTTGGACTAGAAGACCATTTTATTGCAAAGTTGTTAAAATGGTTATTTTGAGAACAACAAAAGATGATGACAGTTGTCTGCCCAACCCAGGCAGGCAGTTAATAACTAAAATCCTGCCGCCTTTCATTTTTTTCAATGCAACGTTTAGGGAGCAAAATTTACCCACTACTGATAGTACTCAGTAATTATAAATTAAATGCCTTTGGATTCTTAGTAGAGTTTTTCAACTATCTTGCATCAAAGCTTGAAAGTGTGTAGTTTTCAAATATCCTTGTCTTTTGGCTAAAGAACACCTTAAGCATTAGAAGATTTTTGATTTAGAATAAGTATTAATTAACAAATAGTTTGACTATTTGTTATTAATTTAATTGCAAGGAATATGGAAAAAATAAAATTTAAATGAAAGCTTACTACAGATGCAGAATCTAATGGAATAATGAAAAAACAAAGAACACTAAAGAGTACTATGACCAGAACAATATTGAAGCCACTTCCATTAATATGCACAATTTTATGTGTCAGCTAAAATTAAATTTAATTTAGAAATTAAAAAAGAAAAAAAATGAGCCTGGAAAATTTACCACCAATTGTTTATGATGGGCAATTAGAATTGTGGCATTATAGCATAGTGAAAAAGTTTATTTTGTATAAATATATCAAACATAATGTATTAGACAATACTAAGAGACATGTGTTTTGCAAAATACAAGGTTCTTTTTAATAGTTAAAAAAGAATTAGTAAAAATGAATCATCTGAAATCAGAATTAATTTCTCCCAGTTTTTTTTCTGGGTGTGAGTACTGGGGGTCAAACCCAATGCCTATACAAGCTAAGGCAAGTACTCTACCACTGGGTTACACACTCAGGCCTTTTTCTAAAAGTTTTTATTTTGATAAATTTTTCAATGCTAGCCACATTGTTTTTAACATTGCCACAACAGCTTATTTACTTGCATTCATGTTGGTACAAGTGTGACCCCAGGTTTAAGTCCATTTATCATCTAATATTATTTATTTCTTCTCTCCCTTATTCTCTCCTTTCTTTCTTTCAGTGCTGAGGATTGAACCCAGGGCCTTGCATATGCCAGGCAAGTATTCTACCACTGAGCTACAGTACACCTCCACTCTGTTTGTCTGCTTGTACTTATCAAATAACAAATAAGGATGCCTATTAACATTTTTTTCTGATTTCTTATCAGTCATAACATTAGATCTCCATTTCCATTCTCCTACTCTTCAACATCTTCAGCCTATTAAGAGGACATTTTAAATTCTGTATTTTAATTGCAAACTTTGTTTTTTGTGTTAATCTTTTCCTTAACACGTTGGCTAGTTGGACCAACTAAGAAATATTGTGTTTTGTTACAAGGAGAAATGAAAGGATGTGGGTTTCCACATAAGTTCTGGCCATTCAGTAGCATACATTAGCTACTTCCATTGCGATGCAGGGGACAGGCACTAAATTCCTTATCTGAAGCATCTGATTCAGCAAGCAGCTTACCCAGACGATGCTCATTTTCCACAGCATCCTAGGGAAAATTTGGAGGATACACAAAATATCCCCAGCAAGGAAAGGAGCACAAAGCCATAATTGTAAAGAAATAATTTTTTTGTGTGTGTGTGTAGCATGCACGTACAAGTGTATATGCAATTCTGTCTTCTACTACATGAAAAACAAAGAAATAAAACCAATAAAGAAATAATTTTTTTAGCCTAAATAGAACAAATAAATAAATTAAATATGAAAAAAATTGTTAAAAAATCAAAATTTTTTTTTAATTTTCACACATAAAATAAAATTTTTATTTTATTCTCACCAGGTAGGCCTCGAATTGGCAATCCTCTTGTGTCAGTTTCCAAAGACGTGGGGATTACTTTTAAAATATCTCTATTTCCTTGCCCCCAGTGGTGGGGATCTAACCTAGGGCCCTCAAATATAGGCAAGGACTCTACTACCAAGATATACCCTGAGCCCTAAAATAATTTTAACAGACTCTGAGTTTACTATTTTGGCCAGTCACAAATTTCCTAGGGCTTTTGCAGAAAAAAGAAAAATATTTTTAAATGGAGACAGGAAGAGATGCGGTTAATTTGTGGCCCCTCAAAGTCAAACGTCACAGTCCATATATTTTCCAATCTTATATTAGAGAATAATTTCAGCTAGATATAGAAAAGTTATTTTGTATCACAGTGGACACTGTTAGCTATGTTAGGTCAAAAAACATATAGGAATTTTAAAACATGGGATTGATATTTGTCTTATTGTTTTATTCTTCTGTATAATACATACTGAAAACATTTATGCTTAGACTTCTGAAGCAGAATTTACAAAAAGGGCCATAGGTAGATTTGTTAAAATCAGTCAATATTCCACAAAACTGGACTCTGCGTCTGATTGAGGAGAAAGTAGGTCCAGATCTTCATCACGTGGGATTAGGCCCCGAATTCCTTAACAAGACACCTATCGCACGAGAAATAAAAGCAAGAATCAATAAATGGGATGGACTTAAACTAAAAAGCTTCTT
>CM053405.1:62568656-62661436 GCA_028644305.1 Xerus rutilus
AACGTAATCTGCTTATAATTTTGTGCAAAGTTAGAAAAATTATGATTGTAACAATTTTTTTTCTATTTGCCTCAACAAATGTTTTCAGTGAATAGTGTGTACAGCTTCTGATAATTTTGTTTTTTTCTGTTATGTTTGCCAACATGTATTAAAATGCAACTTTTGGGAAAAAATAAAATAATAAAAAAAAAAAAAAAAAAATTAAGTATGCCATTATAAAAAAAACAAAAATAAACTTTCTTCAATTGAAAAAAAAAAAAAAAATCAGTCAATATTAATGTGTAAATACTATGAATTATTGACAATTTATGAAACTCTTAGGGAAAAAAAGACAATGAGCTGAGTGGGGTGGCACACACCTGTAATCCCAGCAGCTTGGGAGGCTGAGGCAGGAGGATCATGAGTTCAAAGTCAGCCTCAGCATTGGTGAGGCACTAAACAACTCAGTGAGACCCTGTCTCTAAATAAAATACAAAACAGGATTGGAGATGTGGCTCAGTGGTCAAATGCCAGAGTTCAAGCCCTGACCCCCCACCCCACCAAGGACAATGGATCTAGTGATCCTGTGTTCTTTGCCAGTACCCATTGGCTGAATCTTGGAAGAGGTTTACAAAGATCTACTGTTTTGAAAAGATTTGTTGATAATCCAAAGCAAAGACTCTCTTGGGAATTTGAAGTTCCTAAGTTTATGGGTCATCTAATCAAGCAGGTACAAAATGCTGACATGAAACTTTTCATAATACAAAAAAAAATAATGATTTCCTTTTTTAAAAACATGAATCAGTACAAAGATTAATTGCAATTTATGGTGTTATGTAAATTGGCTTCAAAAAGTTACCAGAAATTTTGGAAAAATTTTTTGTATATACATTTAGAACTTTTCAACTTGCTGTGCCTTTTAAATTTGTTGTTAATGAAACATTAACATAATAGTTAATGATACTTAGATAATGATAGTTATCATTAGAGTTTGTAAGGTAAATTGACTTGAACACACATAACTTCTGAAATGGATGTATTTTTGTATCAAAGATAAATGAATTTTTCTAAAAAAGATGAGCTAGTTTTGTCAGTGTGAATACAGAATTAGAGGAATTTGTTTTGCTACTCAATTTAGTTGTTTCAAAATTTAATAATTTTTGGCACACTGTTGGTATGGGAATCTACTATTTCAACTTCATATTTTATTCAAACTGAAGTATTTCTAATGAAAATTTAGTGTCAAATTCAGGTGCACTGTAAGCATAAAATATATAAGGGATTTTGAAGACAGTATGAAAAAACAATGTAAAATAAATTTTATGTTAATTACATGTTGAAATGATTATTTTGGATCTATTGAATTACACAAAACATATTTCTAAAATTAATTTCATGTTTCTACTTCTTAAAATGTGGCTACTAGAAAATTTAAAATTATAAATGTGACTTCCATTATATATACATATATATATATATATATATATATTTTTTTTTGTACAGGAGATTGAATTTAGGGGCACTCGACCACTGAGCCACATCCCCAGCCCTATTTTGTGTTTTATGTAGAGACAGGGTCTCACTGAGTTGCTTAGTGCCTTGCCATTGCTGAGGCTGGCTTTGAACTCGCTATTCTCCTGTCTCAGCCTCCATAATTGCTGGGATTACAGGCTTGCGCCACCCTGCCTGGCTTCCATTATATTTTGATTAGGTTTTACTTAAATTTTGTAATTGCTCACTAAAAATATTTTAACATTTTCATGTTCTTTTGTCTCTTACAGCATATGATTAGTGATAAATATTTAGCTAGAAATGTTCTTTCAGCATTCATACTGCATACTCTGAGCTCTTTTGCTGAGTCATTATTTACTCAGTATATTGGGATAGTAGATATTAAAATGACATTTTATTACTGATCTATAAATGCTTTAATCATTTCAGACACTACTACTGAGAATTTAACTTGAAAAATTAATAATTAACTAGTCAACTTTGTTTCTTTTTTTTCTGGGTAGTGCCATGTAGAAAGCAGGTCTTGAATACTAACATACCATGTCCTACTCTTATTTTGGATTATTTGTTTTCCTTTTAAAGGTGCAAACATTGAAATCAGACCTTGGCAAGATAACTTAAAATGAGAATAAAGATATATAAAATTAAACATTTTCTAGTTGTGAGTGGATTAAAATGATCAGAGGAAAAAAATGTTTTAAAATAAAGACTTACTAGCAAAGTGGGCATAAATAGATTAGCACACATCTGTGAGATTATTGGTGTCATGCTTCAGTGCTGATGCATGGTAAAATCCTCTCCACTCAGTCATAGAGGAGGTGAATCAGAAATTAGATAAACATAACTACAGGGTCACTAGACACAGGCAATATTACTGTCCTCAAGGAGTCCTAGCAGTAGCTCAAATCACAGCCTCAGGGTAATTTGCACAGAGAGACACTTGAAATTACATGTTGGGACCACAATCTCTGCAACTAATTTAATTATGTTCAGGACCACCAAGATCTGGTCCAGAATGGGATATTATGGTTGACTTTGAAATGTGAATAATGCTGATTTGTCACAGCCCCAGCTCAAAGTATATTAATGTTATAGACTGTGGTGCAGATTTGATGGTCTCTCCAGGAATATTTTTGCGTCTAACTTCAAAGTCCTGACTCTAAAAACAAAAACAAAACATAAAGAGAGAAAAGAAGGAAGGTATGGAGGAAAGAAAAAAGAAAAAGAAAATTAGCAACAGTGAACAAAACCTTCAGAAGCAGTTCCTGCATTGCTTATACAGAGTGTTCTACAGTCTTACATTTTTCTCTTTTGAGGGGTCTGGAGTAGAAACTACAAACACATGTGAATTAAACAGAAAGGTGTTTCCCAACCTTATTTCTTTTCTTTATGTTCTTGTGAACTTGGGCTAACTCAGCAGCACAGTTATGTTCCCCTATTCAGGTTGTTTAAAAAGTCAGTAAAATAGAAGCCCTGAACTGTCATTCAACACAATTTGATACGTTTGAAACTCGATAAATTTAACTGCATGGACTTATACTCATGCCCAGATGCAAATGCACACACACTCAAATGCCACAGACTCCCACTATGATTATTGTGTTCGAGGCTTAGAATGATGCAGCTTATCTGTCATTATAGCAGTTGACAGTACAAATAAACCATCAGGCTTTAGAAAGTTCCATAAATACACTCTATTACCCTATTTGTAGATGAGTTGCCTGGAAATGATGCATGCATTTGCCATGTGGACCCAGAGAAGGTCAAGGGCAATTGCAATTTTGACAGAAACACCTTTGCTTTTAATAGGGGACATTAGCAAACCAACAGTTTATAAAAACCTGTAAGCTGCTTGCAGGTTCCAGTAAGCCTTAGGCAAAGGGGAGTGGTTATGGCCCAATTTCTTGGTATATAGAAAGTTTTTCTCCAATATAAATGGAATATTATGTAAGATACTCAAATAACATGGACAAGTTTATTTAATGAAAATGTTTTATATCAAGTAAAATTTTATAGAAGAAATGAGATAAATATGTAAAATTCTAAAAAATAAAATTAGTTCCATTTTATTCTTCTATACACATCATCATAACTGTAAAATCCTTAGAGAATATGATACCAGACCTATATCTAATTTTCTGAAAGGGGTTAAAGTGATTCAACATAATGCTATTTTTAAATTTTCTCTTTCAACAATTTTATTTTAGTTTTTATTCTAACTTTGGTATATGACTTTCCACTTAAACATAGCAAAGCCATCTGAGGAGATAAAAATAGCCAGACCAACCTTGAATGAGGTCAACAGGCAATTTCATTAGAATGTTATAAATATGGGTACTATTGTAATTACTCTATGTTTTTTGCCATAAGACATTATAGCATTTCATGAAAATTTCAAATATTGCTTGCTGGAAACAAACTGAAAGACCTAGAAGACTCTCTTAGTGCACTTTGGTTCATAATGATTTCTGATCATCTAAAGAACCTGGACTCAGCTATTTATTATAGTTACAGGGTTTCTGGTGATATCATTTGCATGAACACGTTATATATCTTAACCATAGTTTTCATACAACCATCATATTCTTATGATCTTTTTCTATTCAACTTTGTCTTCTGTGAGTTAGCTTTATATATGCAATAATGATAGCCTGTATATTTCCTCTCCCAAAATATAGAATGGCTTTATTTTCTGTAACAAATATAGATGGTTTAATATCAAACTTGCAACTCATCTAAAAGCCTTTTTCCTACAAAGTCTCGTTATTAGCATTGTTAAATTAAATAATTGGTATAGTTATTTTTACTCCTTTCTCTTATAAAGTAGAATTCAAATAGTTAAATGAATAATTTAATTGTTTCTAATATACTGCTTTGGGGGGTTGGGAGGAACTGCTAAAAATGATTTTATTTATTATTTACCTAGTAGTATATTTTATGTACTCCTTTATAAATTTAAATAATCTCTAACCTGACAAATTGTTTTAATTATAGTTCAAGCTGAAAATAATACATCATGTTGCAACTTTCACAGTTGCATGTATATAGAGATATCATGCATTTTTCATGATGTTTACAATTGTTTCAGTAAGTGTAAACATGTTGCCAAGAATGATGAAACATATATATGCATAATTTTTTTTAAAAAGATAATTTTAAAAACAGGGTTTTAAGTTAATGCTGTATTAAAGTTCTTGTGTTTCCTTTTCAATGACAGTTCTATTCTGTAACACTTAGGTCTCATAACTATTTGAATAAGAATATTCAATACATGGGGCTGGGGCTGTAGCTCAGTGGTGGAGCGCTTGCCTAGCATGCGTGGGGCACTGGGTTCGATCCTCAGCACCACATATAAATAATAAATGAATAAAATGGGGATCCATCAACAACTAAAAAAAACAATTAAAAAAAAAAAGAATATTCAATACATGCTTATTTAAACTAATGCAATTTAAGGACAAATATTACACATTAATTTGTGTATTTAGAAATTCTCTAAGAATGATTGCATATTTCTAAGCTACAAAATAATGTTAACATTTATAATTTTATAAAACAATTGTTCTTTAAGACCTATTAAAACAAATGCCAAAATGCAGAAACTAAGTAAAAATCTTACCATTTTAACCTATATTTTAGCCGATATAAAATGGCATAGACTTTAAGGGATACTTGAAGTACTGTACACTTAGGCAGCCATAGATGTATGTAACAAATTCTTGAATTTCCCCCAAAGTCTATAGAGTTGCCTTGTCCAACCAAGTTGCTTGAGAGTCTTCATTCTGGTGCAAGTTTCCATTGTGACACTCGGGTCATTTAGGCTCACCCTGGTTTTGATCTTCATCCACGGAACTGACATGCTTAACTACATGAAGACCTGGTCTCTAAAAGTAGAATATAGAGACCTCTAAAGTTTCTGCACGCACAATTTTGGGCCACGTCACTAGCACTAATGAGATGCAAGATCAAATTTCTTTTTTTATTGTTGTTACTCTACTGAAATTTTTGGTCATGACATAAGCTTTTGTATGTAAATTCATCTTAGAATTCATAAGTTGATAATATATTTCAGACAATATATCAACTCTCCTTGTGAAAATCTTGTTGTACAAGGTATAAAATAAAACATTTAACCTAATAGTAAGGATAATGTTATTCAAATAAAAGATAATAATTAAAACTGGAACTAGAAAGTCAAGTATTTTTTTCATCTTGGAATTTAGCAATAGGGCTATTAATTTGTGAATTTATCAACATAAGTAATATCTAACTTGACTAAGAAAGATATTTAAAGTCAATAATACTTTTAATTCCAAAACTGAATGCTCATCAGAATTCTCTTCCCTTTAGAAATATAATACTAGTAATTTCAACTTAAAATGCCTGAATGACTTTGTCTAAGACTAGCAAATTTTATTTATTTAAACAAAATATCTAAAGAATAGATATGTCTTTCAAATCTGGCAGTTATCTTTTTAATAAATCACTATCTGGAAGTTATTTTTAAAATATTTTAATGGTTCTTTTTAGCTCTACATAACACTAGGATTCATTTTGACTTAATTATGAAAGCATGAAATATAATTTACTATAATTCAGTACCCAGTACTTCCCATTTTTCTCCCTTTTTCTTCCTCCAGTTCCTTTCCCTCTACTACACTGATCTTTCTGGTATTAAATTTTTTTTAAAATTAGTGTCTTGTGGATGTACCTGATGGTGAGATTCACTGTGGTATATTCATATATGTATATAGGAAAGTTAGGTCAAATACATCCACTGTTCTTACCTTATCTCATCCTTCCTCCCTCTCCCTCAATTCCCTTCATTTAGTCCACTAATATTTTTATATTTTGGTGGATCCCCCCATTTCTTTTTTCTGTCTCTCCCCCCATCCACTTATTTTAGACTAGCTTCCAGATTTCAGAGAAAACATTCAACCTTTGATTTTGGGGGTCTGGCTTCTTTTAATTAGCATGATGTTCTCTAGTTCCATCCATTTACCAGCAAATACCATAATGTCATTTTTCCTTATGGTTGATTAATGCTCCATTGTGTATGTATGCCACATTTTTTAATCTATTCATCTGTTGAAGGGCACCTGAGTTGGTTCCATAACTTGGATATTGTCAATTGTGCTGCTGTATACATTGATGTGATTGTATCTCTATGGTATGCTGATTAGAAGTTTTTTGGATATTACTAAGGAGTAGGGGTTATATGGTGGGTTATATGGTGGTTCCAGTTCTAGTTTTTTTGAGATGTCTCTGTACTGCTTTCCAGAGTGGTTGCACTAATTTGCAGTCCCACCAACAATATAGAGTGTACCATTTTTCCCCCCACATCCTTCCCAACACATTTGTATTTTTTTAATTGGCTCTTTTTAGTTATACATGCCAGCGAAATTAATTCTGATAGAATTTTACAAGCAATTTTACTCTAGTTAGAGTCCCATTCTTATAGACAATTGCATTCTGACTGGAGTGAGACAAAATCTCAATGTAGTTTTGATTTACATTTTCCTGATTGCTAGAGATGTTGAATATTTTTTCATATATTTGTTGGCCATTTGTATTTCTTTTGATAAGTGTCTGCTTGATTCTTCTGACTATTTATTAATTTGATTGTTAATTTTTTTAGTGTTAATTTTTTTTAGTTCTTTATATATATTCTGGATATTAATGCCCTAATTGAGGAGCAGGTGGCAAAGATCTTCTCCCATTCTATAAGTTTTCTCTTCATGCTCTTTTCCCTTGCTATACAGAAACTTTTTAATTTGATGCCATCCCACTTATTGATTCTTGCTTTTATTTTATACGCCTTATGAATCTTGTTAACAAAGTTGGTTCCTCTGCCAACATGTTGGAGTGTTGCACCTACATTTTTTTCTAGTAGTTGCAGCGTTTCTGGTCTAATTCCTAGGTCTTTGCTCCACTTTGAGTTGACTATTGTGCAGAGTGAGAGATAGAGGTCAAGTTTCATCCTTCTACATATGGATTTCCAGTTTTCCCAGCACTGTGTATTAACAAGGTTATCTTTTCTCCAACATATGTTTTTGGCACCTTTGTCTAGAATCATAAAACTGTATTTATGTGAG
This sequence comes from Xerus rutilus, assembly GCA_028644305.1. Lineage (NCBI taxonomy): Eukaryota > Metazoa > Chordata > Mammalia > Rodentia > Sciuridae > Xerus > Xerus rutilus. Next base: position 62,576,243 of record CM053405.1, read on the forward strand.
ATTGTCTCTGTCTTCTATTCTATTCCATTGATCTTCATGTATGTTCACAGCCAGTACCAGACTGTTTTTGTTACTATAGCTCTGTAGTATAATTTGAGGTCCAGCATTATTATGCCTTCAGCATCACTCTTTTTGCTTAGGACTGCTTTGGCTATTCTGGGTCTCTTATTTTTCCAAAATGAATTTTAGAAATGCTTTTTCTCATTCTGTGGAGAAAGTCATTTTTATTTTGATGGGGATTGCATTGAATCTGTATAATGCTTTTGTAGTATGGCCATTTTATAATATTAATTATGCCTATCCAAGAATATGAGAGATCTTTCCATCTTCTGTCTTCACAGTTTCATTCTTCAGTGTTCTATAGTTTTCATTGTAGAGGTCACTCACATACTTTGATTAATTCTCAAGTTAATTTTTTTGAAATTATTGTGAATGGGATAGTTCTCTTAATTTCATTACATTCATTATCGGAGACTAGGAGAGCAACTGATTTATGTATGTTATCTTTTTCCTACTTTATTAAGTTTTTTTTTATCAGCTCTAGAAGTCTTCTGGTGGAGTTTTCTGTGTCTTCTAAATATAGAATCATGTTGGCAGTAAACAATTCGAGCTCTTCATTTCCTATTTGTATCCCTTTGATTTCTTTCTCTTGTCTGATTCCTCTGGCTATAGTTTCAAGGACTATGATGAATAGTACTGGAAAGAGTGGACAGCCTTATATTGTTCCTGGTTTTATAGAAAATGCTTTCAGTCTCTGTTCAGTATGATGCTGGCCTTAATTTTGTCATATATAGCCTTTACAATGCTGAGGTAAGTTCCTTCTATCCTTAGTTTTTCTAATGTTTTAAACATGAATGTGTGATGGACTTTGTCAAATGCTTTTGCTGCATTTATTGAGATAATCATGTGATTCTTGTCTATTAATGTGGTGAATTACATTTATCAATTTGCTTATGTTGAACCCTGGGATGAAACCCACTTGATCATGGTGCACTATCTTTTTAATGTGTTTTTGGATGCAGCTTGCTAATATTTATCTAAGAATTTTGCATCTATGTTCATCAAGAATACTGGCCTGATGTTTTATTTTCTTGATGTCTTTGTCTGGTTTTGTATCAAAGAAAGAAAAACCCAGGTTACTTTTTCCCTCTCTAACTGCCTGGAGCTACATCTCTGGCCATAGTTACACTTCCCCTGTAGCTCAGTTTGCTGCTGATATTAATCCCTAGGTTTCCTAAACAGCCTCTGGTTTTGAAGAAAAACAATTCCCAGGCTGACCTGGCTCTCCTCTTTCTCAGCATCTTCAGATTCTAGTTGTTGCTTCCACTGAACATGAGACAGTTGCCTAGAAAAAAACAACAAAAGGACTGTTACTTTCTGTCTCCTAAGGATAGACTCAATCTTCTCATCAGTCACCATATCCTTCAGAAAGTTCAAATCTCCCTGAGATAAGTAGTTGTCTCCATTAGACCTGATTTTATTAAACATTACTATAATGGTATTTTTAATATAAAATAGTAAGGGAAAGGGAAAGAGAAATTGTCATCAATAAATATATACAGTCATGTGTCACTTGATGACAGGGACCTCATTCTGAGAAATCCATCACTAGGCAATTTTATTGTGGAACATACCAAGTGCACTTACACATACCTAAATGGTATATGTTAGTCACACAATGTGGCAAACAGGATTTATGAAGCTGCTGCCAGTGTAACATGGCATACTGTTTTACAGTAAATTTTTGTTTTGTAAGTAGTAGGAATACCCTCTAAAATAATGATAAACATTATGTAGAAAATGCATGAACCTGTAACATAGTTGCTTAGTGTCATTATCGAGTATTATGTACTATACATAATTATATGTGCTACACATTTATATGCACAGTAGGTTTGTTTACATTATTGTCACCACAAACACTTGAGCAATGTGTTATGTGGTTAGGATGGCTTTGATGACATTACCAAACAGTGGAAACTTTTCAGCTCCATCATAATCTTATGGGACCAGCATCATATGTATGGATTGCCTTGTAACACATTATGTGTTGCATGATTGGACATAAAATTTGCATAGCTGCTACAGTCTGAATTTTGCATTGGTGAAGAGTTTGTAGTTGATATTTGTCATGTTTATTACCCATTTCACAACACCTTTTGTTTCAGACAGTTCCTTCCCTAGACATTGTTATTGTCTTGATGAGTTCACCTGCTCTTTTATTTCTAAAGAAACTGCGTTATTGTCTTACATCCTTTGAGTTACTATGATCTTCCATTGATATTTTTATTCTTATTTTGTATTTAAAGCATTTAATTCATCTCTCTTAGAAACAGATCAAGAAGACTAACAAATATTTAAATCAGCAAGCAAATACATAAATCTCAAACTCTGTATCTTACAATATTCCATTGATCTATTTCCTAAAAAGAAAAATATGCTACTAGAATCACTACAGAGACACTGGATGTCTTTCACCATTGTATATCAGGAACCTACTTTTCTTTGGCAATCAGTTTCCATCACTCCAGTCAGTTCATAAACTCCTCTGCTTATAACTTTAATGGCATAATAACCAAGAAATAGCAAGGCGGAAGTCTTTTATATATATGATGGGATCATTGCTTTGTCCCCTAGCAAGATATTTTTCCCTTGGGAACTAAGCTTTCCCACCAGCAGAGCCTGAAATTGTAGGAATGAGAATCAGAATCTAGGCTAGTGGGCGATTAGTAACAGGGGTCACTTCACTTCTGACTTCTGGACTTGTGTTTTTTCTGCTTCTAGGCACTATAGAAGAGTTCTAAATATTAATCTTTGATTCAACACATGTAGTACATTGCATGGAGTAGCACTCCACCTCAAAATATTTATGTTCTTACATCTGGTCTTATAGTTGCATTTTAAGTAGCCCATTTCACTATTTTATAGGTCATTTGATTCTAAAGACTAGTGAATATCTGTTGTTTGAGCTCACTGCTTCACTTCTTTTATGACAATATGTGTTTTAATTTTGTTTTGGATTTTCTTGAGCTCAATCTCACCTACGCCATTTCCATTTGATGATGAATTATGACTACTCGTGTACAAATGTAGAACTGGTGTATTTGACAGTACATAGTTTATAAAAAGCAACAGGATGCAGTCATCTGTTATCCTGTGGACAAGCATTTCATCTCTACAAAGACTCAGGAGACAGACATAGGTGGTTAAACTGTGACTTAAATCTAAGCAATCCATTCATATCATATACTCTTTTTTATTTTTTGGGGTACTGGGGATTGAACTCAGGGGCACTTGACCAATGAGCCATATCCCCAGCCCTATTTTGTGTTTTATGTAGAGACAGGGTCTCACTGAGTTGCTTAGCACCTCGCTGTTGCTAAAGCTGGCTTTGAACTCGCAATTTCCCTATCTCAGCCTCCCTAAGTGCTGGGATTACAGGCTTGAGCCACTGAGCCCAGCCATATCATATACTCTTATCACTATGTTTTTTGACCTTTCTGTGGGCAAAATCTACATGGCGGGGGGTGATATATTTCATTTTTAGGATATTATTTGTTTTTTGAAAGAAAAATAAATGAGGTTATTAATATATTTGTAAAATTTTTGAAAATGGAATAACAATATATTCACTTCCTTACTTACTCATTTATTAAATACTTTATGAGCACCTTCTCTGTTTCAGGTACTGTTCAGTTATTCCCAACTTCATTGAACATTTATTCTCTTAGGAGAGATGCATAATAAATGAAATAAATAAGCAAAATCTATTGTATGTTAGATAATAACTATAAAAAGAAACATCAAGAAAAAGAGGTGGGAAATCTCTTGAGAGAGGAAATTGGTATTTTAGTTCAGTGCCCAGGGAAAGCTTCACTTAATTTGGGATAAATGCTCAAAGAAAATAGTGTGCCAAGTAATGATTGGAGAAATAAAATTCCAAGTAAAGAGAATAGCAAATGCAAAGGACTTGATAGCAGCATGTCTGGTATGTTTCAAGGAAGCAAAGAGGCAAGTAATACTCGAGTGGAGCAAAACAAGAAAGAAAATAGAATGAACTGAGGCCAAGGTGGGACTGCGAACTGATCAGATAGAAAAATAGCTGTTGTAATGCTTGGGCTTTAACTTGGAATGAGTAGGGACATCTGGAAATTTTTGATAAAAGGAGTTTCATAACCTAGGTTTTAACAGGTCATTCTGACTGCTACCTTGAGAATAGATTGAATGGGGCAAGGTCAGAAGCTAGGACTTAGTAAAATGTTGTTACAATGAATCAGGGGAGAAATGAATAGTTGTTTGGATGAGACTAGTAACAGAGGTGACCAAAAAAAAAAGTGGTCAAATAACAGCTGCATTTTGAAGTTAGAGCCAACAAGATAGTCTGATCAATTGATTGTGGGTCATGCAAAACAGACAGGAAACAAAACTACTCTAAGATTTTCCTTTTGAGCAACTGGAAAAATGGAACTTCTATTTGCTGAGGTGGGAAAGACGCTGGAAGAGGAAGGTAAAGGAGGAAATATCAGGAGATAAGTTTTTGATCATGTTAGTTTGAAGTGACTGTTAAATACAAGGGGAGATGTGAAGGGGGACTTGGGTGGTATAAGTGTGGAGATTAATAAATGGGCCAAAACTTTTAACAGAAACCTCGCAAAAATGATATACAGATGCAACTAAGTATATAAAAGATGCTCCAGATCATGTATCATTATGGAAATGCAAATTAAAAAGTAATTCAATTCTATTACACACCTATTAGAATGGTTATAACACAAAACATTGGCAGTACTAACACCTGGCAACAAATTGGAGTAACAGGAATTCTAGTTCATTGCTTGTGGGAATGTATAATGGTCCAGCAACATTTTTTGTATTGAGGATTGGACTCAGGAGCACTCTATCACTGAGTTACATCCCTTGCCTTTTTTATTTATTATTGTTTTCTAAATGTTGAGACACATCTCAGTGAGTTTCCCAGGCTGACCTTGAACTTGTGATCCTGTTGCCTCAGGTTCCTGAGTAGCTGGGATTATAGGTGTGCACCACCATGCCCACCATGCCCATGCTGGAAGACAGTCTGAAAGTTTCTTACATAGCTAAAATAGGCTTATCATATAATCCAGAAATCATTTTTTATTTTTGGTACCAGGGATTGAATCCAGGGGCACTTAACCACTGAGCCATATCTTTACCCAGTTTTTATGTTTTATTTTGAGACAGAGTCTTCCTTAGTTGCTTAGGACCTCACTAAGTTACTGAGGCTGGTTTTGAACTTGCAATCCTCCTGCCTCAGGCTACTGAGTTGCTGGGATTACAGGTGTCCGCCATCATGCCTAGTACATCCTTTATTATTTATACAAATAAATACATAAAACTTAAGTTACATAAGTTAAAACTTATAAGTTAATACATAAGTTAAAACTTACATCCACACAAAAACCTGAACATGGATGTTTATGGTAGGCTCATTCATAATTGCCAAAACTTGAAAGTCATGAAGAAGTATTTCAGTACATGAATGAATAAATAAACTGTAGTAATCTAGACAAGGAGATATTACTCAGCACTAAAAAGAAATGCACTATCAAGCTATGAAAAGACATGGAGGAGATTTAAAATGCACATTATTAAGTGAAAGAAGCATGTGTACCAAAAAGAATACATACTAGGGGCTGGGATTGTAGCTCAGCGGTAGAGCGCTTGCCTCGCATGCGTGAGGCCCTGGGTTCGATCCTCAGCACCACATACAAAGCAATAAAATAAAGACATTGTGTTCATCAACAACTAAAAAAAAAAAGAAATTAAAAAAAAAAGAGTACATACTATAGGATTCCAATTACATGATGTTCTGGAAAATTCAAAACTATGGTGAGAATAAAAGGATCAGTGGTTACCAGTGTTGTGGAGTGATGGAGAGGGATTAATAGACAGAACACAGAGGACTTTAAGGGAATAAAACTATTTTGTTTGATATTATAGCAATAAGTACATATTATTATAAACCCAAATAATGTACAACACCCTCTATCTTACTGTAAACTACAGGCTTTGAATGATAATGACATTTCAAAGTAGGTTCATTTGTTGTAAAAATAATATCCCATTTGGTGAGGAGCATATGATAATGGGGAGGTTACATACGTATGGAGGCAGAGAATATGAGAAATATAAGAGAATATAAGAGTGGATCTTCCACTCAATATAGTTGTGAGCCTAAACTAGTCTAATAAATAAAATTTATTTAAAAGAAAAAAGGTGAGGATATTTTGAATAACTTTCTGCTAATACGTTTTATAATTTAGATAAAATATATAATTTTCTAGAATATTATAACTTACCAAAATTGATAGAAAAAAAGATAAATTTTGAATAGGCTGATATGCATTCAAAATTTAATCTGTAATTCAAAACCTTCTCATAATAATTCCAGGCCTGGATGGCTATACTTGTGAATTAATATAAATTTTATCCAAATAGAACAGAATAAAACAGAATAAAGTAGAAAAGAACAGGACTTCTCAACTTGTTTTATGAGAGCAGATAATGATCTTACAATAAATGTCAAAATCCAATCTTTCATTAACTTAAATGCAAAGATCTTCCTCCCTTCCAATTTGTCAGATAGAATCTAATAATGTTTAAATGCATAAAATCATGACAAAAATTAATTCCTGGAATGCAAAATTGATTTTATATTCTGAAATAGATTATTTTCAGAAATTAACTAAGTTAATAGGAAAGAAGACAAAATTTACATAGTCAATTCAATAGACTTAGAAATTTGCTTGGGGCTGGGATTGTAGCTCAGTGGTAGAGTGCTTGCCTTGCATGCGTGAGGCACTGGGTTCGATCCTCAGCACCACATAAAAAAAATAAATAAATAAAGATATTGTGTCCATCTACAACTAAAACAAAATTTAAAAAAAAAAGAAATTTGCTTGATAAAATTCCATATTTATTCATGATAAAGCCTCCTAACCAGCTAGATATGGAAGGGAACTTCAAAATTATGACAAAGTATGTTTGTAAAGGATCTATAACAAGCATTAGGCATTTTCCATTCTTTATGTACAATGAAATAGTGAATAGATACTTTAGGCATATACTAGGAAATATTGGAAACTTTCCACATAAAATTATGATGAAGACTAGTATGTTAACCATCAGTATTTCAGTTCATCATCTTGTTGAATGTTCACGGCAATGGAATGAGGCTAAAGAAATTTAAATCCTAAAAACAGGGAAGGAAAAAATAAAACTGCCATAATTTACAGATTAGTATGGTTAAGTATGTAAAAAAATGTGAAAGAACACATAGATTAACGATTATACTTATTGAGGAATATAGTAGGTTCCAGGTGCAAGACTGATACATAAAATCAATTATATTTCCATTTAAATAATAAATAGAAAATGAAATTCTCTCAATCTGCTGACTTTAAACACAGGGGACAACCTTTCAGAATTGTCTTCTAAAGTTGAACCTACCTATAACTAGCAATTCCATTCCTAGGTATATAAAAATACATGTATATATGCACTAAGAAGGTGTACATCAATGTTCATGGAAGCATTATAAATGATATCTAAGAACTGGAAGCAACCCAAATATCCATTACTAGTAGACTAGATAAATTGTGTGTATTTGTACAATTGGCCATTATAAAACAGCAAAATGAAGATATCCTATCCACACTCACCTATGAGCAAATCTCACAACTACAATGTTTGGTAAAGAAAACCAGAAATAAATACTATATTCTCTGATGTTTTATATAATTTTTAAATACCCAGTGCTAAACTACAGTGTTTAGAGTCATATGTGAGTTAAAGGAGCCATGAGGATTTTTCTGGGGTGCTAGTGGGGAGCTAGTGCTCCTCACTACCATAGTTAATTTCCTCTAAGTACAGTACAAGGGTTTTTGGCCTTTCTCCAACTTAAAGCAGGCTATAATGTCAGGACATGCAATATATTTTGAATCTATGCAAGATCTTCCTTCCTGCTGTGCTTAATTTCTGAATCCAATGCTGTCACACAAATAGATGCAATGTGACACCCGGTGGAAAGAGCAAGTACCGATTTTCATCAGAATCACATGGCCTCTCCTGTAAATTGGTCTTGCATACCCTGTTCAGGCAGATGAACCACATTTTTTTAAAAAAGGTTTTATTTTAAGATGGTAATGGAAAACAAAGTTACTTTTTAAATTGAGTAACTTTTTTCACATGGAACCAAAAACATCAAAGTAGAGCCTTTTTTAAATTTCCAGTATTTAACTCTAGTTTGTGTAAGAAATATATTGAAACTATTGAAAACAATATTTATTGAACTTGTTAATGCTAAAAGCCTCATAATATTTCTTTATTGAGTCCAATTCCCCAAACTAATTTAATTAGATCCATAATTTAAAGGAAAATGCCAAACTTTAAAATTTTTTAATAATTATAAATAAATGAAAATAAGAACCCCTCGTATGCCTAAAATGCTAATTTGTTTAAGTGACAAGATAAATATTCTTTCTCCTTTCATTGATTATGCCTTCATCTCAACTGTGAATTTGACCTATTTATACAACAAGCAAATAGACTGCAGAAGGAATTATTAAGTAGATAGGCCTTGCTCAGGCAATCATTTTTTTGACATAGAGAGTGATCCTGCCTTATAAAACATGCCATTAAGGCATTGAGTGATGGTTTAGGTAGTTGAAGAGGTTACCTATCAGACAAAAGCTTCATATTCCTATTTATAGCTATCATGTTTCTTGCCTACCCCTTGTTTATCTTGCTCAAGGAGAAAGAGTATGTTTCATTTGTATTGTGACTTGGGTACACTTGCACTATATGCAAACAAGACTCCCACACTTCTTCCATTTTGCAGGTAGAAAATAAATTCATATGTGTGATTATTCAAATTAAATGTTTCAAATTCCATTTAATTTTTCAAGCTTATCTTTCTTTCTTATCATGATCCCTTCACCGTGCCCACCTCCCACTCCACCACTACCTCCTTTTTGATAATTTCAAACACTCAGAGGCTAACATTTATAACCTCACTCCTGTTACAATGGCCCTACAAAGGGGACACTAGGACTTCCTAAGTCAATTGCATTGAGTATTTCACTTGGACCCCAGCTGAGCCTCTACTAGACTTAAAATAAGAATGTTCTCAGGTCAATTTGGATTTATTCAGCAAAAAAACACCTGAAGAGGTTTCCATTTCAGGCATGCACACTTCCTCTTCCTCCCATTTTCTCCTTAGCAATACTAACTTCATTTGCTTTCCTTCTCTTTAAAAAAGCCATCCCCAATTTTCTGCTTCCGGAATAAGTTACACTATTTTCAGGTGAAAATGTGCTTTTTTTTCCCACATACACATCTGTTTTTTTCAAACCTTGGTGTCCTACTTAATATTAAGTACTAAAAAGCCTTGTAGAATGAAGTATAACATAGGTCACTTATTTTGCCCCTGGCAGTGGCTTCATTTTCCTTATTTATTTCTCCTTGTCATTATCAAGTTGTCTTTATTATGTTGCTTTCTCAAGTTTCACTTTTACTACCTAATCTGTGCCTCTGTCAGCCATCCCAAAGTCGTCTTCCGCCTTAAATTTATCCTTGCAATCCATTCCCTATGAAAGTGATCTTTTGGTCTCTTCTTTCTTAAAAATTCTCTTTAATCTTTGCATAAGCCCAAACTGACTCAGTATAACCTGCAGATTCCACATGATCTGCAGTAAGCTTAAGTTTCTAGTCATATCACTTGCCTTTCTTTTCCTTGAAATCTATGACCCCTTACTTCTCTGTGGCACCTAGGCATCACAAGCCATTGTTTGAATAGAATCTTTACCTTTAATATCTTCTTTGCTCACACTCACACTCAAATTTCAAGTGATAATCTCCTCTGTGAAGTCATCCCATCTCCTCTTCTTTCTATAGTCCCTCCATATTGTGGTTTGGATCTGGAATGTTGCCCCAAAATCTCATGTGTTGGGCATTGCAGCAATATCAGGAGGTGAAAATATTGGACTATGTGAACTTGGACCTCATCATTGGCTTAATCCATTTGATGATTAAATACTGAATAGACTCCGTAGTGGTAACTGTAGGCAGGTGGGGTATGGTTGTAGGAAGTAAGTCTCTGGGAACATGGTGTCAGGGACTGTATCTGTCCCTGACCACCACCACCCCTTCCTTCATCACAGCTGCCATGAGATGAGTGGCTTTCTTCCACCATGCCCTTCTGACATGTTTCTGTCCTGGAGCTCAACAACTGTAAACAGAATCCTTTTAAAGCATGAGTCAAACTAAATCTTTCCTCCTCTAAGTTGTTCTTATCAGGTATTTTGGTTAAGCAACAAAGAGCTGACTAACACACTCCCCATGTCCTTCTGGGTTAGGGCCTCTTCTTGATCCTTCTTCAGCACCTTTCATATTCTCCAGTCCAAGAATACCAAGCTATATTGTATAAATTTACAATGACAAGGACCATTCCCAATAAATTGACAGACTCCACAATGCTGTTAATTGTTGTAGCAACACATGGCACCATCTCCTTTTTGCATCCTAGTTGAAGTGAACTACTTATAGATTCTGTTTTAATCCGAAACTGTTTTTGAATCTCAAGGTTTTACTGCTTTATCTTTAGTACTGGGGCTTACATTCTTTTTTACTGTCTCTGGTGGAGCATATTTTCCACAAGATCCTGGTGAAAAATTGTGTGATAAGTAAATATTTCTAGGTGTTGCTTGTTTTGAAAATGTTTCTATTTCATAGTCAAATTTTGTAAGGCTTTTCCTGTGTATAGAATTCCAGTTTGAAAATCATTATCTCTCAGATTTTTGAAGATATGGCTTAATTTTTTAACCCAAAAGTGATTTAGTTGAACACATTTGTTTTATAATAAATTTTGAGTTCTAAATATCACTAATTAAAAGATTTTCAAGCAAAACTTAATAATTCATGTTGTGAAGAATTTGGTTAAATAGAAAAAATTAAATACAATCCAAAAAATAAAGTAGAGAAAAAATTACCCATGAAATTTATGTTTTTAGTTCAAATAAGCTTTTTATTTCAATAATAAATATACTTCATCTTATTTCATCTTGAAAATAATTTTCAAGATATTTAAGTTACCTAAAATCTTGTATTAATATCACTTTTATTGTCTAAAATTGACATGATCAAAGTGACTTTGTTTATATGTGTATCATTCAGAAACAGATGCATGTAGCCACTGCCATGATCACATAAGTCTCATCATTTGAAAAATCCCCTTTATATTGTACCTTTATAGTTAGATGATCCGTAATCTCTAACTCCTGGCAAGTACTGATATGCTCTCTGTCCCAATACTTTCAGCTTTTCCAAAATGGCATATAAAAAATCACAAATACGTATATAACTGGCTTCTTGCCCTCAGTATAATGTCTTTGAGGCTCATTCATGCTATTGCGCCTGAGTTCATTATGCTTTATTGCTCAACAGTATTCTATTATATGAATTTAACACCATTTGTTTATCCATTCATCAATAGATGTTAGTAGTGTCCAGATTTAGGCAATTATGCTGCAAACATTCATGTATGCCTATTTTTTTAATGGCATACGAGTTCTTATTTTTTTAAAAAAACCTCAGATTGAGAATATTGGGACAAGTGTTAAAGTATCTTTAGCTTCAATAAAAAAAATAAAAAACTGTCCAACTCTTCTTCAGAGCAGCAGTGCTATTTTTGATTCTCACCAGCAGTATGTGAGAGTTCTACTGGTTCTATGAACTCATAAACACTTCATATTATCAATTTTTTATTTTAGACATTTTATAGGTATATGAAGTCACCTTAAATGTGGTTTTAATTTATATTTCCCTAAAACTATCTAGCATCTTTTTATATGATCATTTGTGATGCATAGAAATTCTTCAGTGAAGTATATGTTCAACTCCATTTTTAATTGGGTTATATTTGAGATTTCCTTGGAAACAAGATCTTTGTCATGTTTCCAAATGTTTTCTCACAGTCTATAGTTTACCTTTGCATTTTATTGACAATGTTTTTCAAAGAACAATAGTTTTAATTTTTATGAGATTCAATTTACCATGTTTTTCTTTTATTGAGTTTATGAGGTCAGATATGAGACTTCTTTCCTAATGCTGGATCAATAAAATTTAAAGTCTATATGTTTTTCTAAAATTTATAGTTTATGTTTTGAATTTAGATTGTGGATTCATTTTGGGTTTACTTTATATGAATTAAAAGGATTACAATGAGGTTTTGTTTTTATTTGCTTTGTTTTGGGCAAATGGATGTCTAATTGTTCCACAGCTTTATTCATTAACCTTTTTTCATTTGTCTAAGTCAATTGCTTATATTGGTACAGTTTATTGCTGGACATTCTACGTGTCTAGAGACTGCTGAGTCTCTCCATCAAAACTGCTGTCTTGATTGTCATAGCTTTATAGAAAATCTTAAAAATGAGCACCATAATTTCTTTAGCTATATTTGTTTTCAAAATTGTTTTCAGCATTCTAGCTCCTTTTCTTTTTCATATACATTTTGGAATATGTATATATATCATTATATATATCATTAATAATTTCTGTTGGGGTTTCAATTAAAATTTAATTCAATTAGAATTGAATTCAATCTATAGAGCAATTTGAGGAGAAGTTACACCATAATTACACTGGGTTTTCCAATCCATAAAACTGGTACATCTTGCCATTTAAAAATTTGAACTGCTTAAATTGTTTTATCAGCATTTAAAATTTTTCAGTTTGTAGATATATTACATATTTGATTAGATTTATGCTGAAGTATATTAACTTTATATTGCTCATGCAACAAGTTACCCCAAACAGTAGCATAAAATAATACAAATGTACTGTAACACTGTAGGGTAGAAATCTAACAAAGATCTCATTGAACTAAAATCAAGGTGTCAACAATGCTACATTCTGTTTTCGAGGTACTAAGGTATTGCTTTAAAGGGGGGCAACATGTGGGCCTACTCGATGAGTTGGGGTCCAGAGAGAGGAGTAAAGGGGACTTCCGGGAGGAAGACGATATGGGGTCTGTCTGGATGGTGGCAATCCGCGGGGCCACTCTCCCCAGACCCCAGGGTGTAGGTAAAAAATCTGCTCTGCCCCAGTGAGATGCAGAAATACCTGAGTGAGATGCAGAAAACACCATTTATTCCAGATAGTACAGAAGCTTAAATACACTCTTGGACCAATCAGGTCCAAAGGTCACAAACAAAGGGGTTCTCTCTGTCAAGAGCAGTCTATTAGCATAGAATGGGGAAAGATGGAAGGGAGGGGTTGAAGTTATGGAGAGTGCTCCTACATATCCCCTTTTTTACTTTTATTTGAAATGCCAGTGGGGCCTATATGGCCCATAAGCAAGCATGTTGGAGTGATCTGTGATAATCTCCTCATGGGAGAGAATCATTCTGCTAGATCTTCCAGAATCCTACATGCTGCATATGATAGAGGGGGGCGCTAACGAAATTGTAATCTGGCTTAGGTTGTGCTCCTCTGAGCATCTTACCCATCATTGATTATCAGCTCGTGTGCAAGAGAGGGGCAAACAAGGCTGTGCCTGTCTTAGATTGTGCCCCTCTGAGCATCTTACACGTCATTGGCTAACCAACCTGTATGCACATGCCCCAAAATGAACTCTCTCCCAATAGAAGGGGTGCTGGGGTTGGGAGGGATTGGAAGGGAAGGGGTTTGAGGTTAAGATCAGTCAAAGCTGTGAAGCCTTGTGTTTCCAGCCAAGATGAGGTGGGCAAGCTTCTTATATGTTCTTGAGGGCTGCGATCCATGTGGCAGGAATTTTCTTGTCTTCCTGTGATTCCTTAGCGATACAAACTGAGAGAGCTTGTTTAGTTTGACACTAAGGGAGAACTGTTGCCGTGCTTTTTCCATCTCATAGATGCTGCCTACATTCCTTGACTTTTGGCTTCATTCTTTGAGGCCAGCAACAGTGAATCACTGTGTGCCTTTCTTGCAAAGTCACTTATTCCTCTGATGATATTCTTCCATTTCTCTTTTACTTTTCCATTTCTCTTTTACTGGTTTTGTGATTACTCTGAAATTCCCAGATGATGCAATGTAATATCTCTATTTTAAAGTCAGTTAATTAGCAATCTTAACTCTTTTGTCATATACTTAATTAGGAACCTTAACTTTCTTGCCATATAACATAACATATTCACAGATTCTGAGAATCAGAAGTCATGATCCTCTTTGGGTGGCTATAATTCTGCCTCTCACACTTAGCATTTCCTATATACATGTATGAAAAAATATATACATATATTTTTTACAATGGATTGAACTCAAGGGCACTCAACTACTAAGCCACATCCCAGCCATATTTTGTATTTTATTTAGAGATGGGGTCTCACTGAGTTGCTAAGTGCCTCACTCTTGTTGAGGCTGGCTTTGAACTCATGATCCTCCTGCCTCAGCCTCCCAAGCTGTTGTGATTTACAGACATGTGCCACCACACCTGGCAGCATTTCATATTTTTGAATGCTTTGAAATGGATTTGTTTTTAATTTTAATTTCTATTATTGCTAACATATAGAAATACAGAAATATAATTGAATTTCTTCATACTAACTTTAGATCCTCTGCTTTTGTTAAACTCATGAGTTCCTAGAGCTTTTTATATTTTTTGAAGATTTCTTAATATTTTCTCAGTGGACAATCATATTTTCACTGTAGGAAAAGTTTTATTTCTTCATTCATTTCTTTTCTTTTTTGTTTGGTACTGGAGTTCGAACCCAGTGATGCTCTATCACTAAGCTACATACATCTCTAGCCTGTTTTATTTTTTTTATTTTGAGGCAGGTTTCATTAAGGTGCCCAGACTGGGCTTAAATTTGCAATCCTTCTGCCTCAGGCTCCCAAGTCATTAGGATTACAGGTGAGTGCCACCACACCAGTTGCATGTGTTTTATTTGTTTTTCTTTCCTTATTGTACTGGATAATATTTGTAGTTCAATGTTAATTAAGAGTGTGGACATCTTTGCATTGTTCTAGTATCAAGAGAAATATTTTCAATATTTCACTAGTAAGTGTGATGTTAATTGTGGGTTTATTTATAGATATCCAATTTTTTTCCAAGAAATTACCTTCTTTCTCTGCTTAGCCTTCTGTGTCTTACAAAGAATACATGTTGAATTTTTTTTAAAAGTATTTTCTCCAAAAATTGAATGTGAAAATATGATTTTTTGTTTAATCAGTTAATATGATGAACTAAATCAACTGATTTTCAAATATTCAACTAGTTTTTCATTACTAAGATAAGTCTCATTACATCATGATGATGTTGATTATATTTTGCTGATGCTATCAACTTTTACATGTTGCTGATTCTGTCTACTTATATTTTTATTTTCTTTAAAATTTTCTAGCATTTTATTTATTTATTTTTTCATATTTAATTTATTTATTTGTTCTATTTAGGCCTACATGATAACAGAGTGCAGTTTGATTGTACATAGATGGAGGATAACATTTAATTTCTCTGTTTGTAAGTGATATAGAATCACAACATACATGCAGTCATACATAAAGCTAGGGCTATGATGACCATTATATTCCACCACTTTTACTGTCTCCATGACTCCTCCCCTCTTACACCCCTGTGAACAGAGATCCACCATTGTTCCAATGTCCTTTCCCACATTATGGATCAGCATCCACTTATCAATGAGTACATTTGGCATTTGATTCTCTTAGATTGGCTTACTTCACTTAGCATGACATTTTCCAACTCCATCCATTTACCTGCAAATGCCATAATTTTATTCTCTTTTATTGCTGAGTAATATACCATTGTGTATATATACCACAGTTTCTTTATCCAGTCATCTATCGAAGGGCATCTAGGTTGGTTCCACAGTTTAGCTATTGTGAATTGAGCTGTTATAAACATTGAGGTGGCTGCAGCTCTGTAGTATGCTGATTTTAAGTCCTTTGGGTATATACCGAGGAGGAGTGGGATAGCTGGGTCAAATGGTGGTTCCATTCCAAGTTTTCTAAGGAATCTTCATACTGCTTTCCAGAATGGTTATGCCAATTTGCAGTCCCACCAGCAATGTATGAGTGTGCTTTTCCTCCACAACCTTGCCAACATTTATTGTTGTTTGTATTCTTGATAATTGCCATTCTGACTGGTGTGAGATGAAATCTTAGGGAAGTTTTGATTTGCATTTCTCTGATTGCTAGAGATGTTGAACATTTTTTCATATGTCTGTTGATCAATTGTATACCTTCTTCTGTGTAGTTTGTGTTTAGGTCTTTGGCCCATTTATTGATTGGGTTGTTAGTTTTTTTGGTGATAACTTTTTTGAGTTCTTTATATATCCTAGAGATTAGTGCTCTATCAGATGTGTGTGTGGCAAAGATTTGTTCCCAGAATGTCGGTTCTCTGTTCACTTCATTGATTATTTCTTTTGCTGAGAAGAAGCTTTTTAGTTTGAATCCATCCCATTTGTTGATTCTTGATTTTACTTCTTGTGCTATAGGAGTCTTGTTAAGGATGTATGTTCCTAATCTGACATGATGAAGATATGGGCCTATTTTTTCTTCTACTAGGCATTGGGTTTCTGGTCTGATCCCCAGGTCCTTGATCCACTTTGAGTTGAATTTTGTGCATTGTGAGAGATAGGGGTTTAGTTTCATTTTGCTGCATATGGATTTCCAGTTTTTCCAGCACCATTTGTTGAAGAGGCTGTCTTTTCTCCAGTGTACATGTTTGGCTCCTTTATCTAGTATAAGGTAACTGTATGTAAGTGGGTTCATCTCTGTGTCTTCTATTCTATACCATTGGTCTACATGTATATTTTGGTGCCAGTACCATGCCATTTTTGTTACTATAGCTTCGTAGTAGAAGCTACGTAGTAGAATTTAAGGTCTGGTATTGTGATGCCTCCTGCTTTACTGTTCTTGCTAAGGATTGCTTTGGCTATTCTGGGTCTTTTATTATTCCAAATGAATTTCATGATTGCCTTTTCTATTTCTATAAGGGATGATGTTGGGATTTTAATTGCGATTGCATTGAATCTATATAGAACTTTGGGAAGTGTGGCCATTTGACAATATTGATTCTGCCTATCCAGGAGCATTGGAGATTTTTCCATCTTCTAAAGTCTTCTTCAATTTCTTTCTTCAGTGTCTTGTAGTTTGCATTGTAGAGGTCTTTCACCTCTTTTGCTAAATTGATTCCCAAGTATTTTATTTTATTTTTTTGAGGCTATTGTGAATGTGATAGTTTTCCTAATTTCTCTTTCAGAGGGTTTATCACTGATGTATAGAAATGCAATTCATTTACGGGTGTTGATTTTATATTCCACTACTTTGCTGAGATCATTTATTAATTCTAAAAGAGTTCTGGTAGAATTTTTTGGATCCTTTAAGTATAGAATTATGTCATCTGCAAATAATGATAGTTTGAGTTCTTCTTTTCCTGTTCGTATCCCTTTAATTTCTTTTGTCTGTCTAATTGCTGTGGCTAGTGTTTCAAGGACTATGATGAATAGCAGTGGTGAGAGAGGACATCCCTGTCTAGTTCCTGTTTTTAGAGGGAATAATTCCAATTTTTCTCCATTTAGGATGATGTTGGCCTTGGGTTTAGCATAGATAGCTTTTACGAAGTTGAGGTATGTTCCTACTATCCCAAGTTTTCCTAGTGTTTTGAACATAAAAGGGTACTGTATTTTGTCAAATGCTTTCTCTGCATTGATTTATAAAATCATATGACTCTTATCTTTAAGTCTATTGATGTGATGTATTATATTTATTGATATCCGTATGTTAAACCAACGTTGCATCCCTGGAATGAACCCCACTTGATCATGGTGCACTACTTTTTTGTTATATTTTTGTACATGATTTGCCAGAATTTTATTGAGAATTTTTGCATCTATGTTCATCAGGGATATTGGTCTGAAGTTTTCTTTCTTTGATGTGTCTCTGTCTGGTTTTGGAATCAGGGTGATACTTGCCTCATAGAATGAGTTTGGAAGGGTTCCCTCCTTTCCTATTTCATGAAATAGTTTGAGGAGTATTGATATTAATTCTTCTTTGAAGGTCTTGTAGAACTCAGCTGAGAATCCATCTTGGCATGGGCTTTTCTTGGTTGGCAGGCTCTTGATGGCATCTTCTATTTCCCTGCTTGAAATTGATCTGTTCAAGTTGTGTATGTCCTCTTGGTTCAGTTTGGGTAGGTCATATGCCTCTAGAAATTTGTCGGTGTCTTCAGGGTTTTCTATTTTACTGGCGTATAAATTTTCAAAATAGTTTTAAATTATCTTCTGTATTTCAGTAGTGTCTGTTGTGATATTTCCTTTTTCATCACAAATTTTAGTATTTTGGGTTTTCTTCCTCCTTTTTGTTAGGGTGCCTAAGGGTTTGTCAATTTTGTTTATTTTTTTCAAAGAGCCAGCTTTTTCTTTTGTCAATTTTTTGAATTGTTTCTTTTGTTTCAATTTCATTGATTTCAGTCCTGATTTTGATTATTTCCTGTCTTCTTCTTCTTTTGGTGTTGATTTGTTCTTCCTTTTCTAAGGCTTTGAGACAAAGAGTCAATTCATTTATTTGTTGACTTTTATTTTTTCCAATGAATGAATTTAGTGCAATGAACTTTCCTCTTAGCACTGCCTTCATGATTTTGATATGTTGTATCAGAGTTTTCATCTGCCTCTAAGAATTTTTTTTATCTCTTCCCTAATATATTCTGTTATCCATGCATCATTCAATAGCATATTATTTAGTTTCCAAGTGATGTTGTAGTTACTGTTTTTTAATCTGTCATTGATTTGTAATTTTATTCCATTGTGGTCAGATAGGATGCAGGGTACAATCTCTATATTTTTGTATTTGCTAAGACTGGCTTTGTGACATAACATATGTTCTATTTTTGAAAAGGATCCATGTGCTGCTGAGAAAAAAGTGTATTCGTTCGTTGATGGATGGAACACTCTATATATGTCTGTTAAGTTTAAATTATTGATAGTTTCATTGAGATCTATGGTTTTTTTATTAAGTTTTTGTTTGGAAGATCTATCCAATGGTGAAAGAGCTGTGTTAAAGTCTCTGAATATTATTGTGTTGTGGTCTATTTGATTCTTGTATTTGAGAAGGATTTGTTTGACATATGTAGAAGCCCCAGTATTGGGGGCATAGATATTTATGATTGTTATGTCTTGTTGGTGTGTGATTCCATTAAGGAGTATGACCTTCTTTATCTCTTTTCACCATCTTTGGTTTGAAGTCCCCTTTATTTGATATGAGGATGGAAACTCCTGCTTGTTTGCAGGGTACATGTGAGTGATATGTTTTTTCCCAACCTTTCACTTTCAGTCTGTGGATGTCTTTTCCTGTGAGATGTGTCTCTTTAAAAGAGCATATTGTTGGATCTTTTTTTTTAATCCAGTCTCTCAGTCTATATCTTTTAATTGATGCATTTAGGCCTTTTACATTAAGGTTATTATTGAAATATGATTTGTAATTCTAGTCATTTTGGTTTGTTTTTGGTTTTTACTTTGAGTTTTTTTCTCTTTTGAATGGTCTTTCCTTTAGTGTAGTTCCTCTCTTTATATATTTTCATTGTTGGTTTTCATTTCCTCCTCATGGAATATTTTGCCAAGAATGCTGTGTAGTGCAGGCTTTCTTGCTGTGAATTCTTTTAACGTTTGTTTATCATGGAAGGTTTTTATTTCATCATCAAATCTGAAGCTCAATTTTGCTGGATATAGGATTCTTGGTTGGCATCCATTGTCTTTCAGAGGTTGGAATATGTTGTTCCACGATCTGGCTTATAGGGTCTGGGTTAAAAAATCTGCTGAGATCTGAATTGGTCTCCCCTTATATGTAATCTGGTTCCTCTCTCGTGTGGCCTTTAAAATTCTATCCTTATTCTGTATGTTGAGCATTCTCATTATAATGTGCCTTGGTGTAGATCTGTTGAAACTTTGTACATTTGGTGTCCTGTGAACCTCTTGTATTTGATTTTCAACTTCATTCTTTATACTTGGGAAATTTTCTGATATTATTTCATTGAGGAGATGGTGCATTCCTTTGGTTTGAAATTCTGCACCTTCTTCTATCTCAATAAATCTTAGATTGGTCTTTTGATGCTGTCCCATATTTCTTCTATGTTCTGATTATAATTTTTTACCATCCTCACTGTATGGTCAAGTTTATCTTTAAGATTATATATCTTGTCTTCATTATCTGAGGTCCTGTCTTCCAGGTGATCTAGTCTGCTGGTGATGCTTTCTATTGAATTTTTTATTTGGTTTATTGTTTCCTTCATTTCAAGAATTTCTTATTGTTTTTCTTTTTCATTATCTCTAGCTCTTTCTTAAAGTAATCTTTTGCTACTTGTAATTGCTCTTTTATCTCTTTGTTAGAATGATCAATGGTTGCCTTTATTTGCTCTCCTATTTCTTTGTTGGATTGATCAATTTTTGCCTGCAATTGCTCACTTATGTCTTTCTTTAATTTGCTGATCATTTTAATTATGTACATTCTGAATTCTTTCTCTGACAATTAATCAACTGTGTTGTCAATGGATTCTGTTACAGTGGTATTTAGGTTTATTTGGGGCACTTTCTTCCCTTGTTTTTTCATGTTGATTGTGTATCTTCCTTTCTTGAAATACCGATCTGAGGTATTGTGGCTTCTATCCGATAATCTTGTATTGACAACTCGAGATTACCTGTGTCTCACCTTGGAGCTACTTCTGTTCCCCCAGTGTCCCCAGATGAGCACTACTGCCACTAAAGTTGGTGGTGGAGGTAGTGGATGTACCTCTAGAGGGCAGTGGGAGTGGCCTTGGCTGGGCTCCTGTGGCGATCCCTGAGGGCTGTTTTGCCCCTTTCTTGCACTCCTGCTGGTGAGCAGGAACTCTGGAGCAGAACTAGAAGCGGGCCCTGGTCTCACTTAGGCAGGGTCACAAGCAGGAGAGTCTTTGTGCAACACTTACCGTGAATGTGAGTTCCCCTGGGGCAGAAGGCTAGTAGTCCCCAGTCTGCCTTCAGTTGGGCACCCCTGGCATTCCCTGAAGGTGGTTTTGGGCCTTCTGTCTCACCTGTCCACAGGAACTCTGGAGCAGAACTGGGGTGGGCCTAGAGTGCACTTGGGTGGGGCCTCTTCACAATGGGATCTCTGCAGGTGACTCTTACCCTGCATGTGCCTTCCTCTGTGGCTGGTAGCTATCAGTCTCTGGTCAACCCTTGGTTGGACACCTGTGGAGTTTCCTAAGGGCGTATTTGGGCCCTCTGTGGCTCCTGCCGGTCTGCAGGAACTCTGGAGCAGAACTGAGGTGGACCCAGGCTGCACTTGGGTGGGGCTGCCTCATGCTGGGTTCTCTGCAGTGACTCTTGCCCTGAATTTGGGCTCCCCAGTGGCTAGCAGCTAGTAGTCCCTGGTCTCCCTTTGGTTGGATACCTGTGGAGTTTCCTGAGGACGGATGTGGGCCCTCTGTGGCTCCTGCCAGTCTACGGGAACTCTGGGGCAGGCCCAGGCCACACTTGGGTGGGGCTTCTTCATGCTGGGATCTCTGCAGGTGACTCTTACCCTGGATGTGCAATCCCCTGTGGCTGGTAGCTATCAGTCTCTGGTCAATACTTGGTTGGACACCCTTGGGTGGGGCCGCCTTGTGCTGGGGCCTCTGCAGCAACTCTTACCCTGAGTTTGGGCTCCCCTGTGGCTAGCGCTAGCAGTCCCTGGTGTCTCTTTGGCTGGACACCCATGGAGTTTCCTCGATTCTGTCTACTTTTATATATTGCTGATTCTGTACACAAATATTTCATTGAGAATGTTTTGTGTCTCTTTGTGAGGGTTATTAATGGGAAGGTGTCCTTTCTTGTACTAGGGCTTTATCTGGTTTGGCATTGATTAGTAGTGATATCCTCAAATGAGTTAGGAAGTTCTTGTTCCTCTTCTATTTTCTGGAAAAAAACATTGCACAAAGGTGTGGGTTTTTTTTTTTCTTTAAGTAGAATTCTTTAGTAAAATGATTTAGGCCTAGAGATTTTTTTGTTGTGTTTGCTCAAATTCCTATGGTATATATGATTATTTGTCATATTTTTGCAAATATTTATAGTTTATGGCTTTTACGAAATTGGTTCAGGTCATTTTAATTATTAAATTTATTTGCATAAAGCTGCTCCTAGTAGTCCCTTATAACATTTCTACATCTGTATTGATACAATATATAAAATTTGTGTTCTCTCTCTCCCTCTCCTCACTCTGTCCCTGTGTCTTTGTTAGTCTAGCTAAAGGTTTATCAGTTTTATTAATCTTCTCAAAGATTAGCTATTGACTTCATTATTTTCTTTATTGTTGTTGTTCTTTCAATTTCATTGATTTGTTTGAATCCATATTATTTCCTTCCTTAATTTCAAGTTTTTTATTTATTTCTCAGTTTATTTTACTGTCCCTTTTAGAGTTTCTTGATGTGTGAACCTAGACTATAGCTTGAGACCTTTCTTCTTTCCTAATGTGAAGCATTTAATTTTATATATACTTCCATCCAATGATGCTTTTGCTGCATCACATAGATTTTATGGTTTTTATTTTCATATTTAATTAGTTCATAATGCTTTCTAGTTTTTCTTGAGATTTCTTCTGTGTACTTTGATTGATATAGAAATACATTAATTTTTTTTTTTTTTTTTGGTACTGGGGATTGAACTCAGGGGTACTCTACCACTGAGCCACATCCCCAGCCCTATTTTGTGTTTTATGTAGAGACAGGGTTTCACTGAGTTGCTTAGCACCTCACCATTGCTGAGGCTGGCTTTGAACTTGCGATTCTCCTGTCTCAGCCTCCCTAAGTGCTGGGATTACAGGCTTGAGCCACCGCGCCTGGCTGAAATACATTAATTTTTAAATGCCTTCTTTAGCAATTATTTTCCATCATGTCAGTTTGCAACAAATTTTCTTAGCTCTCCTCCATGTAAGAATATCATCATTTCATCTTCATTCCTAAATGATGTCTTCACTGGATATAGAATTCTATATTTACATTCCTCTTTTTACCCCCAGTACTTTGAAATGTTCTTGTTTCTTTCTGGATTTTATGTATTATGATGAAAAATCTGGAGTTAATGCGCTATTTTTTTTAAATTATTTTTTAGTTGTAGATGGACACACAATATTTTTATATATTTTTATGTGGTGCTGAGGATTGAACCCAGTGCCTCATGCATGCAAGGCAAGTATTCTACCACTGAGCCACAATCCCAGCCCTAATGTGCTATTTTTTAATGTCTGCTTTTAAGATTCTTTAGTTTTCAACACTTTGATTATTTATTAGAAGGTATTTCTTTAGCTGCATTATTTTTGAATTTTGTTAAGCAATTTGAAACTCAAAATTTATATTTTTCAACAAATTTGGAAATTTATCAGCCATCATATTTTCAAATATTTTTCTACATACATTCTTTTTTCTCTTGAAATATACTTGTATTAATATTAAATCTTTTATTATTATACCAAAGTTCTCCAATTTTGGAAGTGTTTCTCTCTCATTCAGATTGGATAATTTCTACCAATCTATCTTCAAGTTCATTGTTACCTGTCATCTCCACTATGATATGGTGCCCATCCAGGAGAAAAAATTATTTTGATTCTTTAATTTTTCAGCTCTAAAGTTTGTATCTAAAAATATTTATTATATCTCTGATAAGAATTTTTATATTTCCTTATGGCATTTTCTGGTAAACAGATGGAACTAGAGAACATCATGCTAAGTGAAAAAGCCAGACCCAGAAAATCCAGGGTCTAATGTTTTCTTTCATAAGCAAAAGCTGGACTAAAATAAGGGAAGAAATAGGAGGGGTAATCTCATGAAAATAAAAGAAAGATCAGTGCAGTAGGGGAAGGGGATTGAGTGGGAAGGAGGAGGATTGGGAAAAGAGGAATGATGGAATAAAACTGACCAAGCTACCCTATGTACATGCATGAATATACCACAGTGAATTTTACCTTTATTTATATCTAAAATACATTAATTTTTAAAAACCTGTAAATAAATAAAAGAAATAGATTAGAGGAAATGGAACAGGGAGAGAAAGGAAAAGGTGAAAAGGGTAAGCACTGGGGACTGAATTGGAACAAATTATATTTTATGCTTGTATATTTATGTCAAAATGAACTCCCCTATTACATATAACTATAATGCACTAACAAAAAAAGAATTTTTATATTTCCATGCTTCTGAAGGGCTTTCTCTTATTTCCTAGAATATTATTATTATAGCTATGTAAAAAGTGATAATTTCAACATGTTTCTTCTTGTTACAGTTACTGTACTGTTTTTTGCTTGTGAGATATTGAAATGTTTCTTTTTCTTTGAATGCCAAGTGATTTTTTTATTGTTCATTGCCCTTTTATGTATCTTGTTATGTAACTCTGAGTCTCACTGAAATTCCCTGGAGAATTTTGATTGTTCTTCTTGGTTGATGTTTTAGCAGAGATTAACCCAGTTAGATGAAGTCTACAAGTACCACTTTGTGTCTTGTGGGGTCAATGTTATTTCAGTTTCAAAGCCTTTGCAGTGCACCTGTGCACCACCCAATGTTCTGACCTGGTTCATGGTCAAAAATGCAACTCAGTTCTCAAAGTTCTTGCTACACCCTTTAGCGCTATATCCATACATGAGCAGCACAGGAATGAGCTCAAGGTTTATGAACAAATTTGTGGGACTGCTTGCTTGAGCTCCCTCCTCTCTGCAATCTCCAACACTTTCCAGTTCCCATAAGCAATCTCTCCCTGGTTTTCTGGCCAAAACTGGGATTTTTGTTTCTTGGCTCTATCATATATTTCCCATTACTCTATGTGCCTCTAGGGCAAAATGGTAAAAGGTGGCAGGAGTCGGGGTGGGCAGCATCACAACAGATATAAAGAGCTTCTCTTGGAAATCTATCTCTAGATGGTTTGTAGTATTGGATTTTAGGAAGCATTTGCCTTCAGGTCAGCAAATGAAAGAGGGAAAAATGTCTGCTAACTTACTGTTCCACAGGCCTTTTAGTGGTACTACCACTTGTTTTTGTCTTCAGCTGTCCCATGAATTCTTTCCAGAGTTTTTAATTGCCGTCATTTGGAAAGATGGAGTGAATTAGGTTTATTCCCTCTTGACCAGAATAGAACCTTCATTTTCTATAAAAATATGCTTTCAATTGCAGTAAAAACCACATAATGTAGCATTTACCATTATAACCATTTCTAAGTGTACAGCTTAGTTTATGTATTAAAGATACACACATTGTTGTACAACACATCTCTAGAACTTCTTTATCTTGCAAAACTGAAGCTCTATACCTATTCAACAAAAAAGCTCATTTACTCCTTTCTACAGGCCCAGGCAACACCAATTCTACTTTCTGTTTCTATAATTTTGATTACATGAAATACATTATATATATGAAATCATATTATATTTTTCAACCATTTTTTAGGTCCTTGATAGGTCTTTGGGTGGTGCACATCTGAGGATAGTGCTAAAGTTTTTCACTTAATATAATGTCTTCATGCATTGTAGCATGTTACAGAATTTCTCTCTTTTAAAAGGCTTAATGATATTCCTTTGTACACACAAATGTGGAGGCCATATTTTTTTTGTTCTTATCCATTCATTCATTGTTATGGTTTAAATACGAGGTGTTCCCCAAAATGACTTGTGTTAACACAGGAATGTTCAGAGGTGAAACAATTGGATTGTCAGAACTTAATCTAATTAGTCAATCCTAGTCTAAATGAACTTGGTGATAATTGTGGGGCATGACTAGAGGAGGTAGATTACTGGAGGCACACCCTGGGAAGGTGCATATTTTCTGTGGCTTTTCTCCCTCTTTCTGCTTCCTGATGCTGCCATAAGCTGAGGAACATTTTTTCTTTGGGACCTTCCCCCATTATATACTGCCTCACCAAAGGCCCAGAGCAATGGAGTTGGTCATCTATGGACTGAGACTTCTGAAACTCTAAGCCCCAGATAAACTTAGAGTTTATTTGCCTCAAAGAACATTTCCTTCTCTAAGTTGTTCTTCTCTAAGATATTTTGTGCACAGTGACACAGAAGCCAACTAAAATATCCATGGGTGGATATTCGAATTGTTTTCATCCTTTGATTATTGTGAATATGCTGCTATGAACCTGGAGGCAAACAGCTCTTCAAGATCCTGTTTCAACTTAGGTATATATTCTAAGAAGTAGGATTGCTAGAGAGTATGGTAATTTTATTTTTAATATTTTCAGGACCCTCCATACTGTTTTCCTTAGTGGCTGTACCATTTTACATTAACTAAAACAATACGCAAGGGCTCCAATCCCTCCATATCCTTGCCAATGTGTGTGTGTGTGTGTGTGTGTGTGTGTGTTTGTGTGTTTGTGTGTGTTGTGTGCTGGAAATCGAATCCTGGGTCTCATTCATTCTTGGCAAGTACTCTACCACTGACCTATACCCTTAGCCTCTTCTTTTTCTTTTTATTTTTTTTTAGTGACTTAAATAAAGTTTATTTTTTTAAATGTGGTTATTTTTGCAATGCCGTGGTTATAGGATTTTATGAAGAGGTAACATAATTTCCTTTTCCTTAACCATGCTTTTTTATTTTCAACCTTCTGTACAGAGATAAAAGTTTTTGTTAATCCCATAGTTAATGATATAAAACAAAGGTCAGCAAACTTTCTCCAAAGGGCTGGATAGTAAATATTTCAAGTTTTATAGGCCACAATATGGTCTTTATTATGTGTTCTTTATCTTATAACCTCTTAAAAATGTAAAAACCATTTTTAGTTTGTACAAAAAAAAATGATGGCCAAATTTGCCCTGCCCTTGGTAGTTTGCTGACTCATGGTATAAAATATCTACTTTGTATTATCTGAGAAAATGCTCTCTTTAGGCTTATTGACAAGTCTACTATTGCCTGAAGTCAAGTAGAGAAGAGCCTTATTTGTAATTGAGTGTGGCTTGTGAAAAAGGTACAAATGGAGAGTTCTTGCTCACTTGTAACTCTCCCAGGCAGTTTTTCCGTTCATTGATTTAATAAAATTTTTAAGCAGCTACTATGTATACTCTCTAAGTATTTTTTGTGTTAGCAAGATTTCCAGTGTTTCTTTTCTTTAATAGGGAAATTCCTCCAGTTTCTCTAAATCAGGAATTATCAGGTCTTAATATTCATGTTTTAGGAAAGATTGGGATTAAAATTTCTACTGACACTCAAGAGAGTTGATGATTATTAAAAAATGAATCTAGTTTTAACAATGATATGTTGCACTCAATATTGACACTTCCTTCTTAATGTCACAGCATAAATGAGGAAAAATATGTAACTATTTTTACTTAAAAAGATACTTTTTCTCTCATCACTGGTTGAAACTTTCTTAAAAAAAGATCTCAGATCTTGAGCACACTCCAAATAATTTCTTCCCACTTTCCTAGTGTGCTGTCATGTAACATAAAATCTGGATCCAGGTAGGATTTCTCAGTATTTGGGGGGGGGGGGGGAAGCAGTGAGGCGGGCAGCACTGGGGATTAAACCCAGTTGTGTTCTACCACCCAGGTAAGTCTCTAGGCTTTTTAATTTTTTTTATTTATTTTGTATTTTTTTGAGACTGGTCTCACTAAATTGCCTAAGCTGGCCTCAAACTTTGAATCCTCCTGTCTCAGCCTCCCAGCAGCCAGGATTATAGGTGTGCACCACCCTACCTGGCTTCCTTATTAGCTTTATATATCAGCCATAAAACTATACTACATTTAGAAGTAAATATTGCCTCTGAAATAATTTGTACTTGCACTTCTCATCTGAGAGGAATGGTTATGTTTTTTCTCCCAGATGAAAACTGTAACTGTTGGTTTTCTGAATCCTGCTATTTATCCAAGGAAGATTTATTCGAGGTGAGGGAAAACATTTTATAAAAAAGGAGCCAAAAGGAGCACAGAACTTCAGTATTAAAATATAAAGATTGCCCCAATTGCAGCTCTTTGGTACAGACATCAACTATAATAATGTGATCACCCACATCACCAAAACATGGCACATTTTGTAATTAGAAGTGATTGTGATTTTCATTTTGACCATGTAAACAAAAGGGAAATGCCTTGGGAAGTCACTATGCAATGTTCTCTCATTTCTCTTAAATACATATATGTACAACCTGTTTTCCCTTTCATCAAGCTCTTGAAGTAGGGGAAGAATCGAACAGGCCAAGGTTATCACTTCTGCTATCCTCTCTGTGTCCTTTTCTTTTCCTTTTCCTTGCGCTCCTGCTTGGCTAGTTTGTCTCTCTCCCTCTGCAGCTTGTCTGGTTGTTCCTTCTTCCTTTGGGACTCATCCCTAAGTGAGTCTCTCTCCAGTTTTGGAGCATTGAGGGCATCTTCTTCATTGGTGTTTTGAAATAGATTTATCAGAACCAATGTTCATTGTTGTGGCACCTGAATCATCCTTCTCATCTGCTTCATCCTCTTCATGTGTTACATCAGCATACTGGGCCAGCAGAGCAACTTTTCTCTGTTTTTTTTTTCTCTTTCTGACACCATTCTGGACTCCACCACAATCTGTGCCTTCTTCTCAATGAGAGGAGTAATGGCTTGCTCCTCATCTTTATTTTTCGTTTTGGTGACAATAGTCACCAAAGAGTTTCAGACCGTCGTTCCACAATCTCCTTGCAGATATTAAGGAGGGAATCTTCTTCCAGAAAAGCAGACAGGATACCTTGCAGAGCATCCAACTTCTCTTCTTCCTCCTCCTCCTGCAGGACACCAAAAACCCCTTCCCCGCCATCACTCTAGCAGGAGACTGCGGAGGCCACTTCATAGGGCACGGCCATCCTGGGTTCCTAACCTTAGCTTCTTGATTTGCATTTTCTTCATGATTGGTAACTTTGAGTATCTTTTCTTATCAATGTTAGTTATTTTTGTATTATCTTTAGGAAATGTCTATGTAAGTTCTTTGTCCATTTTTAAAGTGTAATTTATTTATTCTGTTGTTGAGTTTGTTGTTGAGTTATAGGGATTCTTTGTATATTTTTATATTAAACCTTTTTCAGACATATGATTTGCTTGTATTTTCTTCCATGCTGAAGACAGAACTCTTACCATCGCGTCACTACTGAGAGACCTGCTTTCTTGATTTGTTGTATGAACTTTCCTCTCCTCTGTCTCACTCCAGCAGCACCTATAATCTCTTTCTTTCCCCAGTGATCAAAAATTTCATACGCTTTGGCATGTATGTACTTTGCTCTATTGTGATGAGCCCTTTTCATTTGGAAACTTCTCTCCTTTGGTTCTGAAAAATGTACTTTGATTGGTCCTATGATGATTTCTTCTTTTTCAGTTTTGGTTTATGTGTCTTCTCATACTCTAATATTACCTGGGTTTAATGTTGAGATCTATTTTTTTAGTTAAGTTTATGTTTAATGTATTTATTAGCAATTTGAATATATGAATATTACATTGACTCTTTTAAAATTTTTTTTAGTTGTTGATGGATCTTTATTTTATTCATTTGTTATTTATATGTGGTGCTGAGGATCAAACCCAGGGCCTCATGCATGCTAGGCAAGCGCTCTACCACTGAGCTACAGCCTCAGCCCTACAGTGACTTTTTAATTTACTACATTTCACATTTGTTTCTTTTGTTCCCTTATTTTAAAACTACTATTAGATTGTTATAATTTTCTTAATTCTCTTTTGTCCTTTCTATTGGTCTGAACTTTGCAATATTGTTTATCTCCTATAGTGATTTAGCCTTAAGGAAATTTCTTCTCTGTCTGTGTGAATATTTTAAATCCAACCCTATTCCCTTAGCCTATATTCAATATCCAGCAGTCTCTGGACAATCTAATATGACATCTATTGAGTTTGTGAACTTGAGGCAAAAGAAAATTTATAATGTGTTTATTTATTATATTTCATCTAGTATTTCTGTGTTTGTACAGAGTTACATTACATGTCAATCTATCATCTTGCTTTACATGGTATTGTATCCTTAACAAGCATATACATATTTGTTGTTATCACACACATACAAATGTATCAATTGATGAAGTAAAATAAGTAAATAAGTTATTTCATGTGATTCTATACATATAGCCTGTATTAGCATTAACTTGATAAAAAGCACTATACTATTTTGTGGTAACTAAAGGCAGTCCTTTACAATTGACATCTTTTAGAACCTTTGTAGTTTTAGAAAGAATGCCCATTGCAGCTGAATTTGAAAGAAAATGAATATTGCAAACAACAATGTACTATAATCCCCAACACACACACACACACACACACTCCACACACACACACACACACACACTAGAAAATCTTGTAGCTCTTTGAGGGAGTGAAATTTGGAAATACTTAGCAGGCCTTCTGAACTTTGAACAAAGTTAAAAAGCCCAGCAGCGTTTTATCCTCCTAAACAATGTGCTGGTTGACTTAGAAAACAACTTTTCTATTTGAACCGTGGCTTGTATGCCTCTATGTTAGCCACAGCAAATGTTCATCATTATTTTAAAAGCTAGAGTAGGAGGTAGAGTAAAATATCTGCCTCAAGCGTTTCTTCTCCAAAAATAAAAATAAAAGGAGCAAAGGAGAGAAGACACATAAAACAATATTATACTGCATTCTCTACTTTGTAGTTCGATGCTTTACAATTGCCTAATTGTTCATCAGCTTCACAAAAGAAATGCCTTTTATTTTCTCCAGGCACTTAGAGATGACTAAGTGTCACTTAGTCAATTGGCAGAACAAAGAAGTCAATTTATGGATCACATTTTCTCTGTTTCGTTATTCTTGAAAATAATTCACTTTATTGGTTTAGTGTTCTGGAAAGGTGAGGGATTGACAGCCCTGGAGTACAGAAATATCATCCCATAGATTCAAGTTGCACACACACATTTCTGTTTAATACAAGAGGTGAAAAGGTAACCATTTCTCAGTGTCTTCATGTTGAAAACTACTCTAAAATTTAAACAATACTACAAACTCCTGACTTCCTCCAAGCCTATCACTCTAACTTAAGGTCACATGCCTATATTTTTCTATCCACAGTGATCCTATTGATTAATTAAGCTAGTGTTCAATCATTCCTTTGATCTATGTATAAAGTAAAGTGGTTTAATATTACAACATAAATAACTTAAAGAATAATTTTTGTATTTTTTCTGTAATTAAAAAGCAATGTTACCATTATAGAAATTTGGAAAATGTATGGAAGTAAAGATGGAATTAAAATTACCAAAAATTTCACAACACAGAAAAAATAATTTCACTTTTATATGATCTTATAATAATTTTATGTTCATATTATATCTATATTCATATTAAATTATAGTCATATTAACATATTATTTTATGACATTCTTATATTTTGTGAGCATTTACAGAGGACTTTAGATGTTCTTGTTAAACGATTTTTTTAAATTTCTAAATAATTTTCCACATATGGATATACCCTTATTTATTAAACCAATCCATTCTTATTGGATAATTAAATAATTTAAAATGGTATGGTTATCACAAATTGCATTGAAATAGATATCATCAATTGCATGTTTTTAAATGCACCTCTGATTATTTCCTTAGAATAACTTGCTTGTGATGAATTTAAGTATACTAAAAAATACTGGCATTTTTAAAGCTGAAATGGTATAAAGCCAAATTACCTTCCCAAAAGTTACTAATCTAAGAGGAGAGTTTTTTTTAAATTTGTATTTATTATAAGTTTCTGAATTATTAAAATATTGGCTTACAAATTAATGTCCACGATCTAGGTGCAGTTGAGCTTGCCTATTATCCCAGCAACTCGAAAGACTGAGGCAGGAGACTGAGGCAGGAGGATTACAAGTTTGAAGCCAGGTTCAGCAACTTAGCAAGAGTCTGTCTTCAAACTAAAAAGAACTGGGGATATATCTCAGTGGTAGAGACCCCTGGGTTCAATGCTTACTACTAAAAAAGCAAAAACAAAACAAAACAAAAAACTAATGGACATGGAAATAATGAGTGAAGAGCCAAATCATTGAATTTTTCTATTCCCTTGTACAGAAAATCAAATTTACTATTGAAGAATGTGTGTTCCTTCATTATTATGTTTGCATTTTTTAAATATAAATTAATTTTATACTTCATCTGTGCTTTAATTGTGCAAGGTTTATCTTTTACAAGATTAATTACTTGTTAATCTCTGAAATAACTCACTATTATTCTAGTCACTTTAATGTGAACTCATTACTCAGAAGTATGAAATATGTTCACAGAGCAACATGTTACTTTACCTTTTCAAAAAGTTGTCTAGACAGATTATATAATGATACTCATTTTCAAGTGGACAGAAACGGTTCAGTTTTTAATTGAACTGAAAAGTTTTGAGAACTGGGTAAAATTTGGAGAAAAACTTGGAGAAAGGGATGCATGGTGTTTGCAATTCTCTTTTAATCATTTTCCCCAAGAAATTGTTCATTTCAGTAGAAAAAATACTAAACGTGGGAATAAAACTGCTGCAGAGTACAATCTATACCCGCAAATGGAATTATCCAGCTATATTCAATTTATTCTGTATTTTTAACAGCAAGTGGCTTTTCTACATGCACAGTGAGCATTGAAATGCATCACAGCCACAAATTGTGATTAGAAAAGCTGCTTATTTAGCAGTTTCAAATAGAACCAATATGACAATCAAACATGGAAAGAGCAGATGGAAAATTTATTTTAGGACATGCAGCAATAATAGAGAAATTAGGGAGCAATTAAAGCAGGAAAAAAATCAGTGTAACTGAAAAGCAAATCCAAAGTTATTTCAGTTCAGATCTTAATGAGGCTTTTTCTTAAACCAAGGTTTGAATTATAAAGAATGAAATGTGAATGTTCCTTTAGCAAATAAAGTACAACTTAGAATGACAGGTGGTGATTATTTAAGAGTCTTTTTTAAAAAGAGTAATTACTCAATACTAGTATTTATTTTTAGGTGATTATCAGTACCTATATTTAGATTGTTGATAGACATCAACATTATCTGAAACTTATATTTAGCCTTGTATTTTTAATTAGCTATTTTTAAAAATCAAAATTTGTTTTTGATTGACTGCTCATATATAAGTTTTTCAGACATCATGCACCTTATTCAGGAGAAGTTAAGGTGACCCTTGAAAACAAAATCTTCTATAAGTCACCACCTTGGGATTTGAGATTTGAACAGAAAAAGTCAAAGTACAAGGGTGTCTTATAATAAACATCAAAGAAATAATTAGTGCAAAATATCTTCACAGGGATGGTTCTAAATGTAAATGCATTGTAGTGTCAGAGATTCCAGATTCTCACATAGATTACTACTGTAGTGCTGGAGTTCAATGCAGATGGTTACAGGTATACTCTAAGGAGATGGGGCCAGTGGAAGATCAAGGTGTTTGTCAGTGTTAATAATGGTGTCTCAGGTTGGATTTTTCAGGAGCATATCCTAACCCAGGTATTTATGCACAGGCAATTTATTAAGGAAATGCTCCCAAGAGAAACCAATGAAAGGGAGAAGAAGCAAGATAGAGAAAAGGTTGAAGCTAACCAGGTGTGATTTTAAGCAAAAATCCCTGAAGAGTAGCTTTCATTTGATCTGAAGGGAATTTTGAAGTATTAGTTATGCTTTGTTCATCCCAACATGTAATTGCACCTCTAGGGAAGAAATGATTTGATTAAAACAAGTCGTCACCAAATGGCTGATTGGTCTCTTTAAGGGTTGATAACATACCAAGCACTTCTGAAGTTCAGAAAAGGCTTCTTAACTGAAGATGCCCACACAGAAATATTTTAGTCTAAGAATAGTATAAATTCCTCCATGGATTGAAATAGATAGAGAAGAGGTATAGGACTAAATCCTGCTGTACTGCAATGTTCAATGGATAGGGGGATGAGGAGCCCAAGAGAAAGAAACCAAGAAGCAGCCTGTGGTGTAGCAGACATCACAGTAGTAATATGTCATGAGATATAAGTTAAATGCAATTGATGCATCAAATACAATGAGGAGTAGAACTGCTTATTGTATTCAGCAAGATTTATATCATTAGTGACCTGAATACCACTTTTAGTGGTGCACTGGAGAAACAAGTCTGATTGTGGAGATTCAAGATAATGAGAGCAAAGAAATTGAAGATGACAAGTATAGACATCTCTTTGAAGAAATCTTTTGCAAAAGGGAATAGAGAAATAGGACGATAATGAAGATAAAATTGAAATAAAGGGAGTTACAAATAATAACATATTTGTATTCTTAGAATAACCCAATAACAAGGGAATATTCTGATATTGCAAGAAAGGAGAGACTCACCAAAGCAATGTCCCAAATTATTATACATTTGTGTTAACTATGTAGGTATATAACATCAGGAGCTGATACATGTTATCCTAGCATTTATTCTATCTTTTGAAGATTGGTGAACAGGAGTAAAAGGTATAGTTATGGGCACCCTTTTCAGTCTACATAATTTTGTAGGGATACACCAGAGGAAGTTTTGTAAGAAACTGGTGGATAGGGGTAAAGGCACAACTGAAAGTTGCTAAATCATAGGTCATAGGAATATAACTCATCAGAGCATGAAGTGTACCCTAGACAGGTGAAGAATTAGTATAATCTGAGAAACTTTCACATCATATCCTTCAAGGAGAGTGAGTTAGCCTATCATAGTTATTCAATAAATGGTTGTTGAACGAGTACAAGACTCATTTAATGTTGCCTTAAAAAAGTGAAACAAATAATGACCAACTTCACATAAGTGTTTTTTCACCACAAAATTTATTAGTTTCCAAATTTTAATGTTAAGGGGGTAAATAATGTCTATAAATAGATTAGGATTTAAAACAAAAACTTCACTACATTAAAGTTTTCTAAGATATAAATTGACTCAAAAGTATTAACTATAAGTATATTAAAACTTTGCTACTTCTTTTCACTGAAAATTTTAAAATATGTTCACAAATTGTTTTGATTTATTTATTCTACTTAGGTATACATGACAGCAGAATACATTTTGCTTAATTGTACACAAATGGTGCACAACTTTTCATTTCTCTGGTTATACATGATGTAGAGTCACATCATATGTGTAGTCATACATGTACCTAGGGCAATATGATTATATCAATTGATGCAGAGAAAGTGTTTGACAAAATACAGCACCTCTTCATGTTCAAAACACTAGAAAAACCAGGGATAGTAGGAACATACCTCAACATTGTACAAGCTATCTATGCTAAACCCAAGGCCAACATCATCCTAAATGAAGAAAAATTGGAAGCATTCCCTCTAAAAACAGGAACAAGACAAGGATGCCCTCTTTCACCACTGCTATTTAACATAGTCTTTGAAACTCTAGCCAGAGCAATTAGACAGATGAAAGAAATTAAAGGGACACAAATAGAAAAAGGACTCAAACTATCATTATTTGCCAATGACATGATTCTATACTTAGAGGATCCAAAAAATTCCACCAGTAAACTTCTAGAATTAATAAATGAATTCAGCAAAGTAGAAGGTTATAAAATCAATACTCATAAATCAAAATGCATATATATATTAGCAATGAGTCCTCTTAAAGAGAAATTAGGAAAACTACCCCATTCACAATAGCCTCAAACAAAAACAAAACAAAACAAAAACTTGGAAATCAATTTAACGAGAGGTGAAAGACCTCTACAATGAAAACCAGAGGACACTAAAGAAAGAAATTGAACAAGACCTTAGAAGATGGAAATATCTCCCATGCTCTTGGATAGGCAGAATTAATATTGTCAAAATGGTCATACTACTCAAAGCTCAAAGCACTATATAGATTTAGTGTGATTCCAATTAAAAGCCCAACATCATTCCTTATAGAAATAGAAAAAGCAATCATGAAATTCATTTGGAAAAATAAGAGACCCAGAATAGCCAAAGCAATCCTTAGCAAGAAGAGTAAAGCAGGACACATCACAATACCAGACCTTAAACTACACTACAAAGCTATAGTAACAAAAAATGGCATGGTATTGGCACCAAAATAGACTGGTAGACCAATGGAACTGAATAGAAGTCACAGACACAAACCCACATAAATACAGTTATCTCATACTAGACAAAGGTGCCAAAGACATATACTGGAGAAAAGATAGCCTCTTCAACAAATGGTGCTGGGAAAACTGTACATCCATATGCAGCAAAATGAAACTAAACCTTTATCTCTCACCATGCACAAGACTCAACTCAAAGTGGATCAAGGACCTAGGAATTAGACTATCACAAATTCTTTAATAGTCCTTTCTCTTTCTTTTTGTTCTCTCTCTCTCTCTCTCTCTCTCTCTCTCTCTCTTTCTCTGCACTGGTGATTAAACCCAGGGCCTTGATCTTTCTAGGCAAGTATGCTATCGCTGAGTTACATCCCCAGCCCCTCAGTAGTCCTTCTTTCAGGAGATGGGATTAACTCACTCCCTTCCTCCCATCTGAGATTAGGACACAAAAAGCATAGTTCTCTCTTTGAGATTTATTATTGATGGTTGGTTGATGAAATTTTTAAGTCAAGTTGTTAAACTTTTGAGAAAGGTAAAGAACAGGCTTTAAGTCTGAAAGTGGTAGCAATAAAGACAGGGAATATCAGCAGGGTGTGATGGCACCTGCCTGTAATCCCAGCGGCTTGGGAGGCTGAGGCAGAAGGATTGAAAGTTCAAGGCCAGCTTCAGCAACATAGTGAGGCTCTAAGCAATTTAATGAGATCCTGTCTCAAAATTTTAAATAATGGCTGGGGATGTTGCTCTGTAGTTAAGCACTCCTGGGTCAATTACTGGTACAAAAAACAAAAAATGGGGATATCATGATGCAAACAGACACTGGATTTCAACAGATACATCATAATATTCATATTGTAGCACAACACTAACCTTAACACAGTGGTCACTTAATATTCTACAAATGTTCTCCTCAAAACATCAGTCTGTGCCCTGAAGTGTACAAGTTCAGGAGTTACCCTAAGAAATGAGACTCCAGGCTGCAACAATATTACATATTGTAGTATTTAACCATAGGTTAAATTAGACATTCCCCATTTCCTCACTAAAATTAAATCTGTATCATGTTTTAAAATGTATTTATTTTTAACTAAATTGACTCTAACAGCATCTCCTTGTTATGGTTTCAAAGCTTAAATCAGATGCCACAGAACCAATATTCGTTTGGCAGATACTTGCTTATATAGTGAGATTTGAAGGGTGTTTTGAGAAAGGGTTCATTTGAACCAAATTGTCTCCACTATTGACCCTTCTATTATCTACTAAATTATTGCTCAAGTGAATTTATGAAGATAACTTGAACGAGCCAGACATCAATCAGATCCCTTAAAGAAAAGGAAGCAGTGAAAATAAGTTTTGAGATACAAGGAGAAAACAAAATCAAAAGCCAGGGATATTGCCCAAGAGAGCTAAATATGAGCACCTTTAGAAATATGACACAGGATCCATACAAACCAATCAGAGAGAAGAAGACAGACAAAGAAACATTTTTGGCACATTTTTTGTCTTGGAGGCAGAGAATGACTAGTTTTCTATTCACTAGATTCTCAACTTTATTTACCATAAGAGTCTAATGTTCAGGAAGCATTGTAACCCCTGAAGATGATTTAAAATATTTTGTTCCTGTGGAAATAAAACCTTTAATCCAAAACCAATCTATCAATGTACTATTCTTCAGAAGAATGGTGTTATCTATCAGGGTACTTTCCTACTCTTACAGGCAATGCTTGCTAAGGACTAAATCAAGAAAACAACGCTACTTCAGGTAAATTGCAACCCTTATCTATACCTTATTAATTATTCTAGTTGAGAGTGTAGAGTAGACTATATCGCCATTACAGAGACAGGATTGAACTGGGAGATTGTAAGTTTTCTTGGCAAAGGTTCATATGGACCTTGTGACTCTAATCTTGTACATGGAGGAGAGGATGAGGCAGTTCTCAGGAATATTCAAGAACTATTTCTTTTTCTTTCTCCTCCACCCTTCCCAAGTTAGAGATGAGGAGTATAAGGTAGAAATCATAATGGTAGGAAGAGAGTTAGTGGACTATAATACCTGACAAAAACATGAATGCACTACAGGAAATTTAGGCATTTGAAAATTGAAGCAAGGAAGCAACCAAAAGAACCCAGAGATCCTCTCTTTGATACTGTGAACAGTTAATAAGATTCCTAGTGTACCTAGGATGTATGTGTGTGTGTGTGTGTGTGTGTGTGTTATGTTAAATATGCTATCAGTAAAAAAATAAATATGCTATCAGGAAA
Organism: Xerus rutilus; assembly: GCA_028644305.1. Taxonomy (NCBI): domain Eukaryota; kingdom Metazoa; phylum Chordata; class Mammalia; order Rodentia; family Sciuridae; genus Xerus; species Xerus rutilus. Next base: position 62,614,538 of record CM053405.1, read on the forward strand.
TGATCTGCAAGATATTAGAACTAATGTTTTATTTGGTTTCTCTACTAGAGACATTTAGTTGATAATGTTTTTATTAAAAGGATAGAATGGAAATATCCAGTATAAACAGAATTGTCAAACACACATTGAAGTAGTCTGGCTAATTTGTGGCAGCCTACCTTTTGCACAGGCTGCCATTTATTCTGGATTACTTGTATAATAAATTTACAAACACATCTATCAAATGAAAACATATATATCATCCAAGTGCAATGGATTGAAAATATTCTCACAATTTAGCACTATTCCAGATTTTATAACCCTACTTCAAATGCCAACAGGTCAGATGGGTAGCATAAAAGAAAGAAGTTTACTGGTGAGGATTTCCAGCAGAGAACTCAGGATGATCCATTCACAACAACATTCTCTACCTGGCTTTAAGAGGTTTGTTACTGTGGCAATGTCAGTTCAGGTTCTGTGATACACCCGATTTTCAAGAGAAATAGAAAGTTCTTTTTTCAACATAAAATTGTGTATTCTTAAATGTTTGCAACTAATTTTCATTTAGAAACATTTATGTATCAGGCCAGGTGCAGTGATGCATGCCTGTAATCCCAGTGATTTGGGCAGTTGAGACAGGAGGATTCCAAGTTCAAGGCTGATCTTAGCAACTTAGGTCCTACACAACTTAATGAGACCCTGTCGCAAATAAAAAAATAAAATAACTGGGGACATGGCTCAGTGGTAAGGCATCCCTGGGTTAAATCCCCAGTACCACACCACCCCCCAGAAAGGAACATTATATACTAAATTTTATATCTGAGAAAAAGGACTACTAATTTCAGTTAATTGATTAATTTATATAGTTTTAGTTGTCTATATATATTCATTCACATTTTTTTGATTGATTACATGAAACCCAATGAGTTGTCTTCAAAAGAGAATCTCAGACTTCTAACATAAAGGGCAAATGAGCTGAACTTTGTCTCTTTATGAGATCTTGAAAAGAATTTACAAATAGTCCTTCAGGATTTTGTCATGCTCAAAAAGTAAAAAATTGAATGAATTATGAAACTGGCAATTATGAATCCATAATTTAAACCACTTAACTCAGTCTCAAAATCATTGGTTTATTTCATGTGGAGTAGACTATTGTGATTTTTTTACTCCACTGACTAAGCTGCTCTTGCTCTGCACAGATATAAGATAAGAGATCTGAGGCAACCATGGCCTAGGGCAGTTTGGATTTGGTTTATAAATATTTTAAAGTTGTCAGAAATACCCCAGAGTTGTACAAGGGCCAGAGATTAAGAGATTCAATCCAAGAAAAGAAGAGAAAAATCCCACTAATGATACCAGGAATTGGACAAAGATGACATTAACGATACCTACTTACATTTTCCTCTGGCAGTTCATTTGAGGAGTGTGTGTGTGTGTGTGTGTGTGTGTGTGTGTGTGTGTGTTTTCTTTGAAAATAGAAATATCATCCTGAAAGAGGCCTTAGTTTTACTGAAAACAAAGGAATGGCCAATACAATTTAAATAAGCAATAGTGTTGGTAAAACCTGTTTAGATTTTAATTTGAAAGTTGGACATTTTAGTACTTAGAAGTTGATTTTTTCAAAAACTATTTTTTGTGGAGACAAGGAAGCTTAATAAATACCAATTGTTTTCTGAATAGCCAAAACATTCATTTCTTAGAGGCTTTTAATTTAGGATTCTATAATTAAAAGCTTTAAGAAATTACCAGATTACCTACTTTCTTATGATGTACTCAAATCAATAGAAGAAAAAGAATTACATGATGAAAAAATCAGATGTACTACTAGTTATTTATTAGTTTTATTCTGTAATTTGTAACAGACACATATGAATACAATAATTTAAAGATTAAATGGAGGAACCAATAAAAACAATGAAAATTCAGTTTCTGAAATTTTGCTAACTTTATTCTTAATTCTAGATATGTTAACTACGTTGTTTCAAGTCAATTCTGAAACACAGCAAAAGATAATTTTAAGGATACATTAATTAGAATAAATAAATAAATATGTTTTATAGAAAATATGTCTATGTACAAAATATATATTTATGAGTACTACTGTTACGGAAATCCAAGGAGAAACTTTAAAAGACAGGAAGGTTTTTTGCAATCATCAAAGCTGTAATTAGGCAATGATGAGTTGCCACAAAGAACTATCTTTTTAAATTTCTTCTAGGAAACCAATGTTCAAGAATCGGACCCAGACTTTATAGCATTTATAACCATAGCCAGTTTTGCACAGATGCTTAAGTTGCTTTAATTTTTTTTTTCAAAATTACTTGAGCACTCTACATTATGTGGGAGAGACCAAAGTGCTTATGGAGTGAGGATGTGAGAATTTCTGGGAAAATACTGAGAAATATTGAACACTCTTTAGACAATGGTAACTGCTATGGAGAATACTGTCCTCTTATTTTTTTAAGTTTTAAAAGTGTATGCCAGAAAATAGACAGACAAAAGAAAATATATTTAGATAAATGACAACATTTTTAGTCATCTCTACTTCTTACTTATTTCTTACTTATTTAAGAAATAAAAGCCAAAGAAGATCCTTGTTTATGTAAAGCATTTATGTCAAACTTGCATTGTATCATTTAAATGTTATGCATCATGTCAGTGCCTACAATTAGTTTTCACCTATGTAAGGACTCGAATTTTTTCTGTGCTGAGTACATGACGCATTAGCATGCATTTCAGAAAATGTTATTGTGTTTAGTTTGCAGAAGTGAAATCCTTAAAATTTAAAACTATGTGTTCCAGAATCTTCTTGGCCAAAAGTTTCACAGTATATCATCTAATATAAAACAATCCTCTTTTCAAATGAAGCAGATATCTATAAATAGTAAGCAACAAGGAGGTCTTCACTGGAGACCTCAAATAGAGGTCTTTCATTGATATTTCATTCACTAGTAAGATTTTTACAACTGAACACTTACTACATGAAACACTGAATATAGGGCCATACATAGCTCTGGGTTTTGTTTATTATTATATTGAATTACACCTTTATTATAATTGTTTCTTTCTTTACTATACTTAAAGGATCTGCTCAGATGAATGATTGTGGGATAAATAAAGCTGACAAACACAAGTGATGGTATCTTTTAGCCTTAAGGTAATTATAGATCATTACATGATAAGAATAACCAGTAGTTCTAAAGTAATATGATTAAATAAAACACTTTAAAACTGTAATTCACCTAGGCTTTTTAATATTTTACTATTTTTGCTTTGTTGCTTCAAAGCTATGAATTTCAAGATTTATTTGTCACTATTCTCTATATTTTGTGCTGTACACAGTATTTGTGGGCTATGGCAACCAATCCCCGTGGGCTTTCTTTTGCTTTAATTTGCATAAACACAGGCATCATATGAATATTCAGTGAGTGGCTTTGCATTAAGTAAGTGCCCTTAATCAGCTTTTCAGTTCAGTTTTATTGGTTGCACGCACAGTCAGTTATTTCATCCAGAAAATCTGAAGGCCCTACAAACTAACCAGGTAAGGATTGTAATTCCTTGATGCATTTAATGAAAGAATATTATCATTTGATTACATAGGTTCTGGAGAATGCTAAAAGCATGGTGGGTTTTTTTTTCTCCCTATGTTTTTTTCTTCCCTTGGTGGTCAGGTGGATGCATGATTCTCTAATTTGCATAAACATCAGCTCTATGAATAATTCATCAGGGTTATTTTAAATACTAGGCTTCTACTTTGGATAGCACAGGGTACTACCATTTGATTGGCTGGTTTCTGTTTTCATCACGAGCAGAATTCCTATAACATGAAAGCACCTAAAGGAGCTGAATTGAATATACAGTATTTGTTTTTTTGAAAAATGCCTGTTATCTTTTCAAAGCAAATTGTGCCGATTTCCCCCCTCCCTACCATTAGAGCTTTTGCCTTTCATGATAAATACATTACAAGCTCAAATGTGGCTGTTTGTAGACTTGACCGGTGTCTGTGATTTCTGGAGAATGGGGTAGCAGCTGTATTCTTCTGAACATGCATAAACATGAGCAACATGTAAATAAGAAACTGTCACATGCTTATGGACAGCTCCATTGCTAGGATCCATCTATTTTCTTTATCAGAATCATCTCTTTGAATGATAACTTTGAGACTGTTTCATCTACTTTAGAATGTCATGGACAATCACGGTAATATATATGCATATAATAAGCATATATGATCTGACAAATTATTTCTTGTTGAATGTGTTATTTATAGTTTCCTTTCAGCCCACCTGCAGATTTTTAAATTTGGTAGTTGTTTGCAATACAATAGTGTCAAGAGAAGTGTTAATCAAGAATGACCAGGATAATTTATTTTGATATTAGGGTGTAATTCACTCCCATAATTTACTAAAAATAAATTGTGCCTTTCTTTATGCTAGAGCAATATGGAAGTTCAAGCTATTCTTTGTTAGTCACTTGAAGATTAGCCATTTGCCTTTCTGATCTCAGTCCTCACTGACACCACGATTCTCATTGTAAACATTTGTGATCCTGATATATTGCAGCTGTTCAGTATTACAAAATGGTGCAAATTGAATTTAGTCTTTGGCACATTCCCTTTTTGTTTTCCTACTCTATAGAGGTAATGTAGCACAAATTACTGTTATGGAAGGCACATTAAATGATATGTGTAATCAGTTAGTGTGTGTAATCAACTATAAAATACTCCATGTTCACTTTACTTCCTATACATTATAGATAAAAATCAAATATATCTTTAATAAAGAATAAAGGAGGCTGAAAATTTCTCAGTATTTGATAGATTTTACATATGAAATTTTTAACGATTCCTTTAAGTCAATATTACACTGGTGGCTTTGGATAACTACTATGCAAATATGTGAGTTACTTATGCTGTAACTAAAGAAAAATAAAATCCTTTTAATTTTTCTTCCTAGTTATTTATATATCCAGTGAGAATTGGACTAGTTCTTATTTTCTTTTAATTGAATTATTTGTAGTTAGATGAAAGTCTATTTCTATTTTCTTTTCTTTCTCTTTCTTTTTCTTCTTTTTATTTTTACTGTCTTTAGAATCAACATATTAAAAATACTTCTGAGATAATATTCCTTCACTCAGAACCAACATTCATGAACATATTTAACATTTTTGTCAAAATGTTTAATAATAAAAAATAGAGCAAGCACTTAAAAGTAAAATATTTAAAATGAGAAGAAATTGCAAATTTCTCTCAAAATTCCATGTGATTATATTAGCAGTTGTATTTTACATGTAATTGTAAATAGTAATTTAAATCTCACATCTGTGATGTGTTATGTTTAATTAAATTTTGCAATATTCAAATATGGATGCTATTTAATTATCAGCCATTAAATGTTTACAACTGTAATAAACACCACACAATCTATATCATACCATGTGAAGATTCTGTGTGTGAAACCATTTAGCAAAAAATACCTGTTCAAATGGTGCTTATTTTATTTAATATCTGTCGTATGAAATTAGTTGAATGTGTAGATCATTAATATTTATTCTTTTGAATTCTTTCAAAATAATCCAAATTATCTCTAAACCAGAAATGAATAATTAAGTTATAATTTCAAAGACAATTTTATCTTGTAGATCTACAAACAAGTTTATAATTCTACTTTAGATGTGTATAACTTTGAAAATGAAAAATTTTCATCTATCCTTTTTGATGAAATTATTTTGAAGCATCCAATTTAATGCAATAAACTGAATTTCTTTACTCTTTTGCCATTTATGTTATTTGTGGCAACTACTGAAGCTTATTTTAAAGAAAATATATTTTAAGTGAAATTGGAAAATACAAATATAGTGAATTACTATAGAATTTACCTTCCACTTCAGTAAGAGGTTTTTCCTAAAAAGGTAGGTATCATCTTGCATTGTATAAGCCTTAAAGAAAACAGAGCATTTGATTAAATTTTGGAAATAAATTATCATATAAATAAAACAGATATAATGCATTACATTCCTAAGTAGGTAAAATAATTTTTCTTGCAAATAAAATCTTATTTCATGGAGAGCTTTTATATTTTAAATATTTTTGAAACAAAAATAATGAAACGTAACGCATGTTACACTGTCAATTAAAAGATACTTTCTTAACATTTAATTATACTGTATCTGATGGATATAAAATTACATATGTACTATTACCTAGAACATTTACATTTTTATTTTGATCTTCTGATTATAGTGTCAAAAAATTGTAGGTGAGGGATCTAAGCAATTAAGGCTATATATATATCATTGCTGAATTCACTAGTAGTTAAGGAAAACTGCAATTAGCCCATCTTTTTTATTCTGCATAAAATAAAATCTAAATTGACCTAGATGAGATAAAGCATTGAACTTGAAGAACATTTGTCTTCACACAGTTTTGGAATTGAATATTACCTTGAACCATTTTGTCCCATTGTCCCAGAATTGGAAACCTAAAAACTTAAATATATTATACAGTGTATAGTATAATTATATTATAATATAAAATATATTATCAATATTAATTTATATAATAACATGCAATATCTAAATTATGATTTCCAACCCATTTTATAGTATCTGTGTCAATTTTATTGAAATATTCACAGAATTGAAAACTTGGGACTTTAAGGGTTAAAGCAAGGACTATCAATTACCATCTATAGCTCCTCTAGCAAATTAATGCATTTTTAGAAGAGACTGAATGTTCTCAATGAAGATAGGATATCCTTTAAGAATTCTAAATCTAACTGATGGGTCCAAGAGCATGATTTGGATACTTATGTACAAATCTCTCCACCCTGGGTCACTTAGCTTACAGGACGTCAATCACTCAAATTTGCAAATTTATTTGAAACTTTGTTTTCACTTTCCTCAACTGTGCTCTTTAAATATGGATAAACCTATTGTCAGACTTACTAACCTTATGTCTGAGTTAGCTGGTATAGAGAAGAAAGAGGAGGAAGAGCGAGGGTGTGGCCTATTTTGGAGCTGTCTAGTTCTGATTGGAGCGCCTCTCTGCTATGCTAATTGCTCAGCTCCATTACTTAGAATTGTTCAATGATATGTTAATGGAATGAAGTTCTGCAAAGTTATTCTGTAACTAGGATTTGTACAGCTAGGGCTAAAATGTGATACTCATCATACATAGGTTGTCAGCCAATATCATTGAAGATTGCTATGAACTTTAGTAGTGTATATTTTTATTAAATTTTTAATTGAGACTCTGAATTTCCCAGTGGTATTTTGAAACATAGTGATTAGAAAAGCAAGAAAGTATATTTACAGTTAAAATTATCTTTTAAATGTTAATTATTTTAGAGGGAATATAACACTTTATCTTCTATTACATTATTTATCAGAGACATATATGACATATTGATAGTCTACCTGGAACGAGTAATTAAAATAGAAAGATTTTTGGAAATTTTTAATAAGGAAGGCTCTTTTGGAATTATCATGTGTCCTTTCTTATTAGTGGGTACATTCACTAAATTTATAGAATTTTAAGTGGCAAACCTTGAATAAATCACTCTAGATTGAGATTGTATTGAATATAGTGTTTTTTAATGTGTAAGTATAAATGATGCTGGTTAAAAATGTGGGTGTTTTACTTTTTTGAGGTCGACATGCAATAGCAAAGTTTTATAAGTTATATAAAATGAGCTGGAGAGTTTTGTCTCTTTTCTTTGACACATTTAAATCAATTATAAATTTTTTTATTTTTGTAGAAATTGTCTATAACTCATTTGGGGTGAATCTTTTTTCTAGTTGATTCCTTTTTTTTTGAGTGATAGTGATCAGTTTGATTATTTATTTCTTATTGCATACATTTACACCACTTATAATTTTCTTAGGAAATTGTACCTTTTATTTAAATTTTTGACTGATGTAAACTACTCCATTGTATTTTTCTTATGATTTTAAAATCTTGACCATGTGTCCAAAATGCCCCATTTTTCATGTTGTATCTTGTTTATTTGTGATTTTTAAATGATTTCCTCTTGGATATTCCTGCAAGTTTTGTCTCTTCTAAATCCTTTCAAAGCAGTAGTTTTAGATTTTGCCTAATATCTGTATTGTTTACTTACTCTTTATTAATTTTTGTTTTTTAAAGATTTGTAGTCTCAGGTTCCTTAGAGATTATCTCTAAGCTTTATTTCAGCTCTAAGATTCTGTGATATTTTGGAAAGTTATTCTATTTTTGAAGCCAACAGAACTCTCGCAGAAAGTGAAGTAGTCTATTAGTTCTTAACTGGTGATGTTACTTAGGTAGAAATTTTACCTAAATTTTCATTCATCATAAGAAGATCTTTCTACATTACTCTGAGTATACTTCAGCCTTTGGAGAAATAGACTCCAAAAGACTTCTCTTGCAATTCCTAATAGTAATGTGATTTTAAAAAGAAAATCTGTCATTTATTTTTTTCAGAAATAATTCAAATTAAAACCAGTATTTGGAATATGTTGCTCTTAAATTTAAAGATGATTGTATTAATTGGTAAAGAAATATTTGTGAAAAGTTCACAGTACAACATGAAATTATTTTATTCTCATACAAAAGGTCACTGAATCTGGTTGGGATTTGTTGTTGTTTAGTGTTGGGGATTAAACCTAGGCCTTCTGCATGCAAGGCAAGAGCTCTACTACAGAGCTACACCTCCAGCGAGTCAGAATTTTCTTTTACATTTTCCATTTTGTGAGCGCATCACACATAGAATTATCTCAAAATCAGGCAGAACTAATGAAAAATGTGTCAGGATCCTAATTTGCTTCTTTCAAAGTATTTTCTTAGTAAAATAAGATTCATGTCTTTGGTACTTTAAGTCAAGTGAAACTTGGTTAATAAATAGATGAACACAAAGTCACAGACTGAATTCTTAACAGTGTAATAAGTTGGTTTCTGCTTCTTTTTTATATTTGTCCATTTGTATATTGTCCTAGGATGAATTGTTTATGCACATTAGCATTCACTCCTCTTCTCTTAGCCTGGTAAATTGTATGGCCTAGACAAATGTTTCCATTGATATTATATATTGGAAATGGTTAAGATTTCATGCAAATATACTTAAATAAAATCAGAGAGAAAAATAAGAACTCTTGTGAAGAAAGTATTTTAACAAAATGATTGTCTAGTAGAATCTGTAACATTGACATCTAACATTAGAATTTTATCACCAGTTATAGCCTCCTTATACTTTTTAATTTACAGTATACTGATTTGACATGTTAGTTAACAAAGTTTCTGATTCATTTATCTGCTTAAAATGTAATATAAATTTGAGAAGAGGGAATAATTATTTAAACGTTAGTATGAGGTAAAAATGATCCAAGATATAGAAAATAATTTCCTTTCCAATACACATCATACATGCCTAAAATACTTTGCTAGTCATGATTATTTTTATTATAATGTGATCAATTTTACATTTGCTTTTTAAGATGGTTTCAAGAGTAATTTTCTACTTATTCCAAGGTCTGTAAATTGTTTAGTTCAATATCTAGTTCCCAGATACTTGTATCAAAATATGTCTGAGCTTGCACCTATATTTTCACATGAAATTAGACCATTAAACCTTACTTCAAATACTCAATTCTTTTTCTCTGAGACTATCCAAACTCCTTTGCCACCAATTTTAAAGTCTTCTGGTCACAGTAAAAATAATTTTGCCTACCAACAGACTTTTTATAAGTCATATCATGTACATTGAAAACATTTGATTTCACATAGAAAAAAGAATAAAGTCTCAATAGTAGCTGCTTCTTGATACATCTGAGACAACAGATAATATTTTAAAGGTAATAATTCAATATTTTGAGGAGTTTTATTTGCAACAATTTTGTGCAACCTTATGGGATTTTTATCTGATAGAGGATCTGTGTGATATAATGGAACAAGCTGGGAGTAAACTCAAATCTCAACACAGGTCTTAAAATTGTATAAAGATTCTCCTGGAAAGGGAGAATCTTTATATATATATACATATATATATCTCCATCCTTTATATAGATACATATGTGTGTGTATAGATATATATCTTATATAACATAAATGTATATATAAAATGCTATATTACCAGTAATTACATTTTTCTGTAAGTACAGATTCTCACATGGGGTAATCTGCCAAGGAGCAGCCACGTCAAAAACATTACGTGGTTTAAAGACACTTGTCTTTTCATGTCAGAATTTGTAGCCTTTATCAGAGACAAAGAGACAAAGAAGAATCTTGTCTTGAGGGTTCATCTACTTCTCTATTCTCCACCTGAAATGCTAATCTTTGTTTACCAGATTATGGTAATTCTCACTGATCCTGATTGTAATATTCCAAACAATAGGTGCAAGCATGAGAGCAAAAGTAAGGAAAAATAACAGGTGATAATTCTTTTGAAAAATCATGCTCACATAAATGTCTGGAGGAGGAGATGGAGCAAGAGTGAGAATAAAAGAAAAGAAGATCTTCTCTTCTATATGAGATCAACTTTTTCAGATTCCACATATAAGTAAGATCATATAGTGCTTATCTTTCTGTGCCTGGCTTATTTCACATAACTTGATGATCTCCAGCTCCATCCATGCTGTCACATTTAATAGGATTTTATTTTTTTTTTTATGGCTGAAAGTGTTCCATTATGCATATGTACTACACTCTTTTTATCCACTCATCAACTGATGGCCACTTAGATTGTTTCCATTTCTTGGCTATCATGAATGAGGTTGAAATAAATATGTGAGTGAAGACGTCTTTTCAACATACTTATTTCATTTCCTTTAGATATAAACCCAGTAGTGGGATTGCTGGATCATATGATAGTTTTATTTTTAATATTTTGAAGATCTTCTATACTATTTTCTATAATGTATATACTAGTTTATATTCCCGTCAGCATTGTGCATGGATTTCCTTTTCTCCATATCCTTACCAGCATTTGTTATCTTTTGTTTTTTCAATAATAGTCATTCTACTGGAGTGGTATGTGCTTTTTTATCACGATTAAAATTTTTGTAAAAGAATATTGTGTAACTCAACATGCATTAGTCAATATAGATGATTTTGCCAAGATTTTCACTATTGAGAATTGAGGGATGGCTGTATATCTCAGTGGTAGAGCCCTTTCCTAGCAGTGTGAGGCCATGGATCTGATCCTCATCACTATGAAAGGAGGAGAGGGAGGAGGAGGAGGAAGAAAAAGAGGAGGAGGAGGAAAAGGAATTGAGTTTAAATATACTAAAAGTCTATGTATTTATTATGAATACAGCATAGTGAATATCCACCATCATGTATATCCATAAGAATGGGGTCCTTACAAGAACAAGAGATATATTCCATGCTTGTACAACTATATCAAAATGAATTCTACTGTCATATATAATTTTTAAAAACCAATAAAAAGAATTTTAAAAACCTAAAAAAATTTTAGAAAGAAAGGTATAATTCCAAAATACTTTTATAATAAAAGTCAGTAACATGCAAACTGAGAATTTTAAAAATCTGGCTATTATTTCAACAAACAGGCAATTGGGCAAATCAGAAATGTTCATTCATCCTATTATCTGCTTTCATTTGACCTGAGAGACTCAATATATTTATCTTTTGATCAGAATTTGGATCATTTTATGCTTCTTTTATTCCTCATTAACAATCTATTTTTCCATCCGTCCACCTATTCATCCTCCATTCATGTATGTAGCATAATTTATGTGATATATAATTTTCCTTCTACCTTCCAACCTACAAAACATGTGTTTAGTCAGTTATGATAAATACTAAGATAATCAACTTATGAAGAGAAAAGGTATATTTTTGCTCATGGTTTTAGAGGGTTCAGTCCATGATTAATTGGCCCCATTGCTTTTTGGACTTGTGGAGACACAGCACATCATGGCAGTGGTGAGTGGCTGAGCAAAACCACTCATGTCACTGTGGGCCAGGCAGCAAAAAGAGAGAAAGAGAGAGAGAGATGACCATGGTTCCACAATCTACTTCAGGAGCATAACACGAATGACCTGAAGACTCCCCACTAGGCTCCACCTCTTAAATTCCACCACCTCCAATAGTGCCAAGCCAGGAACAAAGCCTTTAACACCTAGGTCTTTGGAGAACTTTCCAGATCAAACTACAACAACCTGTAAATTGTTTTTTTGTTTCATTTTGTTTTGTTTTCTGGTACCGAGGATTAAACTCAGGGTACTAGACTACTGAGCCAAAATTTTAGAAAGAACGGTATAATTCCAAAATACTTTTATAATAAAAGTCAGTAACATGCAAACTGAGAATTTTAAAAATCTGACTATTATTTCATCAAACAGGCAATTGGGCAAACCAGAAAATGTTTATTCATCCTATTATCAACTTTCATTTGAACTGAGAGACTCAACATATTTATCTTTTGATCAGAATTGGATCATTTTATGCTTCTTTTATTCCCAAGAATAAAACATTTGTGTTTTATGTAGAGATAGGGTCTCACTGAGTTGCTTAGCGCCTCATCACTGTTGCTGAGGTTGGCTTTGAACTTGCGATTCTCCTGTCTCAGCCTCCTAAAGTGCTAGGACTACAGGCATCCATCACCACACTCAGCTGCAACCTGTAAATTCTTATGATTACCATGTGTTTCCAAATATTTTAATTATCTAAGAACTTAAAGAATGTTGAAAGGACATTCACCTCTAATTTTCAAACAATACCATAATATTTTATAAGACCATGTGCAGGTCTTGTCCTTTTATCCTATCCATAAAATCTCCTAAATAATATGACAATGTGACATTTACCTTTTTCCTAGTCTAAATGACAAAACACTACTGAAAAGGCAGCTGCATCATGGCTCAGAGTGGACCATCTTCTCCTTTGCTGTGTCAGGAAAATCCTCCCGATTACACAGCACTCTTTAGCAAATGTTTTAAAATTTACCCCCAGAGATCATCTGCTATTAATGGAATTCAGTGCAGTTTATGGGTATTTTATTACTCTCTAGTCCCCCCTCCCTTTTTTGGCTTAGAATGGAAAACATGGAGAAAGTGTAGAATGCTAACCTGACAGAAATGTTTCATTCATTCATTCACTCTCTAAAAATATTTTATTAAGTATGTATGTGTTTTTCATATAATCAATTTATTAAGCAGATATATATGCCAGAGAAAACACAAGTGACTCAATATTAATGTGTGTAATATTTTCTAGATACAATTTCTGGCATTGCAAATACCTCACTTTTAATTGACTTGAGACAAAGTGGTTATTGACTGGTTGAATGAATCAGAAAGGTGAAATTCTCTCAGAAAGTCAATACCTTGAGAAACTCTACAGTAAAAAGTATTCACTACACACCATATTTCTTTTGTCATCATTGATCTTTTTCTTGTTTTATCATGTTTCTTGTTCTACCAATGCTGAGTTTCTCAGATCATTATTTGTTTACCAGAGAATTACTGAGTGATTTAGGAGCTTTAACCTTCCAAACTTCTCCTTTCTACATAATTCACAAAACGATAGTGCTACTCTTAATTTAAAAATGTTATCCAATATCATACCTTTGCACTGCATGAACTGCATTCATGTTTTCTGTGATTTTAAGAACAGATCAGCTGAAATATTATGTGAAAGTCCATGCGTTCCTATTTCTCTGATCATGTGGTAACATTAATGGAGAACATTTATTGAAGACCTACTGTATTTCTGATACATTGTTAAAATTCTAGATGTATCATCTCATTTTATCCTCATCATCACAGGAATGTGTATCATGATAAAATTATGATACATAATACAACTTATGATATCTACATTTTGTAGTTGAGGAAATTAAAATTAAGGAGTATCAAGGAGCTTATTTAAGGCCACACAGTTAATAAGTTGAAGTTTGGCTTAGTCTAATGCAAATGTCTACATTTGTTATTGTATCATATGGATCTCAGGTTAATATTGCTAGGCCTTTATAGTATGAATGTAGTTACTTATAAGTTAGCTTCATAATAGAAATATTCAATTTGCATTTTTAAAGAAAAAATGATATAAGAAGAGAAAGTTGAGTTTTTATTATAACAAACATAAACACTATGCAAGTCTTTTAATGCTTCAAATGCTTTCTATTGAAAACTTGCAATAAAATTAGATAATTTTTATGGTAAATATATGATTGGAATTTTGAACTCTAGGTTTCATTTCTATTTAATTTAGTCCATATTGTTCTCATATAATGTGGATAATTTACTCTTAATTTCATGTAAACATTATAGATAATGTACATTGTTTTAGATGGATGGAGCCACTTATTTTCTTGCTACATTTCTTCATGTATTCATCAAATATTTATTGAAGGTATACTATGTCATGAATACCCCTCTGTACCCAGGGTTTAATCAATGATTCAGAAATATCTCCACCTATGAGCTTATATTCTACTGATTTTCATCTCTGGAACCAACTCACATACTACATTAAGAAACATTAAAGTTATAGATGCTATGTGTATACAATAAATATTACCTACTATTAGTTTTGTTCAAAATGTCAAGATCATCAACATATCAAACTTAAGGTACATCTTAATCTACTAATTAGTTAAACAGTTTCTTAAAAAAAATTTTTTTTTGGTACTGAGGATTGAACTCAGGGGTACTCGACCACTGAGCCACATCCCCAGCCCTATTTTGTGTTTTATGTAGAGACAGGGTCTCACTGAGTTGCTTAGCACCTCGCCATTGCTGAGGCTGGCTTTGAACTCGCGATTCTCCTGTCTCAGCCTCCCTAAGTGCTGGGATTACAGGCTTAAGCCACCACGCCCGGCTCAATATTTTTATCTTATGATAATTGAGTAGATATATAATGCTGAGAACTTTAGTTGAAACAGACAATTTAGTCCAAACGCTTTAGTCCTTTAGTCAACAAATACAACAATAGCAAATTCTGAGATGAAGTAAGTGGCTGTATTTCTGAGCCTCTTTTAATTTTTTTTTAATAGTCCTATCTTTTATGCTCTTTGGTTTATTGTTTCTACCTCAATGCCCAATGCCTAATTCCCCAACTTTATATAGGTCTTATCATCTATCACTGTCTTTACATTCCTTCTTTCTCCTACTTATTTCCATATTTATTGACATTTCTTTCTCAATTTCTCCATTAGTTTTTTGCTTTGGAACTCCTGGCATGAAAAGATTCAGAATGTAAAAGAATCTAATTTCTGTGGATACAATGTTAATGTTACTATAATATTCAACTATCACAAGTGTTGTTTGGGTCTTAAAATTCATTATATATATATACCAGCATTCTGTAATTACTTGAACAGAACTTACTTAAAAAACAGAAAATTATATGTAAAGAATAAAGGGGAAATTCTCCAGGAAATGCAATACTATACGACCCCCCCAAAATGGACAGCTCAAGAACAAAATGAGGGAAAACGTTTTTAAGACATCTAATTAGGTTCCCTCCCTCCCTCCCTCCTTCCATCCTTCCTTCCTTCCTTTCTTCCATTCTTTTTGTCTTCCCTCTTTCTGTTTTTTCAGTATTGGAGATTTAACCAAGGGTGCTTTACTACTGAGCTAACCACCCTAGCCCTGTTTAAAACTGTTTTACTTTTGAGACAAAGTCTTGCTATGTTGCCCAGACTGGCCTTGAACTTGCAATCCTCCTGTCTCAGCCTCCCGAGTAGCTGAGATTACAGGCAAGCAGCACCACACCTGACTAGCTACTTATTCTTTAACCTATGTACAAATGGGCATGAAAACAGGAAAATTATTGTTAGCTAGAAAGTGCATTGTTTTTAATCTTTGCTGATGGTTGGAATGTTAGTTGACTTCCCATTAATATGACAAAATATCTGATAATCAACATAAAAAGAAGAGAGTTGATTTTGGCTCATGGTTTCAGAGTTTCAGTGCATGGTTTCTCAGCCCTGTTGCTTTGGGACTGTGGCAGCACATGGCAGAAGAGGCGTGCTCACCTCCTGGCAGCGTGGAAGCGAAGAGAGAGACAGAAAGGGGCCAGGAACCCAGCATCCCCCTCAAGATCACTCTCACATGACCCATCTTCCTTTCACTAAAGGAAGGTTTTAAAGGTTCCAACATCTTCCTATAGCAACAAGTTGAAGATCAAGAATTTGGGGAGCATTTCAGATCCAAACTATAGTAGTGGGCAACTATAACAAAAGGGAAACTTAGACCCAATAATTTTGGTAGAAGAGATGCAGAAGACCTCTTGTTCTCAAAGCCACTGCATCAAAAAGAAATCCTTTAAACAAATGTCACTAGAGATAGACTTACAGAATTAGAAAGCATAGCTTGTTGAAATTGCAGCATTTGCCTACATATGTGCATTAGAAAATATAAATAGAAATTGTTTGTCATATAGAATTAAAATTGGCACGTAGTCTGAACTTTTAAAATCAAAACTTTGAACAATGTGCTATTAGCCTATCAAGCATCACACAAGAAAGCAGATATTTGACATGATTTGGTTTTGATCCACTTGGTCAGGGGCATAGATGAGGCTTATGGTGTGACCTCACCAGATGATCACAAAGGAAATGGCCCACACCAGAACAATTGCACATTCTGCTTAGCCATAGTTTCATTAAAATTCAGATCAATATTACACCAGACAATCATGGATTAATTTATTGAGATCACATAACTCATCAAAATCTGGGCATTATTACAGATATTGAGGATAAGTCAGTTGTTATGAGTGCATTTTATGTTACAAATATGTTTTCAAAAATATGTTTCATCATTTTTGCAATTTACTGAAGCATTTTTAGAAGTGTCTTTAGGGGAGATCTCAGTGATATATTTGATGTTACTATTTCATTACTCTAATGTTGCTCTTTTTTCTTTTCATTTAGCAGATGTCTTGCATTTTCTATGCATCAGGCACTAATCTAAACTGAACTGGAGGAATAGAGAGGATGGAACAGAGTGAGTAAGGAAAAGACCACAGCATAAGAAGCTCCCATTCTAATTGGGAAAATGAACTCTACACAAGGGAAAATGTACAATGTTATTCTAGATAATTAGAATTAAAAATTTTGGAAAGAAATTAAAACAGTATGAAAGAAGAATGACTGGGATAAGGACTATTTTTGATGCAGCAACACAAATATGGAAAAAGGGATTCCAGGCTCTGAGTTAGAAATGATCTGGGTATATTTCCAGTAATAGTCAGAAAGCCAGTGTGGCTGGAGGACTGTGAGCAAGGCCGAGTGTCCAGGGAGAAGAACTCAGGAGATGGCAGTGAACACCTAGGAGGTGAGAGTAAGAATTGCATTTTACCCAAGGATAATGGAAAGTTAGCAGAAGTTGTAATTGGGACAATGCCTACTCAGATTTACATATTAAGTTGTTTTTCTGGCTACTGAGTAAAGGATTGAGTATTTGAGAGCTTAAGTAGAAACTGAGAGATGAAGTAAGGGATGCTAAAAGCAGTCCATGTGAGAAACTGTATCTTGGACCAGCACAAGGTAGCAGTGAGGAGTAAAAAGGGGTCAAATTCAGAAAACATTTAGCAGGTTGAATTGATGGATGTGGTCGACAGTGTTTAGTTCAGGATCTAGATGGACAGAAGATAAAGTCCCAGACTGACTACCTTAACGTAATGAGGTACTGAATAATTTATTCTTAAGTCATCCTGAGAGAACAGCTCTACTTAAAACAGTGGACACTTCAGATGGATGATGACCTGTCAAATAATCAAAGGAGTCATAGAAACATTTGAAATAACTCTTATTGGTAGTTAATAATCCTTAGTAGGAGCTAATTGAGTGGTGCACAGAGAAACAAACAAAAAAGATACTTTTATGAAGATCACTATTTTGAAAACAGCATAAATGATCTGAATTCCAAATCAAAAATGTCGAATGCTTCTATTTTTATTTTGCCTCAGACTTTCAGTTTGTCCCCTGGCAACTGACAATGTTAATTATAGTAAGAAAAACAAAAATTGACAACTTAAAAATTTATTAAATCAGATTGGTTAAGTTTAAAGTACTCTCTTAGAGTAGAATACTAGCTATATTTTATTTGAATTATCAGGTACCTTCAGAAATGTAGACGTTTGGAGAAAGAAGTACATATCAGAAAATTGACAGCTTTGTGGATAGTTTGAAAGGTAGGAATAAGATATATTTTAAAAGTACCAGAGAAAAGGAGTGAAGGTTCTCAAATGCAGGAACTTAGTGATTAAGTATATTGTCAACAGATTCTGACAGCAAGCATGCAATGAGAGTTTGGATATTTTACACATAGACTTTATTTGCCACACAGATAAATGCATATCCACCAATTTCCTCATTGGTTTGATGAACTTGCCTCAGCCTTTCCAAGGTCAACAAGACTTGGATTTCATGGTATTTACTATTGATTTAGTGGAGAGCATTGATCTGGAATATAGCTGATTTGTGATAGATCAAAGTGAGAGATGAGTCAGTATGTGATAGATACATAAGACAGATACTGAAACAACTGTAGCCAGGCTGCTGGGGCCAAATGGGGGGTGAAATATGTAACTTTCCATTATGTAAAATACCTGGTTTATTTTTTACATGATCACTCTTAGATATTCTTTGTAATTTTTGAAATGAAGAAACAAAAAAGGAACTAATGAATAAAATGACTTAATAGAGATTATTTGAAAACACTAAAATTTTAATTCTCAGTTAATATTAAAAATATCAGTGTATGAAACTTATAGAGATAGAGCATGATAAAATACCATCAGCAATAATAGTTTGTGCTCAGATTAAGCCTGACCTTTCTAACTTAAGCTATGCTATTGGGCTCACTGGGGAGAATAATATAACTCAGAGTAGAAACTAGTAGTTATCAATTAGGGACTGTGCATTAAAACAATTTCACTTAGTGTTCAAGCAACTCTAAAATGTGGTTATTATTATCTCCATTTCTCAAGAAAAAAAAAACAGAAGGTAAATATTATCTGGGACAAGTAAAGCAGAACTATAATTCAAAATTATACTCTTTTCATGATATTTATACACCTTCACTTGATAAATACTTGTTAGCTGTGGGGAATCTTCCATTAGTTAGAAATAAATGGTCAGCTCAGTAAAAGGAAGAATCTTCTAACTATTAAACACATTCAAGCAAAATGAGCTTTCTCAGGGAAGTATCTTCCAACTGTAAGATCATTTGACTCTGTTATATTCTATAATTATGATGAAATCAGTGATTAGCAATGAGATTTTATCATGCAATTCAACTTATTATAAAAAAGGAATAAGGGAGACATATATACTTTTTTGGATGTAGTTGTTGACACCTAACCACATAGTTATATTCCTATTTGCTAAGTTTATTTTGCCCAAATTTATTTCCTATTTGACTTTCACCTATAGTTTTGTGGGACTTATTTGTAATTCCTAAAGCCATAAATAAATACTAGCCATAGTTCTGGCATTAAATAATATCTAATTAATTTAAATTAGTGGTGACTGGTTCTAAAACGTTGAGTGCTCATTTAAAATTTTGAGTGATCATTTTTATTGTAGCTACTAATAACAAAGAAAATACATAGAAAGTTGATGTATTTATAAAGATACCTTTGAAATATGGATATTTGCCTCTTCCCTCCCATCTTTTCAAATGAGCTGTGCCTTTTATCTTCATTATAGATGAACATTATCCAACATGAACACTAAGATACTAGTGTGTGTGAGTGTGTGTGTGTGTGTGTGTACACAGTCATGAGCAGTTTAACGACAGGGATACATTCTAGAAAATGTGTTATTAGATAACAACTATTATTATTATTTTATTATTATAAAACTATCATAGTGTATTTACACAAACTAACATAGCTATCCTGTCACTATGTGACATAATCTTATGGAATCACCATCATATATGTGGTTTGTCACTGAACCACTTTTATGCAGCATATGACTATATCACAAGAGATATAGACTCTACTTACACAAGTGTTGGCAAGAGCATGAATCTTCTGGAGCTCTCTGGCACTGCTGGTTGTAATATAAAATAGTTTAAACATTTTATTGAAGAGTTTGTCATGTATCAAGTGATGCATTAATTAACCCCTAAAAATTTGACCAAGAGAGATAAATATACCTTTCCATTGAAGATTTATATAAAAATATTCACAATAGCTTCATTTAGCCACAAACACAAATATCCTGATACCAAAATCCTGACAAGGATACAACAAAAAAGAAAGCTAGAGACCAATATGTATGGTGAATATCAGTGCAAAAATCCTTAACAAAATACTAGTAAATCAAATTCAACAGTGCATCAAAAAGATCATACACCACAATCAAGTAGACTTTATTCCAGGAATGCAAGGATGGTTCACCATACACAAATCAATAAATGTTTCACATCACACAAACAGAATGAAGGATAAAAATCATACTATCACCTCAATAGATGGTAAAATGGTATTTTCAAATTCAACATCTATTCATCATAAAAATCTCTGAAAAAACTAGATGTAGAAGAATGGTGCCTCAACATAATGAATTCTGTACATGACAAAGCCATAGACAACATCATACTGAATGGAGAAAGAATGAAAGCATTTCCTATAAGATAAGGAACAAGAAGGGGGCCCATACTCACCACTCTTATTCAATACAGTACTAAAAATTAAGGCTTTGCAATTAGGCAAGAGAAAGAAATAAAAGATGTACAAATAGGAAAGGAGGATGCCAAGTTATCTGTATTTGCAGATAATATAATTCTATTCATATAAGAAAACTAATGATTCCACCCTTTTGGTAGTCTTTTACTATCAATACTCTTTTACTATTAGAACTTGTAAATTCAATAAAAAGCAGGATATTGAGAAAGAAAATTCACTGAGAAAGAAATCAGGAAAGTAATTTCATCCACAATAGCAAATATATAAAATTAACAAAATTCTTTAAAAACCATAGGAATAAACTTAACTAGGTGTGTGAAAGACTCTTAAAGAAAAATTACAAAATATAGAAGAAAGACACTAAGAGGTGGAAAGACCTTCCATACCCAAAGCAATCTTGAGCCAAAACAGCAAAGCTGATAGCATCACGGTACCTGATTTCAAGATACATAGAGCCACAGTAACAAAAACAGTATGATGTTAGCATAAAAAAAAAAACAACAGAAACAGACCAAAGGAACAAAACAGATAACCCAGAAATAAACCTACTCATTTATAGTCAACTGGTTCTTAACAAAAGTGCCAAAAACATGCACTGGAGAAAGGACAACCTCTTCAACAAATAGTTCTGGGAAAATTGAATAGCCACATGCAGAAGATTACAACATGACCTCTATCTCATACTGCACAAAATCAATTCAAAGCAAAAAGAAACAAGCAGGA
Organism: Xerus rutilus; assembly: GCA_028644305.1. Taxonomy (NCBI): domain Eukaryota; kingdom Metazoa; phylum Chordata; class Mammalia; order Rodentia; family Sciuridae; genus Xerus; species Xerus rutilus. The sequence continues at coordinate 62,635,881 of CM053405.1, forward strand.
TTACATGAAACAAAAAAGCTTTTGCACAGCAAAAGAAACACTCAGGAGAGTGAAGAGACAGTCTACATGGTGGGATGAAATCTTTGCCAGCTGTTCATCTGATGGAAGGTTAATATCCACAATATATAAGGAACTCAAAGAATACAGCAGCAAAAAAAGTACTACAATTTAAAGATAAGCAAAGGATCTAAATAGACACTTCTAAAAAGAAGAAATAGAAATAATCAATAAATATAGGCAAACATTCTCAACATCATTGGACAGCATAAAACATAAATCAAAACTGTGATGAGATATTATCTCACTCAGAAAGTGGCTATTATCAAAAACCAAAAAAATTTAAAAAATAACAAATGCTGGCAAGAAAGTAGAGAAAAGAGTTCTTCTATACTGTTAATGGGAATGTAAATTAGTATAGCCACTATGGAAGAGTATGGAGCTTCCTCAGAAAGCTAAAAATATAACTAACATAGAACCTAGCTATCCCACTCCTGGATACATATCCAAAGGATATGACATCAGTTTACAAAAGAGATGTCTTCATGTCCATATTTATTGTGGCACTATTTACAAAAGGATAAGGAAATAACCTAGGCATCTATCAACAGATTGATGGGTAAAGAAAATATGTGTTATATACACAATGGAATAGTATTCTTCCATAATGAAGAATAAAAGCCTATCATCTGCAGCAAAATGGACCAAGCTAGAGGGCATCATACTGAGTGAAATAAACCAAACAGGTATTTCATGTTCTCTCACATGTGAAAACCAAAAGAAAAGAACCTGAATATAGAAGAGGGCCTTTTTTTTTTTTTTTTTTTGGTACTGAGGATTGAACTCAGCGGCCCTCGACCACTGAGCCACATCCCCAGCCCTATTTTGTGTTTTATGTAGAGACAGGGTCTCACTGAGTTACTTAGCGCCTCGCCATTGCTGAGGCTGGCTTTGAACTTGTGATTCTCCTGTCTCAGCCTCCCTAAGTGCTAGGATTACAGGCTTGCGCCACTGCGCCTGGCTAGAAGAGGGATTTTTGAAGAATACCAGGAAAGAGAGGGCAAGGGTAAAAGAAGAAGGGTGGATAGAAATGATCAACACATGTTTTTATGGCTGTATGCATGTATAGAAATATCATGGAATATTAATTTCCACAATTAATATGTATTAATAAAAATTTTAAAAAGTGTGGTACACCTACATGATGGAATACTCTTCATCAATTGAAAAGATCAATAATTCATGGAGGATACAATGTGAATGATTCTCAAAATTATTATGCTGAGAAAAAGAACTACATACTTTATAATTTCATTTATATTACATTCTAAAACAATGTAAAGTAATATGCCGTGAAAGGAAGAAAGTCAGTGGTTGCCTGGAGAACTGAGTAGGACATGTGGGTATGAGAAATGAATGAATTATCAAAAGGCCAGAAAAAATTTTGAAGGGTGACAGATTTACTTCCTTGCTTTTGCAGTGCTTTCGTGAGCAAATATGTGTCAAAACTTGAATTGCACTCCTAAAATGTGCACTTTATTTTGTCAGGTTTTCTTTTGTTTGTTTTTTGTTTTTTTGGTACCAGGGATTGAACTCAGGGATACTCGGCCACTGAGCCACAATTCCATCCCTATTTTGTGTTTTTTTGTAGAGACAGGGTCTCACTAAGTTGCTTAGCGCCTCGCTGTTGCTGAGGCTGGCTTTGAACTCACAATTCTCCTGTCTCAGCCCCCCAAAGTGCTGGAATTACAGGCATGTGCCATCACACCCAGCTCTTAAAGTTATTTTTAAGACTACAATATATAAAAGAGTAGCTTTTTCTTTTTCTTTTTTTTTGGTACCAGGGATTGAACCCAGCTCAATACCAGATATAAGCCATATCCCCAGCTCTTTTTATGTTTTTATTTTGAGACAGGTTCTCTCTAAATTGCACAGGGCCTTGCTAAATTGCTGAAACTGGCCTCTAATTTGAAATCTTCCTGCCTTAGCCTCCCAAGTTTCTGGGATTATAGGTGGGCACCACCACACCCAGCAAGAGTAGCTTATTCTTGAAGAAAAATATTTATGCTAAAATCAGGATCACAATTATATTCGAAAACAATGGGATTGTACTCTAGAAAACAGTTTCATCTCATGCTCCTTAACTGTGCTGTGCTTCAGTAGGACGAAACTGGTTTTCATTCAGTACCCTTATTCCCTTCTCCTGGTAGTAGCCTCAGTACTACTGTGTATCTTTCCCTAAGCACTATAAAGATGAAAAACAGAACAAACTCTTTGATTGTTATTTCCAATATTCCTCATCATGTAGGGATTGTGCTTTCATCTGGATTCAGTTTTAATCAAGTACAGTAATACTTGCTATCAGAATATGCAATGAAAGAAGCCACAGGATATAGGCTAGTGTTTAGCTGTAGTTCCTCTTTTTAAGGACCTTTTTGTTCCAGGCGTTTACTATTTTTAGACAGTAACTCAGTAGGGAATTTCAAATTTTCATACTACTTTGATACTTCACTGAGAAGCTGTGTGATTCAGGTTGGATTAAACATCCAGATCCTGTCTGTGAGAAAGGTTCTATTTTCCAGACATGAAAAAAAGGTATTTCAGGTCAATTGATAACCATTTAAGAACTCTGGATACCCCCAGGAACCTCGCCATTTAATAACTTACTCAAGAGAGAGAATATATCTGAGACTTGAAAGCGCAAGCCTAGGGCAGTAGAGCTGGCTCCACTGTGAACAACCTGTGTGGTTGCACAGTGTCATGTGCTTAGAAGGGTCATGCCTTTGTTTAAAGTTCTATTTTCCTGAAAATCTTAATAGTTTTTGAATGAAGTGTCCCACATTTTCATTGTAGACTAAGTCTTAACAATTTGATAGTGAGTCCTCTTTAAAACTCAAATTATTTATAAACTGTGCAACATTCTAAGTGTCTATTTCCTCATTAATAAAATGAAGATACTTATTGTGCCAACCTCCTAGGATTGTTCTTAGAAGTATGTGAGAAAGAATTTAGGTTAAATGTCTGGAATGTAATGAATACTGAATAAATATTGATTTTTATTTTTGTTGTTACAGAACCATATATTTTAAATGTATGAAAAATGGAAAATTTTACTTTGAAGATGTAAGTTACATAATGTAGTACACACTAGTGTATTTAACGTTTATAATATGACTGTATATATTATAATCTAAAATGAATTATGTATATGAGTGACTTGTCTGTCATTTTCATGAATTTCCTAGGTAAAATTAAGGCTGAATTACAATGAACTTTACTGTATCTCACACTTGAAAATAATTGATGATCAAGATTACATTTCTATTTTCTGTTGAGAATTTACTTTAGAAAACTTTCCATTATAAATTCTTTCTCTGCTCCTTTGAGATGTAAATCTTCTCCCAGCCTCTGACCAGTTTTACAACCCAGGAATTTCTTTCTCAAGAATCTGGGCCAGGAGTGGTGGTGCACTCTTGTAATCCCAGCAGCTCAGATACGGAGGCAGGAGGATCACGAGTTCAAAGCCAGTCTCAGCAACAGTGAGGCACTAAGCAACTCAGTGAGATGGTCTTTAAATAAAATACAAAATGGCAGGCTGGGGCTGTAGCTCAGTTGTAGAGCACTTGCCTCGCATATGTGAGGTGCAATCTTTAGCACCACATAAAAATAAATTACTAAAGATATTGTGTCCATCTACAACTAAAATGATATTTTTAAAAAATACAAAATAGGGCTGAGTGTGGCTCAGTGATTGAGTGACCCTGAATTCAATCCCCAGTGCCATGCGTTTTCAACGTAATCATCAGAAAAGGTGGCATCCCTATCTTGCAGTTTCTGTGGGACGGTAAGACCCTAACTTCAGTAGGTGACAGCAAACTTAGAGGACCTGATGGCCTTGGCCACCTCCCCATGACCTGTTCCAGTACTTCTTTCACTAGCTTACCTCAGCACTTAACAACTCTGCTGTCTTTTGTTTCATAACAGTTGAATTCAGTCCCCCTTATCTATTGTAATAGTCTTGAATAAAGTCTTCTTTCTTGTTTAATTCTTTCTGGTGCAATTTTCTTTAGCATTGAGGACCCTTTATGTGTTGACTTTGTGACATACTGGTTAAATATATGGCCAAGGAACCATACTGTTCCCAGCCACATCGTGTATTATGTAGTTATGCTTGAGTAAATGTCTTAATACCTCTGAGTCTCTGCTTCCTCATTTACATAATAGGAATATTAATAGTATCTAATTTACAAAGTTGTAAGAAAAAATGAGATGTCCATTTATGGTGGTCAGGCAGTTTGAGCTCAGTTCAATCGTTGTTAGCCATTAGCTAACTCAAGAGATGCTAGTTATTAATACTAATCACAGCATAAAAATCAGGTATTATTGGGTCTTGGCTGGTAAACCAGGCCTTCATCCTCTTTTTTGAGACTATGGGAAGAGTCTATGGTTTCCTTTTCAAATCTGCAAACTTGTCTACCCCCATTAATCAATCTTCAGCACAGATTTTTTCAAAAGTACAGTTTTCATTGTTTACCGCATTCTCATTACCTTTCAGTGCTTTCCTATTACCCTAAGAATAAAGTTTAAATTTTGTAATATAACATTGCGAGAACACCCAGCCCTGGGCCTACGCATCTCCTAGACTCCTATTTTGTGCCCCTCCACCTACTACATGTTTTCCATACACCCAGTTCCTAATCATTCAAGACTTCTGCAGGGTCCTGGCAGCATTGTGCTCATTGGCCCACTGTACTTTTTTTGCTTAAAAAAAAAAAAAAAAAAAAAACTCTCCTTATATTCCACATATGGAGCACATTTTAAGACTCAATCAAGGGCCAACTCCCTGTGCATTCTTTATGCTAGTTATTTTTGTGCTGATTTTGCTTATATCTTAATCAAAAAATAGCCTAAAATCATTGCATAATATTCACAAAATTCCAAAATAAAATGTTTAAATCCTTTCCTTCACATTTCTCCTCATTTCCATACTCCTTCTAAAAGTTAACCTGTGTTGAGTTTGGTTTCATTCTTTCATTGTTTGCACTGCACTTCTAAACATTCATACCAAAGAACCACACTCAACATGTTTTTACACTCGTGTGATCATATTGTACATATAGTTCTGAAATAATTCAAGAAGTATCTTACTTAGTTCCCTAAAGATTCTGTGAAACAAGATGTTGTATTATCTTCTATTTTCTAGCAGAGAAAATAGGTTCAAGTAAGTCAACTCTACTGATTAAGTTCAAACAGATAGTAACAGGCAGAAATGGATGCAAAATGAACCTGTCTGGCACTGAAGCACTTTATCTCAACAAGGGTGTTATGTTAGTACATAGTTAAGCTTGATAAATAAAAGCAGGGCTGATGGACTGAGAGAATCATAACGTATTATGGTTTAAATGAGAGGTATCCCCTAAAAGGTCATGTGTGAGACAATGCAAGAATTTTCAGAGGTAAAATAATAAGATTATGAGAGCTGTAACCTAATCTAAGTGCATTAATCCCCTGGTATGGATTAACTGGGTGATAACGGTAGGCAGGTAGGGTGTGGCTGGAGGAAGTAGGTCACTGGGGTGTGCCTCTGGGGTTTACATCTTGTCCCTGGTGAGTGGTGCTCCCTCTCTGTTTCCTGATCTTTGTCCTGAGCTACTTTTCTCTACCATACTCTTCCTCTAGGATGTTTTGCCTCACCTCAGATGAGGGCAATGGAGTTGGCTCTCTATGGACTGAGACCTCTGAAACTGTGTGCTGCCAAATAAACCTTTCCTCTAACATTGTTCTTGTCAGGTCTTTTTGTCACAGTGAAAAAGCTGACTAAAATAGGAGGGAATCAAGGAAACAAAGATTTTGATAAGAATATCAAACAGGCTCAGAAGGAATAGGTGTGAGAGAGGGATAATGTGGGAGCTGGACATCAGAGAAAGACCAAGATTTCACACTTCTCCAGTGGAACAGTTTGGGACCTGAGCTGGTTTAAAGTATTATCACTCCTGCTAAGGGAAGTACCGCTAAAAGTAACTGGGAAGCATAAGGAACTCTGAGAACTTAAACTCTCTTCTCAGAAAATGTAGCAAAGATGGGGAAGGGTGAATTCAGTTTGTTTAACGTGGCACCTGTTGTCTGTTGTTGAGTCTCTGTATGTGTTACTTTGTGTAATCTGGAGGAATGAAAGGTAAGGGATGGCTTTGTTCACTAAGTAATTGACTACCCAGGTTTGCTCTTTTCCCATGTAACAAAATCTGATATAACAAACACAATAGATTAGGTAGCTTGTAAACAACAGAAATTTCTTTCTTTCAGTTCTGGAGGCCAGGAACTCCAAGATCAAGGCAGTACATTTGACATCTTTTGAGGACACACTTCTTCATAGACAGCCTTCTTCCTGCTTTTGCCTCCTGTGGAAGGGGCCAGGGGTCTCTTTGGGGCTGCACGTCTCTCTGGGGCCCCTTTGATGAAGACACTAACGCTGTTTATGAGAGCTCTACCTACATGGCTAATCACTTTTCTACTACACTTTCTCCCAACACCTTCTGGAGGTGAAGATTTCAACCCAGGAATTTGGGGGAACATAAAACATTCAGATCACAGCAAGATGGGACATTCACTGCTAAAATGGGAAATTACTGAGCAAGTCAGGAAAAATTGGTCACCATGCTTGAAAATAACCTTTTTAAAGAACCCCTTCTCCTACATTTTAAACTCCATCCTGTACACATATTTTGGTCTCACTTAACCTTGAAGATCCACCTCTAGTGCTACATTTTCCATGAACACAGACACTGTTCCCAATTCAGAACTATAATTTTGAATTGATCTCTACAAAGAGTGTAATGTAAGAGTCCATCTTTATCATTTTAATTATGAATATCCAGTTTTCCAGTGAAAAATTGTTCAAGAGACTATCATTTCCCCACTGTGTATTCTTGGCACCTTCGTCAAAGATCAATTAACATGGGTTTATTTCTAAGCTCTCTACTCTGTTCCATTAGTCTATGTCTTTTTTTTTTAATGCTAGTACTATACTGTTTTAATTTTTGTGGCTTTGTAATATATTTTTTAAATCAGTAGGTGTGAAGATTCCAGTTTTGTTCTTTCTCAAGATTGGCTCTTTGAAGTACTTGGTTCCATCTGAATTGAAGAATATTCCTTTTTTGTAGTTTCTTAAAAATAACTATGGAATTTAGGTAGAATTTCCATTGATTCACTTTGAATAGTGTGCACATTCTAAGAGTATTAAGTCTTTCTAATTTATGAACATGGATATCTCTTCATTTGCATCTTTAAAAAAATTTCTTTCTTTGTAGTTTTCAGAGTACAAAATAAAGTTTATTTCTAAGTATTTATTCTTTTTCACACTATTACAAATAAGTTGGTTTTCTTAATTTTCTTTCTTAAAAATTACTTATTAATGTATAGAAATGCAACTCTTTTTGTACATTAATTTTGTGTGCTGCGACTTTACAAAATTCATTTATTAGTTCTAACAGCTTTAAACATTTTTTTGTAGAATCTTTAGGATTTTCTACATTTAAGACCATGTCATATGCAAATACATAATTTTATGTCTTCCTTCCTACTTTGGATTCCCTTATTTCTTTCTCTTGCCTAATTGCTGTCGCTATGACTTCCATTACTATGTTAAATAGAAGGTGAACATTCTTTCCTGTTCCTGTTCTTAGAGGAAAAGATTCTGGTTTTCACTGTTGTTTATGTTTGCTATGGGCTTTTCATGTATGGTTTTTATTACATTGAATTTATTTCCTTCTATTCTTAGATTGTTTAGTGTTTTTATCTTGAATGGATGTTTGATTCTGTTGAATGCTTTTTCTATGTCTTTTAAGATGTTCTGTGATTTTTATTCATCATTTTGTTAATGTGGTATATCATCACATTGACTGACTTTCATATGTTGAGCCATCTTTGCATCCCAGGGATCAATCTCACTTTGTCATGATATATGATTGTTTTAGCACACTATTGAATTCTATTTGCTAATATTTTGTAGGATAGTTTTGCATCTACATTCATCAGAAATAATGGTCTTTATTTTTCTTTTTCTGTAGTATCTTTATCAAGTTTATCAGCTATCAGGATAATGCTGGTCTTAAAAATGAGTTTGAAAGTATACAGTCCCCTTCTATTTTTTTTTTTTTTTGTTTTATTTTGTTTCTTGGAAGAGCTTAAGAAAGATTTGCATTAGTTCTTTATAACTATTTGGTAGAATTCATCAGCAAAGTCTTCTGGTCCCAGGACCTTTCTTATTGGGAAGTTTTGATAACTGATTAAATTTTCTTATTATAACATATAGGTTTGTTCAGATTTTCTATTTCTGAATTACTCATCTTGATGGGTTATATGATTCTAGAAATTTTATACATTTGTTCAGGTTATCCAATTTGATAGTATATGATTTTTCCTAGTAGTCTATGTTGGCACATTTTATTTCTGTAGGATCAGCTGTGAAGTCTCCTCTTTTATTTGATTTTATTGATTTATTATTTGCAGTTATTTTAGCTAACAGTTTATCAATTTTGTTTATTTTATAAAAAATACTCAGCTTCATTGATCTTTTTATTTTTCTATTTCTATTTTTCAATTTTTTATTTTACTTCTGTTTTAATCTTTATTATTTCCCTCCTGCTAATTTTCAGTTTATTCATTTTTTTAAATTTTTTTAGTTGTTGATGGATCTTTATTTTATTCATTTATTATTTATATGTGGTGCTGAAGATCGAACCCAGTGCCTCACGCATGCTAGGCAAGCGCTCTACCACTGAGCCACAGCCTCAGCCCTTTCAGTTTATTTTATTCTAACATTTTTAGCTCATTGATGTATAAAATTGAGACATTTTTTCCTTTTTTTATTAATTTATTTAAATGCATTTATTTTTTCCTTTTTTAATACAAGTGATACAAGCGTTTATTGCTATAACTAAAGTACTATTTTTGCTGTATCCCACAAATTTGGTATATTGTGTCATTTTTTTTTCTCAAAATATTCTTCGATTTCATTTTTTTAATTTTCTCTTTGACCCATTGATTATTCAAGAGTGTGTTATTTGCTTTATACATATTTGTAAATTTTCTAATTTTCCATCTATTGATTTCTAGTTTTATTCCATTATGAAAAGACATTTGGTATTATTTCACTTTACTTAAATTCATTAAGATGTATCCTAACATTTTCTCTAGCTTGGAAAATGCTCCATGTGTACTTGAGAAAATACAGCTTCTGATAATTTGTTTTTTTCTGTTATGTTTGCCAACATGTATTAAAATGCAACTTTTGGGAAAAATAATAAAATAATAAAAAAAAAAAAAAAGAAAAAAGAAAATGCTGGCAACACAGTAAAAAAAAAAAAAAAAAAAAAAAAACACACATTTTGCTGTTCTTGGGTGGGATGCTGTATATGTTTGTTACGTTCACAGTGGTCTAGGCTGTTGTTTAAGTCCACTGTTACATTGTTGATTTTCTGTCTGAATGTTCTATCCATTATTAAAGTGAAGTAATGAGGTTTCCTATTACTAATGTGTTGCTCCCTTCAGTTCTGTCAATATTTGCTTTATATATTTAGGTTTTCTGATTTTTGATGCATACTTATTTCTTACTTTTTATATCTTCCTAGGGAATTAACCTGAATCCCACTCCTCTGTCTTCTCATGCAAGCCTATTAAATGAGCAAGAAATAAATTTCCATAGCAATAGTTCATAACTTGAAACCCAAAAAACTGTAAGGAGTCCACATACAGAATTCAAGACATCTGTGAACTTGCAAAAGAGAAAAAACCTTTATTTTCACTAATGCTTTAACTGCATTTAAGATTTTCTCCTATTTTAAATGTAGATATCAGGGACTGGGATTGCAGCTCAGTGGTAGAGCGCTTGCCTCGCATGCGTGAGGCACTGGGTTCGATCCTCAGCGCGTTAGGCACTGGGTTCAATCCTCAGCACCACATAAAACTAAATAAATAAAGATATTGTGTTCAGCTACAACTAAAAAAAATTTTTCTTTAAATGTAGATATCAGTAGGATTACCAGTACCCATGACAGGTAGTTTTGTATCACATTCCAGTTTCAGCAGGTAACTACATTTTGATTCATGTTCACCAAGATATTAAAAATATGGCAGTAAGGGCTGGGATTGTAGCTCAGCGGTAGAGCGCTTGCCTCACATGCGTGAGGCCGTGGGTTCGATCCTCAGCACCACATACAAAACAATAAAATAAAGACATTGTGTCCATCAACAACAACAACAAAAAAATGGCAGTAATAAACCTGCTGCTGCAATTTGTTGTTCAATGTTTCAACAAAGAAGCACTCTTATTATTAAATTATCAGTTATTATTCAATGACTACATTTGTATGTAATTGTGTTTTTCTGAACTTTTTGGAACTTAATTTTATATATTTAAAAATATTATTCTGAGAAGTCCTCACCTTCACCAGACTGTTAGTGGACCTGGCAGAAAAAGCTTACAAATGCTTGTTTATATTGTTTGAACCACTTTATATTCTGTTTTTTGTTGTTGTTATGCCTTTTAGCATTACCCTAATTAATACAAATAATGAGTGGTATTGTAGGGAGTTTTGGTGCTGTAAAGTTAAATTTGACATCATTACATATAGGTATGTATTCATACACAAACCCTATGGGATTATCATATCTGTTACAAATGTGTTTACCAATGCTTACTTGTTCTTTGATTTTTATGATGCTTGATGCACAGCATTCACATGCATGTATATAGTCAAATCCATCAATCTCATTTTATGAGATTTATATATTGCTTTTTCATTTAAAAATTCTTTCCCCATTCAAAAATCAGTGGCAAAGTGTTGATATCATGCATCACACAACTGATGCAACTACACTCCCTTGAAAATAGGTATTTAAGAAATTGCAGTGAAATTTGTTAAATACTTACCTATACTTTTTATTTGTATTTAATTCTTTAATCCATTTGGAATATATTTACTCTCTATTTGATAAATAAAAATTATGGATAATTTTCTAACATTAACTTTTAATACAATAACTCTTCCACCTTTATTTCCTTTCCATAGCAAAGCTCTTTAATATATTTAGAACTGTTTTAAAACTGTTCTATGCTATTTTTGTGTGAAACACATTTTTAAATCACTGTTAATTTTATAATATTATTTGATATCTAGTTGAGCAAGTTCTAATTCTTCTGAATATATCTGTATGTACAGCATTTAATACTTAATTTGAAAGTGTTTCTGATATCTCTGAAAAAGTATCTTTCCAAAGAAGTTAGTTAAAGAATGTACTCTCAGAAGACAGTTGCAGGGAAAACTTGTATTGTCAAACAAATAATGCCTCCAAGATTTCTTTATTTATTTTTGGTCCCAAAGAAAATATTTTACTTTATGTTTTATCTACAAATTTATGAGCAATCTCACTTCACCTTTCTTACTTAGACTTAATGTGTGATGAGAAGAGCTCTGGAATAACAGAAAACTAACTTGAAGCCAACTTTAATTCTTTCTAGATGTCTAACCTCATACAGGTTGCTAATTGTCTTAGAGTCTTAAGTTTCCTCCTGAGTAAATGTGAATATAGTTTCTATTGTACCTATCACACAGGACTGCTGTGAAGAATGAAATACTATATTTGAAATCTCCTAAAAAACTTCCAAGTATTATAGGCAACAAATTAGCTTTTAATTAAAGTTGCTGTTTCACTGGAGTCAGAGATGTATTAACTATTTTCTACAGCCACACCACACATTCTCTAGAGCAGAATTTGATATAAGACAGATATGTCTTGAATATTATCCAAGAAGGTTTAGTTTTACTGGAGAAACCAAAAAGATCTCATTATAAGTTAGTCCCATGACATAGACACAAAATGGTTTCAGACACGGGTTATAATTTATACACCTTCCAAGTATTTGAATAGGATAAGGGAAAAATTAATAAAAAAACTAATATGACCCTAAGTGAAAATTGGAAAACAGAAGCTGAAATGAAGTTATACTAAGAAAACAAAAACATGGTTTTAGTTATATAAAAGAGGAATCTTTAGAATAGTTTAAGAATTGTCAAATTTATATGTCAAAGTCCAGTTTGCAAGAAATTTTGAGAGTAAGTTGGAACTTAGTGGTGATATACTCAGCAGCACTTAATGTAGAACTGCATTTTATTTCCTTACAAAACAAACACATTCCTTGGAGATACTTATAGCACACTATGTTTTGCAAAATTATATGTACAAATTGTGATTAATATGTTTCTTCTCTGAAATTACTATTACGTGTACAGTTTGGGCTGTGTTATGGAGAGAATTACCACAAGCACCAACAGGAGGAGTGCTCTTTCTTACGAAATATCTAATACTGTAAATATATTTACAAAAACAAAGTGAATTTTTTAAACAGACTCCCTGTGCAGTCATGTATTGCTTTTTTAATAATATGGAATATTTTTAGCAATTATGAAGGAAAGAAATAAAGGAACTAGTATTGTATGGGCTACTATTATCACCCCCAATACAGCAGTATATTATAACCATAGTTATAACATACCTCTACTCATAATAGCCTTGAAAATTGATTTATAAGTTTGCCAATGCTAACTTTATAAGGCAGAGGCAATATTCCGAAGGGTATGGACTCTAGAGTTAGAAAAACTAGATTTGGGAATCAATGCTAGTTCTTATGCACTGTAAAAATTACTTGGCTTCTTTAAATTTAAGGTTGAATTTGTGCTTCTTTAAAATAGGGATACCACTACTAATGGGAGTGATAATGATATTACTCTATTAGATAATGTATTAATAGTGATGGGTAATAATAATAGTAGTATGATGAAGTAAGAGTTAGACTGATGTCTAAATTTTGCTAGTAACAAATAATTTACTATTAAGATTTCAAAAGCTTTTACTAGTGAAAAAATAATTTCACACTAAACTGTGTATTTAAGACTTTCTTCTTTTAAATATTATTGGAATTTATGCAGTCCTGCTATAACTTTGAAATTTTCCATTGAGCTTGATTATTAATTGAATTTCTTTAATGTGAATAGCATCTCAGCTAGACAGCAATCCATAACTGCTTCATGTTGTTTTTCAACTGTTAGCTAAATGCTGTAGGTAGAGTGAAACTGGTTAAATCAACTTCTGGTTTCCAGAAACAAAAATAATTATTTGTAGTTTGACAGATTTAACAAAAAGGAAACTAATTTTAAAAATAGATACATATATGTACATATACACACTATAAATTGAACATCTAGAAGATTTTAAAGTATTTGCAAAAATAATTGAATTATAACTCCTTAATTTCTCCAACAAGAAATTTCCCAAAGCATTGTAACTGTTAAAGAGAAGACTAAATTCCCTCAGATTTCATTCCAGTGCTTCCAGTTCAGAGAAAGACTGACATTTTTGAATGGTCAACATGTAAACAATCCACCTCCCCCAACTCTCTACTCTCACATTTACCTCTAGCACACTGATTATTGTTCAGAGCCCTGACTTCCACCTGCACTGGTTCTGTCAGCAGGACCAGAAGTTCCCCCTTAGCACCTTTTTTTTCCTGTGTCTGTTCATTCTCTTCCTCAAGGTTTCTTGATGACTTTCTTGTTCATCTCATCTGAAAATTTACTCACAGGTAATGTTTCTAATAAGGTTTTCTCCATACAAATGGGTCTGGCTTTCCACCAGTGCCCTCTGTCAGCCTTCCCTGCTTAATCTTTCTCTTTACGATTTATCAATTGTGTTACATAATTCTTTCTTAATTATTTTATTTCATATTCATCTTCTTTGCAGCAGAATATAAATCGTATAAAGGCAAAGATTTCAGTTTGGTTCATGACTCTGTCTCCACTTCCTATGCTATTTTCTCATACATAATAGATACTTATTCAATCATGATTAAGTAAATACATTTTTCTTCAAAACTTTTCATTGATGACCTTCAATATGAAAAACAAAATGGACATGTACTTTTATAGGACACTCAATACTTAGGTGTTTAGTTTCAGTTCAAGAACAGGAAAGAAGTCCCAGAGCTCAATTTATTTAAGATGACATCCATACATAATGTTATACAATTGGTAGAAATGAAAAATGTGAGGAATTTAATACTGGATAAAAGAGGATGAACTTACACTGGAAGGAATCTTCAAATGCGGTGGAGACAACTTTCTATGAGAAATTAGTGGAAGATGTACATAACTGAGAATTTCAAATTGAAATAGTGTTAAAGTTTAAGGAATAAAAAATGTTAAGACTTTAAATAAAACATGTATCAATATTATATTATTCTTGATTATTACATTGAATTATTTGTAATGAATTTCAAAACAAAATTTTACAACCTTAATTAATCTTTCAAGGGATTATTTCTGATTCAATATCTAACAAAATTACTACAGTTGGGTAGAATGCCCCTATCCAAAATTTGTGGGACCAGAAGTATTTGGATTTCAGATTTTTTTCAGATTTTGGAATATTTGCATATACATAATGAGATATCTTGGAAATGAGATCCAAATCTAAACACAAAATTCATTTATGCTTCATACATACCTTATATATGTGGCCTGAAGATACACTATTCTTAGTCTGCCTGAATTTCGCTGTGCCCTGTCACATGAGGTCAAATGTGGAACTTCCTACTTGTGGCATCATGTTAATGCTCAAAAAGTTTCATATTTCAGAGCATCTTGGATTTCTAATTTTTAGATTACACAAAGTTAACCTGTACTAGTTTTTTTGTTTGTTTGTTTTCAAATCTACTAGCAATATTTCTGTTTATTTTCTTAAATCTGCCTAATTTTTAAAAACTATATTCTAAGGCCACATAATCCACCATTCTATTGTGACTGGACTGGTGAGGTCAATCCCTTCTCTCATTTGGAGAATGCCAACAAGAACACCATTTTTCAGTCCCGTCAATTGGTGCACACAGTGCTGTGGGCAGAGGAGAGTGACATGAAATTCACTGGATGTTATGAGTTATGCAGCACAATATCTGGTTAATGCAAAAGGTAATCTCTGCACCAACCACCTGGGCTGTGATCAGCACAGGAACATTTCTTCCATGAAGCAGGGAGATAGCTTATCTTTAGCTATCAACAACAAACAAACAAACAAAAATATCGGAAAGACTGTGGTGAAAACTATCTATGAACTTTTCAGATTTTGAAGGCTTTTTATCTTTATCTTTATCACTTTAAAAAGAAAGTGAGTAACTCTTTGGAATAGTGAAAGGCAGAGCTTGTGACATCACCTCCATGAGCAAAGCTGTTTGTCTGCATCTGACACAGAATTGTGATGACAGACATTTGCATCTTGTTGCTTTCCTTATTTCTTTAATGTTGACTGTCTTTTTCATGGAAATGATTGCTAAAAATATTCTGTTTCATCACTTGGATTCTTATGAGTTGTTAAGAATGCTTTTCAGAAATATGTTTAAATCATTAATTACAATAAACATTGGCTTTGTATTCCTACTCAGGAGGTACAACTCCAATATTTCCAGATGCTATTATTAATAACACATATTGTCTAAAGGTGTTGTGAATCAAATCTGAATAGTTGGCTCACATTCATGCCTGTCATCTCCCCCATTCCATGATAACAGAAAAGTAATTATTTTATTTTCCTTACTCTTCTAAGTCATTGCTTCCTTTAAATTGTCTTAATCAGGTAAGGCTAACAGTTTTTAGATAAATCAAGGTCAAAAACACGATTTAAATGTTTCAATATTTCACAATTGTTGCTGCACTTAAACACAAAAGAATACCTCATGGTATCCAGTCTGCTTCAGTTCTATTATCTTCTTTCCTTTTTCATGTACATGAAGGAAAACAGCTAGATGAAATCAAGACATAAGCCAAAGAATGAGAACCGATGTTCTCCCTTGCCACTTGCCTATTCTAAAGCAAGCAGATCAGGATTTATTCATGGGAAACCGCTACCTCATTTTTCTCAAGTGTCCCGAGATATCTTTGCTTGTAAGGATATTCTAGAAACCCAGAGATAATCTTATTTGTAGCTTTTTCCTTTACAATCAAGTTCTAAGAATCAGTGTCACATACTTACTGTGTCATTTGTCTACAGGTTTTTAGAGTTCAGCATTCATGGTACAGGAAGGCCGGGCTTCTTTACATAGTATTTTCTCAGGCCCAGACATTACTTTTCATTTTTCAAAGTTTTCTCACAAAGAAGTGAAAAGTAACTACTTCTCTACTAGAGTAATATTGCCAGGTATACCCACATTAGGCAGTAAGGACATTAGAGTAAAAAATTATGCAAAATAATTTCTAAGTGTCTGAAATCTGTTTAGTAGAACAAAATAAACATGATGTAATTGCTGGATAATCTTTTTAGTCTTTAATATAAAAATGTTTTTTACATAACACTTCATAATTTGTACATAATTTTATTCTCAGTCCTTTTGAAATCTTCATTATCTGATCTAGTGATGATCTAAAATGAAATGTTTAGGCTGACTTTACAGATAACTTCCAGTAATATCACTTTGATACTTTTGGCAAAAGTCTTAACTTTTCTTCTAAAAACAAAGAGCAAGTGACATAAGTATCAAATTTAAACACCTTTCCATTTTTGTGTAATATAAAAAATATTTTAAAACAATGAAATAGCAAAAGGATAAACATAATGGTAATCAGTAGTAATAGTAGGACTAATTGAATCATTTTCAAAGCACTTGATGCTAAAGTTAAATTAATTTAACTTTCATTGTAACCTTATGGGCAAGTTGCATTATTGTGACCATTTTATAGATGAGGAAACTGAAGCACAGTGTCCTCATTCAATGCAAATTGCTCAAGGTCAAATGACAAAATTCAACACTTGTTTTGACTAAAGAACCTACTCAATAGATGGAATTTTGCTTTTGCACATGACA
The DNA here is from genome assembly GCA_028644305.1 of Xerus rutilus. Taxonomy (NCBI): domain Eukaryota; kingdom Metazoa; phylum Chordata; class Mammalia; order Rodentia; family Sciuridae; genus Xerus; species Xerus rutilus. The sequence continues at coordinate 62,652,784 of CM053405.1, forward strand.
AACTGCTTCAAATAGCATACTAGATACCTAAAAGAACCAGTGAGAAATAGGATTGGCCTGTGCACACCAAAGATTTGGAGCACTCTTTCATGAATTAGTCCTTCTAATTTTATGATCTTAGACAAATTGCTTGATTTATTTAGAACTTTCTTGTTTTCTTGTTTGGAATATTGTTATATTAATGTTCATCTATGAGAATTAAAATGAACTAATTCCAGGTAGTGTGGCACATGACTATAATCCTAGAGGCTTGGGAGGCTAAGGAAGGAGAATGGCAAGTTCAAAGCCAGCCTCAGCAACTTAGCAAGGCCCTAAGCAACTTAGCAAGGTCCTAAGAAACTTAGCAAGAACCTGTCTCAAAAAAATAAAACAAAACAAAACAAAACACACACACACACAAAAGAACCTAACAGCACCAGGTTTATTTCAGATTCTTAATATTAGTTTAATTTTCTCCATCTTACATACTCAACATAGAAATTATATTGTACTTTTATTGGCACTCTACACTGTAAGTTCACATCTACCTTATTACAGCTTTTAAATAATCTTTGCATTTAAATTTGATATGATTAAATACTCCATTTCATAATTGAACACCATTTTATAATTTAATTTCGTATTTCTATCTTTTACCCCAAATCTCTCTTTACCACTATAGCTCCGGTCAGATTCAATAGCAGTTCAAATTTCTGACAACTTAGGAGAAACATGATTTTTTTCCCTACTGAATATCTTTCCTACTCATATATGGTAGAGTTGATTGTCACACTGAAGTCTCTGCATTTCAGATACAAGAACTCTTACCTATCTTTCATTTAAGCTACTAAAATGTACATGTTTTTAAAATTTTAAGTATGATGCTCATCTACCTAGAACATAAGTTTCACCATCCATGCCATGGAATTTCTTATGTTAATCAAATGCAACTTGAAGAGAAATGGAAATCTTCTCAAATATTTAGATTCCAAAGTAATTTGTGTGTTTATAGGTTGTAATAATTTTCCATCTTGGTTGATTTCTTTTGGTTCTTTGTCATATAATTATTCTAAGTGTTAAGCAGAAAGTTATGTTTTTCTTTAAATCCCTGATCTCTTGAATTTAATTGGCAGATAATAATTTACCTACTGAAGAATATTACAGGTAGATAAATGAAATTCTCATAAAAAGTTATCTTCTTCATCTTAGAGGAATACTAAGTATTTCCTAAAGTGCTGATTACAAAGTCAACATCAACTCTGGAATGTTTCCACATAAAACACTGGAATGTTTCCACCACACGAAAATGATCTGACATTATTTGATTTCTACTTGTGTGTTTACTCCCAACATATTCTCTAAAATAAATACTCACCTGAGACAGGAAGATGCTTAACATGGTCTGGCTCAGAACCCCAGAACTCTGTACCAGTGCCCGCATGAAGCTACCCTGAATGCAGTTTAAGAAGCACAGTTTTGAACAAGTGTGGCCTCTATACTGTTTCCAAATCCTACTATCCATTTTGGTCTCCTCATTCTGCATAGCTGGATTTTGGCCAATTCACTTTCTTCACAAATTCTGTCACATTCAGGTTTACCTCATCCCTAGCACTGTATTGCATGCAGATGCATGCTTGTAGCACAGCATAGCATATTAAAACTGAAAAGGCATTGAGAAATCATTGAATTCAATGTCCTCCTTCCTGGGGTTTGGAAAGCAGAGATCAAAGCAGATTTCCCTAATTAAGTACAAAAGGCATGGTTTGAATATTGCTTTTCATTCAATGTCTTTTTTTTTAATTCTCACCTTATTCGTAGTATACTTTCTATAGTATACTTTGTACAAGATGCTCTTCACCCAGACTACTGCCCTGCCCTGCCCTTTACTTCTTCCCTTCTCAATTGCTTTTCCTCTGTGTGCTGTCTTGTGTCTTGTCCCACTAACAGAGAGTCTTCTTTCACAGAATGTAGGTCTATACATGGAAAAGATGGTTGCCATTCAGAATTCCTTTCACTGGAGAGAAATGTCCCATTCTTTCCCAATTCAGAGAACCTGGGGAGTTGCCTGCCATCCCTTAAGCAGAAAAAAATATTTAATTTTATCCTGTATAAATACTGAATTGAGACTCGTCTTGAAATCTGTTCCCATCCTAGCTTTTCTATCACCTGGCCTTTTCCTTATGTATCTGCTACTATTGTCAAAATTATTCACATGTACTTCTGAAGTGATCCTGGTGTGGAAGTCTAGACCTGGAATGTTTTCTCCTATGGAAACTATGTGAGATGTAGTTGTAACAGTACTATATTGTCATTAAGTATATTATGCATTAAATAAGCTTTTCTTCTTTTTTATTTCTTCCCCAAGAACATAGCTAGTAGATACACATAGTTTCAATGGAGAAATATGTTCTAAAATCCAGACAAGTTTTAAAATTGACATTTTAACTAATGTAATCCATTTAAAATTTCACAGTTATCAAGTTTTAACAGTTTAAATTGGTCTGTGTTTCTTTTTTATCATTCCTTCCTTCCTTCCTTCATTTTGGTACTGTGGAGTGAACCGAGGAGTGTTCTATAACTGAGCTGCATCCCCTGTTCTTTTTAATTTTTATTTTGAGACAGGGTCTTGCCAAGTCATTGAGCCTAGCCTTGAACTTGTGATCCTCCTGCGTCAGCCTGCTGAGTTGCTGGAATTACCTATGTGCCACTGTCCTTGTCTTGTGTTCTGCATTTCTCATGGTGGTTGTGGGTGGTGTCAATACAATTAAATTTCTTTCCCTGATATTCTCTTTCTTGGCATTGACAGTCAAATTTCTACATCAAGATGGGTAAGATGTAACACTCTTTAAAATCAAATATCTGTAAAAAGTTCTTTTGACTGGCTTAAATAAAATTCTACAAAATATTAGAGCAAAAGACAGTTAAAAGGTCAAGGTTCTGAACAAAATGGGCCAGGAACTTCCTATTTGACCAGGATGATTATTTTAGCTTTCTGTGAGTCAAATTCCATATCCACCAAATGCCCTCAGTTTTATTTGTAAAATATAGAAAAGTCCTTGAGAAAATGCATTATGTGTTATAGTGCAGAATAGGCTTATCATTGAGAAGAATGTTTAAAGGGCTCATCTTCCATCTTTTGTGCTCATAAAATCAACCCATGTTCCCAGAAATGTATACACTGTCAGGGCTGTAAAGAAAGGACACACATTTAATACAGCAAAATGTTTCACTAACTAAAAGCTGTGTACCATGGTTCAGTTGCTGAGGAAGGAGGGTGAGAATCTTTTATCTGATGAGTATGTGGAAATTCATCTTTCTATAGTCAAAGAAATTACTCTGTCAGAAGGAGAAAACTGGGAGAATAGAATATACAGCATATTTCTATATAACAAAACCTTAGGGGAGGCTAATTGTTCTAGATGAAGGTCAGCAAAAATAAGACAAAAGTGAAAATGTGAATTTATTCTACAAACTTGTCCAGAAGTTGAATACGCAATGAATGACCCATCCAGGGATCTATTTTTGCAAAGACTGGCAACTGTTTACAAGAGTGTGCAGATTGAATCCAGCAGAGCAGCCACTGGACAATTCAGATGCAGGTTGCAGGCATGGAGGACAAAGGTGGGAATTTGCAGTTATGATGGGTAAAATCACTGATTTTAGTCATTCAGAACAAATGTAAACCAAGTGTTGGCTTTATTAGGGATGAATACAGCTGAACTGTTGTGAAAATTGAGAAGCAAGTGATTATGTGTTGTGTGTGCCTAGCAAGTGTTTATACTGTGTGAACCTAAACCACAAAAGTCCCTATTACTGTTACAATTGGCCAAGTAATGGGATTATTCCTTCGTTATGAAAATTGTGACAAAAAATTTAAATTATATAAGCAAATCAATATGCCTTATGCCACAACGTGATGCAAACTAAATTAATATCATTAAATATAGGGAAATGATATAGAGTAAATTGAAAATTAGATAGCAAACTTTATAATTAATAACACTTTGATTTATAGGAATGGTAAGGAAGTAATCCCTTGGTAGAAAGAGTATGACTTCTGACATATCAGCTCAGCTCAGGATGTCTGAATTAACAAATTATTTTTAGGCCCAGACTGAACACATCATGAAGGATAAGTCCAAAGGAGAAGGATTAGCAAGAAAAGGAGGCCACTCCTCAAGAGAAAAAATAATCAAGATTACAATAGATGCATGTTCAAGTACTATATTATAAGGTCCAGATTGTAAATCCTACAGGATTTTAAAGAGACCATTCAAAATCAAAATGAAATAAGACGTTCTGATGGTCAATTTTACATTGATCAGTTGGAAAGCAATGTAATATGGTGAAAAATTAACTGTATAATTTTAGGAAAACTGATAATTGTCTTTGACCTTCAGAGTTTTATTTGAAGTTGAGAATCACTCTAGTAAAAATGAACAATGCTCATCAATAACATATTCCACTCAGAATTTTAAACTAGATTTTCAAACCAGATTATGAACCATTATTTCATGTGTAATGCTTTAATTTTGTTGATTAAATAAAATAATTCTGTTCAGAAGACAAGAATCCATAGCTGATGTTCTATGACAAAATGCTAATAATGAGTGAAAAAAGCAAAACATGGCTTTTATTTAGCTAAATTTTTTAAATTTATTTCAATGCTAGGGATTAAACCCAGGGCTTCACACATGCTAAGCAAGCACTCTAATACTGAATTACATCCCCAGTACCCTTTTTATTTTATTTTGAGACAGGTCCTTGCTGTTACCCAGGTTGGCTTTGAACTTACAATTCTCCTGCATCAGTCTCAAGTAGATGGGATTATAAGTGTGGGCCAATGTGACTGGCCATAACTATATTTTAAATTAATAATAACACAAAACAAATGACAATACTTATAATGATATAGTAATTGTACAATTCCTGATGTAGTTGTCAACCTTTAAAAATGCAAATTGAAAATACATATCATGTTATCTTTTGACCTAATAACTTCATCTCTAGTTATCTAAGATATAATATATAGTAAAGAAAATCTATTAGTACAAAGATACTCCAACCTTGATCAATAAAGTAGTATATGCAAAGAAATTGTAAAAATGGAGAACTGTTTGAGGAAATCAGTGAAATACCTTAAAACTACTAAAACTGATAGTTAAGAATACAACTGAGGCAACTCTAACGGCTATCTAAATAAGAATAGATTGATTAACAAAGTGTGGTCTATTCACAATGGTTTATTATACAGAAGGCATAACAAGTTGTACAGAATAACACTGGGACTAATTCTTAGCAATAAGATTATCAAATAAAACAATAAATTCCAAAAGATTACAAGGAACATGCTCAGTTTTTATAAAGTCACAAATAAAGTATATGCTTTTTAAGAACACACATAAATGCTATCCTGTTCAGTTATTTCTGCAAAGATTGTATATAGAAGATTTTTAGAGTAACATACATTGCATGGTCTTTTAGTCCATTAGTTGAATGTTGATGTGCAAAAAACCAACAGGAATAGGGCATGACTCATAATATAAGCAAATTGATTGGACACTTTGACAATGATGTTCATGGAGCATGACCCTTCCTCATGCTTGGATATTAATGCACTAGGAAGCTCATTCAGAATTAAAAATATATTATGCCAAATTATGCTTTTGTCAAAGATATAACTCTAAACCTTTGATTCACAGATATTTTAGACCATTTTCCACCTTCCTGTTATCTTCTAAAATGCCTGCCTGATTATTTTTAAAATCTAATGGCAATTTCCATTATATTTGAAGAATACTAGATGAATTAGATGAGCAGTACACTTTGCAGCACTGTATCATATATATTTTCCTCTAATTTAGTGTTTTCTTTCTAGTATACCATCTGTAATACATATAAATCAGTAGATTTCACAGTGTATTTATTCCAGTTTTACTTGCCCAGTAATTGAAAAAAATCTTCTTGGGTGAGAAACAACTTTTAGAAAATAGCCAGTTTGAGGAGTTTAAAAGGGTATTTTTTCCTCTCCTCTTGTATAGCAAAATAATAATAATAAAAGTGGAAAACATTTTCTAAAGCAGTCATTTGTAATTTCTTACCAGTCATACTTTATAATCAAAAGATTTGGATTTTCTCTTCTTGATAGTGTTTAAAGTCAACAATAGATGTAAAAGCCTATGGAGTAAAATGAAATGGAGCTTCAAGTTCATAAGAAAAATAACTGAGTTTGAATCCTCACATTACCACTTTCGAAAAATCATGTAAATCCTCTGAATCTCATTTTCCTAACATGTGGGTAGAAAGAAGAAAGCAGCAAACACAGCTCACAAGGTTCTTTTGAAAACAAGTAAATGAGTGTCTACTCAAATGAGCAAAACTCTTACCGCTTTTTGTGGTAGGGTGATGAACTTGAAGCCAAACTCTCCTCCCAGTACAAAGTGGACTACTCTATAATAAGAATACATGAAAACGCCAAATGAGCTTTTAAAATAGAACAGACTCTCTTTTGAGCTTAGAACCAACTGTGGTATAATGCCAACACCATGTTTTCCTGAGAGTCCATTTAGTAATGTTTGCTGTCAGCGCAGTGGAACTGGAAGCCTTGGGCTCTTATGTAAGCACCTGTTTGGATGTGCTGAGGGGATTCTGGGCATGAGCCTTCACTGTGTTAGAAAGTGAAAAAGAAATGTGGCATAAGTAAATTCTGATACTAGAAACTGAGAATATGTATTGTTTACTATTTACATTTTTTAAATATCTTTATTTTATTTATTTTTATGTGATGCTGAGGATTAAACCCAGTGCCTCACACATGCGAGGCAAACGCTCTACCACTGAGCCACAATCCCAGCCCCCTACTATTTGCATTTTTAAATCATTTCAAGTTATTCATGTTTTTGTAGAAAAATGAGAAGCAAAAATGAAAACAGAAAGGGAAAAAATCCATTCCTCAATCATTACTAGCACTTATTAGCCATATTTTCACTACACTTTTATTATTACTACTATTAGTATATAGCATTAGGAGCATTTGGAAGAATATTTTTTCTAGGTTATCTTCAATGTGTATAGATGTATCTTTAAAGTCAAAGAAGAGTAGACATATTGTTTTGGAAAATTACCTTTAGTATTTAACAACAAATAATCAACTTGCTGCACATTGACCAACATAGATGACCCCAGGACTGTAATGTTTGAGTAGAATTCCATTTTATGGATGTTTGAATCACTCAAGTACAATCATGTGTCACCTGACTGGAAAGTGTGTCATTAGGCAACATTATCATGTGAATGTTATAGAGCATATTTACACAAACTAAGACATCTCAGATGTCACCAGATCATACAGTCTTTAAAGACTATTATTATATATGAAGCTATTGTTGATAGAAGCATTGCTATGCATGCTTGTAAAATCCCTTACTGTATACTTATTTTCAGTTTTCCCTCATTGTGGTTAATATTGATATATTTACACCTTCATATTTATAAATCCATCTGATAAGGAAGTTTTTTGCAAATAGAATGTCTGAATGAAAAGCATTTCTTCTTATTTTACTTCTCCCAGCAACTATAAGGGCACATTTCTTGGCATTTTCCCCCTTTTAACTTTTTGAGAGACTGATAATTGATGAAGGCAGGGACGATACCTAGTTTTACATTCATGGCATTATTACTAGTGAGGTTGAATATTTTCTAAAACATATCATTGGTTACTTATATTTTTGATTTTTTGGTATGTATCCTAAGTCCATTGTTTTAGTGGCTATGTTGGTTTTTTGGGGGGGAGGAGAGGGTGCAGGGGATTGAACTCAGGGGCACTCAACCACTGAATTACATCCCTAGCCTATTTTGTATTTCATTTCAGTAAGATGGTATCTCACTGAGTTGCTTAGTGCCTGGCTTTTGCTGAGGCTGGCTTTGAACTTGCAATCCTCCTGTCTCAGCCTCCCGAGCTGCTGGGATTACAGGTGGGCTATGTTTAATTTATTGACAATTTATAAGATTTCTGTATGTCAAAGTCATTAACTCCTTTCTCTCTGACAATTATATTTTCCCTTTTTGCTTTTCCACTCAGATTGTATTGTTAATCACTACACAAATGTAGTAAAATATTTAGTTTCTTTTTCCCTGAAGCTTTGATCAAAAGTTTTTTCTTCACCTATATGCACGCACTTATATTTTCTTCTGATACTGTTAGATTTCAATATTCGTGTTTATATTTAATCTATTTGGAAAATTAACTTTTTATTAGGGTGGATTAAGATCTAAATTTATTCTTGACAAAGGGTTAGCTGGTTACCCCAACATATATCATTTCCTCACTGATTTTAAATAATACCTTTATTATATATTGCACTTAATTCTTGTTTGCAGTTTTTTGGGTTTTCTTTTGCTTTTTAACTTTCTCATCTGTCTCATTTACCTATTTTGGCCCATGCTTCTTTCTCTTTTCATCTTTGAAGCTTTATAATTTGTTTTAAAAGTAGATTAGTTATGATTCCCTATAATCTGCTTTAAGTTTTCCTGGATTCATTATTTTATCTTTAGTTTTCTAGTTAAATTTTAAGATCATTTTGTTAAGTTCTAAGGAAAAATAGTTAGAGTTTTGACAGTAGATTTTCTGAATGCACAGGCCACCTTAAAAGAAGGTGACTGAGAAAACTGAATC
>CM053405.1:62661936-62677697 GCA_028644305.1 Xerus rutilus
GAACCACACTGACAGAAAAGGGGACTTACAGGTAAATTTTTCACATAGAATGGTGCTTATGAATATTTTTATTGTTACTATTTGATGACGTTCTCCATTGTGAAATCTTGCCACAGAGCTGTATTTCTCAAACTTTCATATGAAAAAGTATGACTTGGTAGATCTCATTAAAAATGCATATTCTGATACAGGAGGTCTAGGATCAGCCCCAGTTCTGCATTTTTAATAAGCTCCCAGGTGATGCTGGTCCTTGAGCCACTCTTTAAGTATCACAGTGATGAAGACCACACAGGAGAAAGTCATGCTCCTCCCCACTCCTAAGAGCTTATTGATTTTTAATTCCCCGTGGTATTGGTACAGGAACAACAGGTACCAGAGCACTTGTTTCAAGAATATCCATCTCCTCTGTGGGTTGTCTTCATCTCTAAAATAATTTTAGAAATTATCACATTGAGAGCATTGTTTGTTGTAATGAGTAGTTCAGGTATTCAGAGAAGTTGTTGATAATTTGTTTGTTTTCAAATGTTTGCAAAAAGGCAAGAAGTTATTTGTAGGAAGCCTGTGATTAGTTCCATTAAAAGTGAGACTGGATAGACATATTGCCCTAGGTTGGCCATATCGCCTAAAGCCAATAGACCCTTGCACAGCTGGAGTTGAGAGGATTTATGATTACTTAGGTTTTGAATCACGGAGTGCAAGCAAGACACTCATGGGATTGGTCAGAATATGGCAGGGGCAGTCTTCAGGGAATGACCACTTCATTTTCCTCCTAATGAGGCGGCAATGCCAAGCTGCTGTGGATTTTACCCAAGGTGTTGTGTAGGCATTTTTTAATGAAGTCTCAGACATATTTTGCATGCTTTTACCCAGCAGCCTAACCATGCTTCAAAGTTTCAATCTTTTGATTGATCTCGCTCATCTTGTTTGGGGGTGGGGGAAAGCTTCTGTAGCTGGTTGGAGGCAGATCCCACAAGAAAGGAATAAACTTCAGAATTGAATAAGCATCTAATTTGTGCAGGCTAACTCTTTTTGATAGTGTTAATTTTTTTTCATTCTATGTATACACTTCCATGACCATAACTTCCTTCTCTTTGGACCACTCATTAACTATAGCCCACAGCAGTTAATTTCCTGGCTTCCCTTCCTAGTACTTCACTGTATTTGTTTAGCTGACAGGCTTTTGAAGCAAGCCAGCTAAAGCCTGCAAGAACTCCTGTTTTTTTTTTTCCCCTTTTCATACTTGTTATTATTAGGAATATGGACAAGATGCTAGTATGTGTATTCCATCTGAAAATTGTGCCGGAGTTGCTATCTCTTGGGAAAGAATCAAATTGCTTCCTAATCGTCGTGGACCCAATTCTGTAACTATTCGGAGACAAAATTCTTGTTAGTGCCAAGGGGAGTTTTGCCCTGATTTAAGGTTACAAGATCAAGTGGTAAAGGTATTTATAGCCACCTCACTCTCCCCAGGAAAATAAGTTAAACTAGATAGGGGGAAAATTACTAAATGTGCTTTTCTTTTCATTAAAACAGTTTCTCCTGAGATAAATCAATGGAAAGATTCACAAAAAAAAAGAAAAGAAAAATAAATTAATTGCTGACTAGTGCCTCAACTGACAATTATTCTCTTTCCTGCTTTGCATAATAAAATGTACATTTCACTTGCAGGACACAATGAAATATAAAAAAATACAGGATCTCTTTTCTTAGCCAAACATGGTAGGCATTTTCTGGTCATTTGTTCCCTCCTAAGACTTATAGGAAAGCTAACAATGTTACCATTCCTTTGAAAGTCAGTCACATTCAAAGGGTACTATCTCTAAGAACATCAGCATTGACCTTGTTAGTACACTCACTCCATTGTAGTACTTATGTCTCTTCGCAGCCTTTGTTTTCCGCTGTCTGTATCCCCCACCCTCACCAAATGTGAACATGCAATAGGAAGAAAAAACAAAGACCGGTAAAGTCAGAACTTTTGGTTCTATTCTAATTTTACAATCATACCTCTATGAAAAGTGCTTGACCTTTCTGGACTTAATTACCTCATTTATAAATGAATGGGATGAATTAGCTACTCTCAGGTTTCCTCTGGATCAAAAATCCCATGATGCATACAAGTTATAAATCTTACATAAATATTTAACTTTGTCTACAAAATGGTAAAGCTGTAAAGGGAAAGCCAATCAGCATATTTTGCATTTCCTATACAACCCTATAGAACTGTTTGTGATTTCAGAAAAAAAAAATTAAATAGCAAGTTCAACAGCAAAAAGGACTTCAAAATTCAGACAGACTTGTTATTAGATTGCTGGTTTTGTATAGTGACTTTGGGCAAGTGATTTCATCTCAAAATAGAAATTTATAATTGACTCACCAGTAGAATGGGGATCTTACTAACCACCTTGCAGGATTGTTGAGAATAAAATGAGTAAGGTTGTCCATGCCAGACTTGTAGCATTCTGACATGTGCAACTGTTTTAACTTCATTAAGCCCTATATGTGTGGGCTATCGCAGAAAGAATATCAGTTTAGGCATTAGAAAACTTGGGTTGTTCCACTTCTTTCTCAACTAGCTAGATCATAGTTTACTCATTTATAAAATGAAGTAGAGAACAAGATTTTTAACTCTCCTTCTAGCCTCATGTTTTCAAAATTTTGATGATTAAAAACCACATTTAAGCCGGGCGCAGTGGCTCACGCTTGTAATCCCAGCACTTAGGGAGGCTGAGACAGGAGAATCGCGAGTTCAAAGCCAGCCTCAGCAATGGTGAGGCACTAAGCAACTCAGTGAGACCCTGTCTCTACATGAAACACAAAAATAGGGCTGGGGATGTGGCTCAGGGGTCGAGTGCCCCTGAGTTCAATCCCCGGTACCAAAAAAAAAAAAAAAAAAAAAAAAAAAACACATTTAGGGCTGGGATTGTGGCTCAGCGGTAGAGTGCTTGTCTCGCATGCGTGAGGCCCTGGGTTCCATCCTCAGCACCACATACAGAGCAATAACATAAAGACATTGTGTCCATCTACAAAAAAATTTAAAAAAAAAAACCACATTTAGACTTTTTGTCACCTACTACACAGATAATCTTTTCTACAAAGGTTTTATTACGGCTGGTTATTTTCAATAGTTTATTTCAGTAGCTCTTGTTCAAATCTAACCTTGCTGTTAAATATCCGAACTTTTTTCTCTGGTGTCTATATTAGAAAGAGGTACTTAGAATTAATGCACATTTTTCAAGGATAAGCAAATTGATCAATGTAAGAAATTAGGCATTAAATTTTATAACAAAAATATTTAAAATAATAAAATGAGTATTTTATTTGTTAGTATTCAAATACACTTTCATCATTTGACTCATGAAAAATAAAAAAAAACTTAAAAGAACATCAACATGGTAATAAGTGTCCTTAGGTTGAGAAGTGTAATGTGCTCCTTTCTTACTCAAAATGAGCCTCCAGAAAAGTGTGCTAAAAACATAATTGGCACACTTTTTAGTATTGCAAAAAAAATCACAATTTGTATTTTCAAGTTCAAACTGTTCTGTTCTTTAAGGTATCCTTTAGAGTCAGATCTTCCTTTGGAGGTTAGATAGATTCCATAACATGAAGACCTGAATGACCAAAATCTTTTCTTTGGCATATAAGTTCATAAGATTTGACTGATACAAATATTACAAATCAAATTTTAATGGCATTCTATGCCTTAAGCCAGTCAAAATTTTCTTGTCTAAAAGGCCACATCCAATTTATCCATATATTTTAACTTTAAATCAATTGAATTATTTTCATATATATATATTTGATTGCTAACAACTCATTAGAAGACAGAGAATTTTTTTCCATGGAGATTCAGGTCACCTCCATGGGGATGGCTTCATGGTCTTAAGACTTCTACTTACTGACATTTTGAAGGCATGGTTACATCTCTTAGGTTGTATTATATGTTACTTCCATTTTATCTTTCTTTCTTTCTTTTTTTTTTTTTTTGAGTTTTGTGTAGCTACATTTGAGCTGCGTTAGGTTCTGAAAGAAAGAGGGTCAACAAATTTGTCTCAAATGTTTGAGACAGTCCAGAGATGTGGTTCAGATCCTGCCTCTTGCTTTCTTAGTTCTGTGACCTTAGACTTACCTAACCTTACTGAGCTTTAGTTCATTCATCTGCAAAATGACATTAAACATAGTTCTCTCTAGGTAATGGTGAGACTTCACTGTACTAACTAGCATGTGTAAAGTACCCAAAAGAATCATGAAGCAGAGAGTAATGCTCACTCAGAAAACATGCACTCTTTATTACACTCCTTCCTACAACAACTATAACCAACAACTATATCAATCATTTTCAAGATTTTCAAAACAATCTCAATGATTAGTAGCATCAATTCAATTGTTGTCTGTGGTCAGAAATAACAACAGCAACAAAATAAATAGTTAAATCCATAGCTGAGAAGAACTTGAGAATTTAGTAGGCAGCCAGGAATAAGGATAACTTTTCTTAAAAACATGAATACTACAAGGAATTTTGATTATGCTTCTTGGAAGTAGAGACAGAAGCTTTTTAAGATCAATAATGCTCTCCTGAAGGAAGGCAAAGATGAGGTTCTGACCATAGCTTAGAGTAAGGCAGCTGGAAATATCTAATAAAAGATTTTCTGTTCAGATGGGATTGCCAACTAAACCAAAAGATTGCTTCTGGTCACCAATCATAAAGCTGTGCCTAAAATATGCTTAACACATTCAATTGCAATCAGTGAGAGTCACAGTATTTAAATTTCATGATCAGAAGTACCAAAGGACCTTTGCTCTCCCAGTCAAGTGAGTAAGTACTGGCAAATTACCAAAATCTAAATTTAATAAAATTATATTAGTCACCTTCCAAGGTGTCATCTCAGAGTAATGCTGAGATCAAAGCCCTGATCTCAACATGTCAAACCAATCACAGGATGCCAGGTGGCTTGTGAGCCAAAGAGAAAAGACTAAATTGAGGGTCTATGTAGCTCTGCTTGTCAAGGAAAAAGTACCTTTGCCTTTTATGAGTCAAGAATCAAGCATATTCTTCTTGTCTCAATAAGTAGTATGCCAGTCTCTGGCCTACAATCTGTGTTTGTATGCAATCATCTACACACAGCGGTTAGTGCCCAGTAGATGTTTTAGGTCACATTCTAATGCTATAATTTAAGCAAAATCTTTTTTTATAGCTTTATTTTATTTATTCATTTTTTATGTAGTGTTGAGGATCAAACCCTACCATTAAGCCACGACCCCAAGGCCTAAGCAAAATCTTAAAGAACACTGACTTGGTAACCAGCATGAAGTAGCAAAAACAATGAATTCAGGCACCATGATAAATGGTTTCTGGCCTCATCTTCCTAATTCAGATAACAGGAATAAAGATCACTATCCAGTAATTAGCACAGGGTAGTTTTAGGACACACCAACATGCCATATATTGTAAAACACTAGACAAATCTATCCCTTGTTTGACAAATATTAATTACATACTTACTATGCTTTCTATGCACATACTATACTTTCCAGTTTCTTGGTACAAATCAAAGAGCAAAAAAGGAATAAACCCATGCTTTCAAGGAACTCATACACTAGCAGGGGAGAGAGACAACAAGCAACAGATGTTACAGAAAGAGGGGGATAAGGAGGAGGAAGGGAAGGAGAAGAAGAAAAGTAAAGCAAATGTCACCATATGTTAAAAGGGATAGATATAATGAAAAAGTAGAGACAAGTAAAGGAGCTTAGGAGTGTGGGATTGGGGAGAGAATTGCACAATTCATTAGGATCATCAGGTTAGGGTTAGTATCTTTGTAAGGGTGATATTTGAGCAAAAACTAAGAGGTGGTAAAGGAGACGGACTTTCAGATATCTTGGGGGAAAAGAGCTCAGGTCAAATGAACAGCCCTAAGGAAGAAGCATATACACTATGTTTGTGCAGAGTAAGGGAGGAGGAGAATGAAGTCAGGGAGGTAACTGTGGTCCAGAACTTATAAGGCCCTATAAGACTTCATATTAACTTTGACTTTTACTCCAAGTGGAAAAGGAAGTCTTTATGGTTTAAATGGAGGAGTGACATGCTTTGACTGCAATTTTGAAGAATATTCTTTTACTGCTGTATTTAAAATAGAGTGTAGGTGGCCAAGGATATAGGAAAAGAAACCAGGTGGGAGGTGCTTATAGAAATCCCAGAAAGGATGATAACTTGGTCCAGGATAGTAGCAGTGGGGGTGGTGAGAAGTAATTATATTCTAGGTATATTTTGATGGCACAGCTAACAAAATTTTCTTATGGATTGTACATAGGGTATGAGGATAAAGGAAGAGAAGCCAAGATGGGTTTAAAGTATAGGTCTTAATTAACTGAGAGTGGGCGCAGGCCTAAGGCATGGAGGGACATTGAGAGTGCAGGTTAGGACAAATTAGGCTTAAGATCTCTACTACACCTCCAACTGGCAGTTAACTATATGAATATGGAGATAAGAAGTCCAGAGATATAAATTTGGAAACTATCAGCATATAGTTGGTATTTAAATTCACAAGACTGGAAAAAATAAATTTCGTGGATTTAAATAAAGTAAAATAGGAATAAGAAACCTCAGGACTGATCCATGGATAATTACAATATTTAGTCCAATAGAGATATGAGGAAGCAGCAAATAAAACTAAGAAAGAATAGTGACTGATACAGATGGAAAATCAGGAGATCATGTGTTCTAGAAGTCAGATGAAAAGAAAGTTTCAAAAGTCCCTGTCCAATGTTAGTGGTAAGTAAAGTAATATGAGAACTAAAACTGATCATTGGATTTAGCAATATGGTGGTCACAGCAAGTAAGAGAGAGTGGTCTAAATGGGCAATGAAGGATAACAATGCCCAACTCCAGACTCAGTTGTATGAAATCTGTAGGGGAAAAAAACAAAACAAAACCCAACCACTAACTGAGAGATGTTGAAAGAAAAGCAGCCTTCTCAGAGAAAGGCAGGTTTCCATTAGAGCAAATGGTAAAAGGAGTGTTCAGAGAAGAAGTTAAGAATCTAGGGGATTTTGTTGACTGCAGCTCATGAATTCCAGAGGAAATAGTGGGAGGATTACACAAATTGGGGAGTGGCAGGAGAGGTGTAGCAGGTAAGAGACTGTGCAGAGCTCAGTGAGAATTGAAGTTGTAAGTATGAGAGATGATTGAGATCTTGCGCTTGTCTGATGACTGACAGATACAGGGATAATGAACATAATGTAATTAGTGTGGTATTTTCAAAAAGAGAATGTTAGTAACACAGTAAACATGAGATTGACCCCTAACGTCTGAGACCATAAGATCTGGGAAAGCTGTGGATAATTGCAGTCTAAAGTCATAAGGTGGGTGAAGAAAACTGGATATTGCTTTAACCCACAAGCCCTATCTTTACCCCTGAAAAGATTTACAAGGATTGGGGGGTATTTTAGTCAGATTTTTCACTGCTATAACTAAAAGGACCCAACCAGAACAACTGCAGAAAAGGAAAAGTTTATTTAAGGGCTCACGATTTCATAAGTCTTAGTCCACAGAAGGCCGACTCCATTCTTGGGGCTCAAGATGAGGCTGAACATCATGGCAGAAGAGTGTGGTGGAGGAAAGCAGCTCACATCATGATCAGTGAGCAGAGACTCCACTCTCCAGATATAAAACATATACTCCAAAGCTACGCCCTCAGGGACCCACCTTGTCCAGCCACACCCTACTCACCTTTAATTATCACTCAGTTAATCCCTGTCAGGGGATTAAGTCACTGATTTGGTTAAGACTCTCACAACTCAATCATTTCTCCTCTGAACCTTTTTTCATTGTTGCACACGTGAGCTTTTGGGGGACACCTCACACCCAAACCATTACAAGGGGGCATAGGCATTGCCCTCATATGAAGGTTCCCTTTAGACTTTGATATGATTTAGACATGATTTGGAGGTATCTCTTGAAGGTATATGGTGGAAGCTTGGTTCTACTGTGGAAACATTGAGAGGTGATGGAACCTTTGAAAAGAAGTGCCTAGTGGAAAATAATTAGGTCAAGGGATATTTTCTGGAAGAGATTAACACTGGTGGTAAGGAATAAGTTAGTTCTTGAGAGAGCAAGTTGTTACAAAGTGAGGCTACTCCCCATGCTTGGCTTCTTCTGCAGGCAGCCAGTTCACTGTCTAATGCTCACCAAGTTGTGAAACAGCCAGGGGCCCCTTGCCAAATACAGTGTAATGCTCTTAGACCTCCAAACATATGAGTTAAATAAAATTCTTCATTGTCCATTGCCCAACCTCAGGTATTATTACAGCAAAACAATACGGACTAAGACAGGTCTCTCTGAAGAGAAGACAGGAATTATTACAAATACCATGACTCCTCATGTTTGTTATTATGGAACTGAGGGCTTCTAAGGAAGCCATATATGGTTTCTACTGGTAAGGCTCTGATGATGGGGATGGAACACCTTAGTAGAATTGTGGTCTCAAAAATACATGAGTTGAATATGTCCACTGAAAGAGAGGGATAGGGAGGTATGGGATAGAAGGTATCCAATATCCATTGAGTGCATTTATATGTTAAGTTACTATACATATATTCTACATTTCACTTAATCTGGTAATGTTATGGTTAAGTAGAATTAGTCAACTCCATTATCAAATGATATACCTGAGCTGCTAATTCTGGGATTTGATACCATGTCTGATTCCTCTGTGAATTCCTCTGATTCCTTTCCCTTGGATTTTTATATGCTTACCATGATTTATACCACTGTTAGTATATCCAATTCCAAATATTTTATGAATTGCTCTACATTTTTATCGATTATATAAAGTAGCTATGATAAAGGTTGATTTTCAGTGTGTTTGTTCATTGAATGGTTTGTTAATTCTGTCTTTTGTGTTGTTATTCAACAAATAAGGATGTTTACTATGTACAAAGCATGGTAAATTTCTCTCATCACACTTTCCATTCTCTTTCTAGCTTGAATGACTGGATATGATTTTGTTTTCATCTTTAATTTGAACTTTTTTATATACCAAAGCTATTGCCAGTAATTAATTAAATATTACAGAATCAGAGTAAAAGCCCTTCAGAATGACTAAAAATTTAAAATATTAGGCATATAATGTACTTATTTGAAATATTAGATAAGACTTTGTATTTTAATAAATTACTCATCTTTAATTTTGTAAATGGGTTTATTTATTCAGCCAATTCAAAAAAGACTCTAGTGCAATGATTAAGAAGTTCTGAAGTCAGGTAGTCCTGATTTAGAATCCCAGCTCCACACAGCCTAGCTATGTAAATTTAGGCAAATTTCTGAAACTTTTAAATTCATGGATTAAAAGTTAATAACAAAAACACCTACCTACTTTACAGTATTCTTATAAGGATTAAGAGAGATACTATATGCATGCCTGTAAATCCCAGCTACTCCAGAATCTGAGGCAGGAGAACCCCAAGTTCAAGACCAGTCTGGGCAACTTAGAAGTCTGTCTCAAGATAAAATTTTAAAAGGGCTGAAGATAAAGTTCAGTGCTTTGCCTAGCATGTGTGAGGGCCTGGGTTCAATCCCCAGTACCATGGGGGGGGGGCAGGGAAGGAGGGAGGGAAAGACTATGAAAACCTTATGGCACAGTGCCTGAAACCTGAGTTTCTCCAAATATTATCTAATATCATTACTGTTATTATTATTAATTCAAAACACTGTGGACAATAAAAAAATACATTAGATCTTGTCCTTAACACTAAGGAACTTATGACTCATAAAAGAGAACAAGATGTATATAGATAATCATAGTAAGTAGTATAGATGTCATAAAAAGGTATAGATCAAGTACAGGGGAGGAAGAAGTGACTCTTTCCTGAATAATCAGGCAAAACTTCAGTCGAGATTGACTGTTCATTCACAGTTCTTGAATTAAGCATTGACCATAAGTTGAGAAACACCAAAAGTGAATGTAGAGATTTAAGGGTGATACCATACTAATAATAGGCAGCCAGCAAAGTCACTTCAGAGAAGAATTGTGACCTCCAGGGAACAAAACCAGGATCTGACACCCACTTAAGAAAATGAGTGGTTTAAGAACTGAGTTGAATAAAATTTGGATTCAAAGTTGTGAACCAAAGTCATGAACCAAAGCCAGATCAAATGCAGGAAAAAGTAAATAAGACATAAAAGTTGTTATGGACTTACAGAGAAGACTCTGGGGTCAGGACCAATTTTTAGCACTAAATCTCCTTGTATAGATGTGCTAAAAGAGCAAGAACACACCTTCAAAGCCACATACTCTCTCCTCTTAAGGGAAATCTCCTGCCACTGGCCAGGCAGGAAAGGAGCTGTCTTCAGCAAGCGAGGCTCCTGAGAGAAAAGGGTGAGGAGGAGTGTAGAGGTGAGAAAGCCTTATGGGAACTGTGCAATCTCCTTTGTAGAACTTTGGAATTCAGTTGAGAAAGACAATTCTCTATTTAAAGCAATGAGAATTTGGAGCAAAATGAGATTTTAAAAATCAATTTGCAGTTTGCCTTTGGCTTATGCTGTATTTCAGAGTTGCCCTCTGTAAAGACTGTTTTGTGTCATTCTCTTAGCCTCCCTGCCCATTAGATGCTGTTATTTTTGTCTTGGGCTCATTAAATAAAGTACCAGCAGGGTATAGGCTCCTGCTTTCCTTGAAAGTGACTTCATCTATTGTAATCATGTTGTGCGATAATGTAACAGTAAGCTTCTGTCAGAGCTCTGAGTACTAAAATAGACCGGCAGGACCTCTCTTACTAAGCCTGAGCACGTCACTATTGTATGGTGGTTCTGACAGCGCTTGGCAAGGAAACCCAGAGGTGGGGCTCAATCCGTTTGTTCTCATCTCACAGAAAGTATCAGATAGTAATAGTGGGTAGAAAGCACTCCCAAAGGAAGCAAATGCTCATATAGAGCCCAGACTTTATTTCAAAGACACGAGACACACAGAGTGACTGATTAAAAAGGAAAGTGAAGCCCACTTCAGATTAGAAGCAGGTTGCCTCCTAGTTAAAACACAGGAGTCACACTATCCTAGACTGAATTCCAAGTCAGGTAATCTAGTTGTTCTCTCAGAACTTCAGCTCCTCATCTATAAAATGGGGAATTATAGTACCTCTCTCAGAGGACTACTGCTGGAAGGATTCATGATGTAAGCACTTGGCTCTTAGCTTGGCACATAGTAAGCACTCAACACATTCATTCATAGACCCAAGAGTTTCATATTGCAAAACAATCCGTGAACTTGTGCACATCTGTTTCTAAAGCTAGAGTTTTATATCATCATTTTATTCTATACTAATTTAAGTTGAAATACGTGTTAAGAATTAGTAAGGTTATCAGTGTGTCCCAGGAGGAGGTTTCTGCAAGGTTGGAGGTCCTATCAAAGCTGTCTGTGGTCACTCTGTGATGATCTCTACTCTAAACTTGAACTTCCACATCTCACAGCTCTGCAGTACTTTTTTTCACTGGCAGACAAGGCCAAGGATGCTGGTGCATTGAGTAAAAGGTCCTTGGAGTATTGGGTCCTGATCTCCTCATACCAGAAGAACAGACCTGACCATATAAATAAAGTCCACAATGAGATATTCTCTCAGGGACACTTGTTGTCTGGGGAAATCCAGCATTTCAATAAAGAAGAGCTAGTGAAATTTTGTAAAAAAATACTGAATTAAGAAGAAGAGCATACATAATAGTCTAAATGATTAAACTTTCCTATTGGTTTGAAATCCAGTTTTCCCTGGATTTCTACCATGTCAGTAGCATGGAGTCTCAGACACTTTTTTGTTTTTTGTTTCTGTTTTGAGATATTTTGGGGGTGGTCATTCTGGGTATTGAACCCGATATGTGTGTGTGTGTGTGTGTGTGTGTGTGTATAACTTTACTTTATATATATCATGTATATAATTTTATATTATATAATAGATAACTTTATATTATATAATTTTTATATAAGTGTGCGTATGTATGTGTGTGTGTATGTATATGTATATAAAATTTTTGGTACCAGGGATTGAATCTTGAAGCCAAGGGCATTTTACCACTGAGCTATATCCCCAGCCCTTTTTACTTTTTATTTTGAGACAGAGTCTTGCTAAAGTTGAACTTGTGATCCTCCTGCTTCAGCCTCCCAAGTCACTGGGATTACAGACATGTGCCACTGTGCCTGACTCAGGGGCACATATTTTAAATAAGCAACCCTATATCATATAATTCAGGTTTACATGACCCTTCTAACCTATGTTGAGGATCTCTGGTTTAAATAAAGCTTAAATGTGCTGAGGGAAATCCAGAGGGAGTGCACATATGAGAAAGTCCAAATTACTGAAATCATTAAGGAAAAAACACAATAAAAAAAAAAAGATATCAGCCTATTTTGGCACAGCAATGTAGTTTAGACAAGAGATAGATTCTTAATAAGCTGGAAGTGAATTATATTATTATTTATAATGATGAACGGCCCTTAATTAACTGATTTGGATGCAATATCTTCCTGGATGCTACTGTAGTAGCTCCTTAGATAGGTCAATGTTATTCATAAGGAGCAATAATATAAGGCAATTTATTTTTCTAGGACACTCATGCTTTAAGACATCCAGTATTTATCAGTTCTTTGTAGTACAAGTAGTAAAAAGCAAATTAAAACAAATAAGCAATAAGAGTTGAGACATTTGTCAATCTGGCCAGTGTACCAACTCCCCGCCCCTTTTTTCATGATTAAAATTAAAATTCTGGTAGGATGTCAGCTTTAAGCCTAAGGTATTTGTGTCTCTGTTTTGTGCTTTTGTTCAATATACTGCTGTTTCCAGAATAGTATTATTTATTTTTTTCAAGATTGCCATGTGTTTATTATGAGGTTTTCCATTTAATTGCTTGAGCACAATCTTCTGTTTCAGCCACAGCACAAGATGGTAGATAACAGTATTAATTATCATCATTTATGGGTGAAATCTGGACACTGATTTGTACAGGACAATGGAAGCAATGATATTTGTCCTTGAAAACAATGACATTTCCATGATTTCTTTCTTACTTTACTGGGGTTGAGGTTTTTTTTTTTTTTAAGTGTAATGATAAAATATTGTGATAGATGGCAGTTCTTCTCTCTTAATTGCACTAAACGCAAAACACTTATTCCTAAGGAATAGTTGTGGCTTATACAAATACAAATCTTTTTCTTTTCAATATAGAGTAAGCCACTCTCCATTTAAAGGATCAGCCCGTGTACAATCACAGTCCCTGGTAGTCTGCCAAACACAATAGGGCATTAATTAACATGTGCTGGGGGATTCATCAACATGCACAGTGGTAGCGTGCAATTGGAGCCTCTTTTTTTTCCCTCCCCTTCCCTCTCTACGTTGGCAGAATTCATGAAAGGTCTACTCTAGTATGTAAATCAGTTCTGCTAAACGCCTTGTAATGGAGTTCCTTTATTTTCTAAAGCTGTTGTCAGAGCTACTCACATATCCTAGAAAGACACTTCGCTTTTCTCTTTCTCATGTTTAAAACACAACTACAGTGGGCAAAAATAACATATTTGTTTACTTGTCATGCAGACTGCACTGTAAATAAATCATCTGATAAATTACTTCCCAAAAAAGAACAGAATGAGATTCATTTCCCTTAATGTTGTACCGATGGGGATGGCAGAATTACTCTCCCTGCTAGCCCGGGGTGACAGTATGCAGGCCTGCTAACTTACAGGAGTGTTGAGAGAATCTCCGTAAGTCATACTATATCTAGCTTCTACCACCTGGCACAAGCAGGTGAAAAAAAATTAGAGGAGTAAATTTGATTTCAATTAGTTCTCAGCTGGGTGTTTGTTCTCTTACCTTGCGAAGCCTTTGCGGACTGACTTCAGATCCTTTTGCTTGTTCTTTGTTATGAATTAATCATTCAGACTTGTATCAACCAGATTTAGGACAATAGAAAATCTCTCCTCTTGAAGTAAAGGTGGAATGAAGGAAATCGAAAATTGTGTCCATATTTTCTACTTTGAAAAAAATATATGTACATATATGTTTCAATTTAGATTGAGTTTAGGTTGTAAAATTTATGGTTAGTTCTTTTTTTAATGAAATAATACATGTAAAGTGCTTGGCAAAGTACCTCAAGTAAATGCCTAGTAAATGGCAGTAGAAATTATTCTTGGAGGTGTTAAAGGTGTTATTATTATCATTTATTGTCTTTTATAGCCAGAAATCAAAGTGTTATAAAAAGCACAATGCAATTTTATGTTTTAATCATTCATACATATATGCATATATCTGCATGGATCAATAAAATGCTTAGTTTGAGCATGTAGAGGAGATGTGGAATTTGAAGTTTCAATTTGATCTTCTCAGCTGTTCCATGAATGTTTGCTCTTAGTTTAGTGAATCAGATGTTATGCTCACCTGGCTTTGATCCTAGTTCTAAAATTGTGTGTTCTTGAGCAAATTATTTCTCTGCACCGAAGCTCAGTTTCCTTTTTTGTAAGATAGGAATAACGAGTGCATGGATTCAGTAAGACAGTGTGTATCAAGCATTTGACAGCATGCTAGTACATAGAAATGACTCAATCTATGGTAGAGACACACTCTTAATATACCCCAAACCTCCCTTCTCCTGTGTTGAAAAGCAGAGGGAATGCTCTTTGATCCTACTCAGGGGTGAGATTGCCTCCTTTTTCTCTAGTGAGGAACAGGTTCTCCAGCCCACTGATGTTCAGAGAGGCTGAGAAAGCAAGCCATCTGGCCAGCATTCTATGTTGTTGCTTTCTCATTGATTATTCCCCAGGATTTGCACTCTATCATTATCAGTCAGTGAGAGTCAGATCATTAAAACTGCTTCCATTACAAAAAAGCAAAACAGTCACTTTTAATAAGTAGAAAATACCAAAAAATAAAAAATAAGATGTAAATGTTTAGTGAAATACACATCTTTCTCTTACTGGAGGAATTAAATTTCTTAAATTTCTCTTTGTAATAATAGAATATTTGAGGCAGTGTTTGTATTATAGTTCCTTGAAATGTGAAAAATTAGTTATAACATCCTATAAACTGTTTTTCATTGAGAATATGTTTTTGGCAATTAGTAAATTTGTTGGTATGTTTCCACAAGTCTATTTTTCCTATAGCTCTATTTATAGAATATTTGATTTGCAAGATATTCAATAACTTACATCTGAGAATTATTTTTATCTACAATAAAAATAACAGTATGATTCTATATATGATTCTATTATGTTAAATTATCAAAATATAAGTGAACTTGGACTTTATGGGGAAAGAGATTCATTATAATAGTCTATATTCTGCAGCCTCAGCTGCTGTCAGGACTGAGGGGAAGTAAAGTTACTTTCATAGGGAAAAACTTTTAAGTAAGACTGTTATTCTTTTATGAGAAAATAAAGCACCTATTGAATTTCACATTTGTTGCTCTATTTTAAAGAAATAGATAAGTACCTGTGGCCTCAAGGAGCTCAATTTTTTGTCGAGACAGGCCAAATCTGAACATACTACTATGAGATAATAAGGAAATTAAGGCATGAGTGTTTTGTGTTGTTTTTTTAACTGAGAACACATAAGAAGTCTGTCTATGTAGATCTTCTGAAATGGCAATTCCTGTATTGGCTGAAAAGATCATTTGTAAGGACAATAGAAGCTGTTGTTCTTTTTCTGGTTCAGAGAAAGGCTAGGAAAATTACCTTCCCTGCACATATGGATTTAGGCTGAAGTGAGGTAGAAATGGAATGGAAAAAGAGTAGAGC
>CM053405.1:62677797-62698574 GCA_028644305.1 Xerus rutilus
AGGTGGGATTGCAACTGTAGACAGTTTGATTCCAATGTCCACACCCTTAACCACCACTGAACCATGCATTTTCTCCAGCAAACAAGTTTTATCTAATCTTTCCATCAGAGTAAAATGGAATTGAGTAGTAAGAAGGTGAGTGGCAGAGAAGAACAGTCTATAGCAGCCTGTCACCTATTCAAGGCCACCATAGGACCTACCTGGCATCTTTTCAGGCCCTAAAGTGAAGCTAGGACTGATTGCAGAAAACTCATTAATTCAACAAACAATAAACCAGAATTCAACGACATTAATTAACTGACTTGAGGTTAAATTCTCCTCAATTATTCTGTATTTTGTTAAAGAATGCGTTATATCTAATCAGTTAAGGACTACCAATGACTTTGAATTACATATTATTTTGAATATATCGGCATTGGTTTAACAAACCTTTACCACAATTAGTTATTAATGGCTATATCTTTGTTGGTATTAGGAAATCACTACTGATACCAGCTTATTTTGAAGTGGCTGCAATTTGAAGCAATTGCCAAGATTTCCCATTGTTTTTTTAAGAGTACAGAAGAACAAATGGTTAAGCAGCTCTTTGTTTCTCACTGGATTGACCAGTCAGCTTTAATCCTTTCAGACTTGTGAATTACAACGAAATGAGGCAAAATAAAAGGAGGAATAGCCTTAAGAGAAGTTTCCCCATGTTTTTTGAAAACTCTTGTACTGAAATTATGACCAATGGCTAATATACAATATGGATGATACAGGCCCCATCATCTTCCATGCACACAAACGTCTATGTATGTTAGAAGGGAAAGGATTACTGTGTGTGTGTGTGTGTGCGTGTGTGTGTATGTAAGAGAATGTTGCCAACTACCAAAAACATAGGCCATATCAAAAATAAGACATCTTGGTCCAAAACAATTGCACTTCTCTGGATAAATCTAGCTTTTGTTTTCTTAGCAAGGATTCTGAGTTAGGACTATGACCTTCAGGAAAACTAAAGCCCCATATACCATTATCACAGACTTGCCATATGGTGAGGACATCTATTTGCTTCCTTTCCTCCTCTCCCATCTTGCTCACACAAGCATAGTGTGCACACACACCCACATGCACTCACATACAGATACTATATTATAAGCCACAAAAATATGCCAGAAATTAAGCACTATTGTTAACTGACTAACTATTTTGTCCACCCTGACATCTAACCACATTTTTGTCTCATTGTTTCATTTTTCTCTTCACTGCCAGAGTCAGCAATTAATTGACTGACTGATTTGGGATTTTTTTTTTCCTGGTAATCGAATTGCCTGCTTTGTGCTAAAGTTGCCTGTTTTGGGAAATAGTGTCAATGCTTCTTGTGACCCATTCAGAGGCTTTTCTTTCTTTGCTCACTTCTGTCCTGAATCCCCTCATGCCTCCATTCCTGTGATTAGGGACTTTCAGCCTCCTCTTTGTGGAATTCAAGTTCACGTTTCTTATTAACCCATTGCCTCTCCGACACATTTTGGTGGAAAATCTCTTTATAATTCCTATTAAGTGTAAATTGCTGTATAGCCCACTGGGAACACAAACTAATTTGCAAAATTCTGCAGTCCTCAGTGGCCTTGCCTGTCAATAGGGTCAATGAGCTCTTGTGCTTGATGAATGAGTGAGCGAAGGGGTGAGTGAGTGAGAGATGCTGTCCTTCCTCTTCATGTATTTAATGTTTACCTTGTTGGTGCTGAAATGGGTGTAACTTCAAGACTTTCAAGAAACACATGCAGACAGAGCTCAAAATTGATAAACTACAGAGCCCTTTGGTTACATGCAGACACATAGAAATGGTGAATTGGAAAACAAAATTTGGGGCTATATTCAGGTTACAGCCAAGTGACAAATGTTGGCACAGATTATTTATTTCCATAAATAAATTCACCTTTACCCTTGTGAATTTGGAGTAGTTCCATCAGAAACACTTTCTGTGTTGAGATTTCTTTCTCTTAACAATTAATAGTTTAAGGTGTCTGCAGTAATCATTTTGAACCCATTTAAGTGACCCATTTGTTTATCCCCAAGTTTTAAAATACTTCTGTATAAATCTCTTGTGATTAATGTTTTACCATCATTCTTTGATTAAATATACAATATTAAAGAAAGCAGAAGAAACTCAGTGGAGTCAGTCTAGTCTCCCATTGACATTCAAGGACTTTACATGTATAAGATCCATCAAGGTTAATGAAAGTTACCTCTGCAATTCCTCAGGCACTTGTGGTAGAATAGTTCATTTAATTTCTATTCAGATGGCATCCCCATGTGGAGTACTTGATCTGTTGGAGAAGAAAAAGACTCAGGTTGGATGAACTGGAAGCTGACACACACAGTGGGTCATGTAAAATTGAAATTAACTTCTCTATTTGTCATCTTCCTAATTAACATTATGTGACCAAACTACCAGAATGGAATATTATTTAAATCTTTTTTCTCCACTGGAAAATTTCCTCTGCCTTCATGAAGCAATGTAGATTGAGGCAAAAGGCAAACTTAAGAATGATCATTTGGCACCAGATAAACAGCAACATAAGATTTATTTCAAGAAATCTCAGAATTTTTAAGTTTCTAATGGAGAGATCAAGCCATGTGTCCCTGGCTTTATTTTATTTAAAATCATATTTCAACATATCTGCTATTCATCCCTGATTATTCATGCTTGGTTGTCATAAATAAAAATGTCCTCCCTGCAAGATAATGTCCTCTCAGTGAGTGAACTCTGGGCTGGAGGGATCATTAATTTGATTTCATATGAAGACAGAAAAAATCATTATAAGTCATTCTACTTGGCTATTTAACAGAAAGTATGACTAGTACATGATACCTACAAATAAATTATAAAAAAAATGTATTAAGACCTCTGTACCAACATAATCAGAACCCAAAATTTGCCCAAAAATATTAGGAACTACTTTTTACAAGGTTTGATACCTACCAGCTGAATCACAGGAAATTATTTCTGCATTTATCTGAGATCCTCATATAGTCTATGAGACCCTATCCAATTGGCCTGTGCCCTACCTCCTCCTTTTTATCTACCCCTCTATAACTCTTGGCCTCCCATCCAGTCACTCCAGACCTTCCATATTCATTGAACACACCTTACTCTCCCATATTGGAGCTTCTTTACTTGTTGTTTTCTCTGCCCAGAAAGTTTCTTCCCCTGCATTTGTGTAGTTCATACCATCAATGACTTCACATTTTTGCTTAAATGTCATTAAAGTCTTTCCTGATTATGTGTAAAACAGTACCACATCACCCTCTGCCCTCTTCACTGCTTTATTTTTCTTCCTACCCTTTATCAGCAGTAGACATATTTTTATCTTTTTAAAATATCTCCTTCTGCCTACCACCATTTAAATGTGAGATCCATGAAGGCCAATTTTGTTTGCTTAACTTACTATTTTATTTATAAATTATACCTCAACCTCCATAAGAATGCTGTGTCATTGTAATAAGCCTTAAATCAGTTCATTTTTCTTGAATGAATGAATGAATGAATGAATGAATGCTTTGCTTCTCTTTTGACTCATTTCTATTATCAACCATATCATTCTCTTAAAAATGTACTTTAGGGAGCAGCATAGTTAATAACAGGAACTTGAGTTGCAAGTTCAACTTTGCAGCTCAAGACCAAAGTTTAAATCATGATTTCATAATTTATATATTGTGACACCTAATTCAAGAGAAATGACATCTCTTTGAGCTTCTCTCTTCTTATCTGTAATAGCAATGTAGTAATATCTATCTTAATGAAGTATTTGAAAATATGTCATTGTCTACTACATAGTCACTACTAATAGGTAGGTTCCCAAAAATATTCATACCCTTTATGACATAGTAGACATGGATTCTGTTATGTAACTTTTGGAGTATAAGAATTGTCATTTTTTAAAATTTTATTTTTCTATAGCAGTTGAAATTGCTTCAAGTTCCTTCCTAATTGGATGAAAGCAAAGTCAACATTAAAGATAACTGAGGACTATTCCACTCCTTAGCCCGTGTAAGAATTCCAGAATCCTGCACACTCTAGATGGTTAGTTGGAGAATCCTCTAATCTCCAGTCCAAACTAGCCACCATGATAGACTCATTGCCTGAGACAGCAAGGTTGTTTGAAGACAGGTGACTCCATTGCTCCAAATTGAAGATTCTAGTCCTAGTATTCACAGTCTATAGGTATGACTATACTACTTCCATCTGACAATGAGCCACCTCTTTGTAATGTTACATGGAACCAAAGCTCTGGGCCTGTCATCTGCAGAACCTACAGGACTCCAGAGTTTACCTTCCCCAGTCTCTAAAACAAATTCTCCAAATCTCTCTCACTTTTCCCATTGGCTCATTTTGGACCCTCCTAAACCTTGAGAAATTTACCCTCTGTCAGTATGTATAGCCTATCATTTCTGAGACGCTGGAATTTTCCCAAGTAAACTACTGGGAAATGACTGTCTTTTAGATTTGGAAACATGACAACTCTTGAGGCAAGAAAGACAAGGACTTGGTAGTTTTCTCGGGATGTGTGAAGGACAAATATATTTATCTATAAGACTAGAACATAAATTAGCCCACTATTTATCCAGCCAATATTAAATTCAATCAGGATTCTGAAAACAGAGGATGATACAGTAGAATGCTCTTTTCCCCTAGAATATTTTTTATCTTTCATCATATGAAACATCCAACAAAGAAAGTTACTCCTCAACTTAGACTTGTTTTATCTTTATCAGGTGATTTCTATGGCCAAAGGCATAAAATCAAGTAATAGAAGTCAAGACACCAATAATAAAACCAGCTTTATGGACTTGAGCCTTATGCAGTAATTACTGGAAGAGTACCTGAGTCCCAGCCCGCCTGGATGATTGCTGCGAAGCTGCTACTTCTAGTCACTCCCTAGTTTCAGTGATGCTTCTCCTTCTTTAGTCAGCATATGTTTTCAAGTTCTGCAGCTCTGCCCTCTCATGTTACTTTTCTGTGGCATCAGAGTGACATCTAATAACTAGGCTACTGTCTTGCTGTTTCTTTTCCCTAGTAGCAGCCCGGAGAGTGGAGAAAGGCTGCCACTCCCAAGCTAGCGCTCAGAACTTCTTCTATCAGGACTGAAATCTTCTGAAGCCTCTTCTCTGTTGCTTGTAGAGGAAAATGATATTTTTCTTATCTTCCTTATTATTTAGGGACAGGGATTCCTTGTTTATGCCCAGCCCACCCCCAAATTCAGGCACTCCTTCCCAGAGGAAACTTCCTACACTTCTTTTTATTAGTTTAATAGTTAACTATTTATAAACACTGCTTTTCATATATTATCTTTTCGAAATCCCTCAAGAATCTCAGGTTATAGAAAGCATTGTTGTCTTTATTTTACCAAAGAGGAAAACAGAATTTAGTGAGATGTGTTTTAGTCCAAGTTAGAGTTGGTAAGGACTAACTGGATCTCTGACTCAACGTCGTCCTCCTGCAAATCTTTCCCACTCACTCCCATTGTGTTAGTCAGCTGTCATTATATTGAAAATCATCAGCTTATAAAGAGAACAAGTTTATTTGGGCTCATGGACTTTAGAGGTTCCAGTCAGTGATCAGGTGGACCCATTGTTTTTAGCCCTTTGTTGGGGTGTTGCCTGGCAATGGAAGGATCCTGTGGCTCAGCCAACTGCTCACCTCATGGCCAGAAGCAAGCACCAAGAACAGTGTCCTACAGTGCCCTTGAAGGGCATGTTATCAATGACCTCAAAGATTTCACTTTAGCACATAGACCTTTGGGGGACACTTATCTACACCATAGCCCCTACACATGTGATCGCAAGGTCCTGATTTAAATTTCATACATTTTCAAGCAATGTTGTGTTCATAATAATTATCCAATTGATAATTATTAGCTTACTGATCACATTTGTGTATACCAGGCCACATATTTTGGAACTAATTTTCAAGGACAGAAAGATGTTTTCCTGAACTTGGATGTTTTACATGTAAATTTTACCCAGGGAAACCATTTCTTGTCAAATATTTTCACTGATTTGAACTGATGCTATAATTGTCTCAAGGACAGAGGAGAAAACAAACTACAAGTGAATACGAAGAGAATAAAAGTATTATCTAACTGTAATTCCAGTCTTACTCTCCTTCCAGTAAGTTCACATCAGCCTTCCCTGCCTAGCCACATTCACTCTGCTCCCCACTTGTTCCCCACTGACCAGAACATGTTGATTTCTTTGGTAGAATTTGAATAATGGGTAAAGAACATTCTACTCATAGAGACAAGAAAAAAAAAGGAAAAAAAAGGAAAATGATGGCAAGAACTAAAGAAAGAAAAATGTACGAGATTGGAATCTTACAAAGACAATACAGAGCAAGAGACATCTACCACCAGTCAGTAGACAGTTCTTGGCAAGAATGAAATGTGTTAATAAGACATCTAGGAGGAGAATAAGACATGGGTGAAATAGTTCTGGGATAAGAAAGTTCAAGATTCTAGGGGTTTAGGGGTAACAAGAAATACAAAAATTCATGAAACTTTTAAGAAGAGTAATTATGGACTGGGTATTATCATCCTCTTTAGATGTTTATTATAGAAGATTTAAGTAAAGATAGACATTCCTAGTGAAACTACGTTTCTTTGAAAGCAAAATAAGTTTAGAACTGAATATGGGCATCCAGGTTTAAGAACGTTACATTCATACAAGAATAGTGTGTATTACGAGATTGAAAAGCATGAGTTGTCCAGTCTTTTTGGTCATAATATCTGTTATTATGTTACTGTTACAGGGATCTCTGTTTTTTCCATTTCTATATCATACTTTTTGTTGTTGTTATTGTTGAATTAGTTTTCAATACAAGGGAAAATTTTGCACGATGAATTTATGCAAAGATGCCTCGAAGTCTCAAGCCAAGTTATAGTATCTAAATTAATGGCACCAGTCTTAGGTTTAAGAAAAAATGGTTTCTTACTTCTGTAATTACAAGGACTAATGGCATATAATAAAGCTTGTGTATGAAAACATTTCTATTCTTTGTTATAAATGAAAGAGCAGGGTTTTTTTTTTCTCCATCCAGTTGGCTGATGAGTTTTGTTTCCCCACTTCTCCACTATGTCTGCCCACTCCAAATACTGAGTATGAATGTGCAGCCACTGATTAGGCTATTTCAGTGTCAAATTGTTTGTTTCAACTGTCATAATGGCTAAATACTTGGCCATTTATTGGATAAGAAGATAACATAATACCAAAATGACTTAGGTACCCTACAAACAACTGATCAGTTAGGCCACCAAAATAGATCTAGCCCTCTGTCCAATTTCATTAATCTAATACACAATAACTTGTTTTACCTGAAAACCATCCTGACTTTTGCTACTATTTCTTCTCATGTGCTCAAGAGTCTCATTTTTTATTTTTCAAAATAAAATTTGTCTTATTTTGCATAGCTAAGAAAAATATAAAATTGAGAAAGGAATAATTTATCTTGTATCCTCTAATCAAAGCTTAAATTTTTAAAGTGCAAGTACCTTTGTAGTTAGTTATAAACACTTTAGTGAAATAGGTGATAGTGGGTGGAGTTTACTTAACATTTCATTTGAAGACCCTATGTATGTCCTTGTGTATGGACTAATCCATGTGTTTTATGCCTTATAACTTTCCCAAATGTCAACAATCAGAAATAAAATCGTCCACACATTAGATAGGCAACTTTATTTCTTAAAAGCCCAAGAAGTATCTTTCCATCCAGTTTGTAATTCAAAGTATTTTTATAAAATAACAATGTGCAATTTCCACTAGACCTAGAATCACAAAATCATTATTGTTACTGCAGATTTTCTTAACAATTTAGTTTGTTCCCAAATGGACATGAATATTTGTGTGTAGAATATATTGTCTGTGGCTTCTATATTCCTCTGATTTAGTTCCAACAGGAGAGAAAAAATAGAATTAAATTTCAAGAAAATTCTTTAGTGGTATAGGCAAAAACAGATAAATTATACATGAGAAGAAAGGAACAATGTTTCATGAGCTGTACAAATCACAATTCTGATAGACATTCTCTTACTCAAAAACTCCCTGTAGTCTGTAGAATCATACCCAAACTCCTTAGCAAAGTCATCAAGTGTCAGCAGAGTTGTTCTCGCTCAATTTCTATCACTCCTTCTGAAGCACTTAATGTTTTACCCAGTCCAGCTCTTCCATGTCACAGAGAAATATCCTGCATAGCCACCAGATATTGTTTCTCTTGCTCTTTTCCTATCAAGGATGGATCCTTTCATCAAAGTATTCCTGCCCCTCTTCTCATTGCTGCTCTAATTGAATGTATCTTTCGAGTTGTTTGTTTTCTCCCCTTTGTGGTACCTTTCTTAATTCAACCAGTAGAAATACTATTGATATGTTCTGACAAAATTTTGTGACTTTTTGTTATCATTCATCATTTCCTCCTTTTTATTATGATTGTGCACCTTGCTTTTTTCATTGTATTATAGAATTCTTAAGAATACAGAAGAAGCTTTATTTGTTTTTATATCTTCCCCTAATCCTAGCACAATACCTTACTGATAATAGTATTTGTTGCCTTCAACTGAAATGAATTAACAATAACTCCACAGGGAATACAATAACCAAGATTAAGAGTTTTAGTGTATTTATTAAATAGACTTCTGTCTTCTCCCCTTCTCTTAAGCACATTTGGGAAATAAAACCACTAAAGAAAATTCCAAGGTTTAAAAATTAGTCATGAGCATGTTTCTCAATTGTGATCAAATGCTGAAGGGAACAGAGAGATGAAATAAATTAAAGTTAGCATTGTGTGTTCCTGAGAATATACATTTGAAATGATAATGACAAATTACCAGGTGGATGGCTTTGGGGCTAATGATTTCACAAGCTATTTAAGTTGTCTGTCTTTACCAGGGGCACACCTTAGTGTTCCACTTTGACTGAACTTGAGGCTCTTTTCAAAAGGAGCCCTCCAATCTGAAAAGACAAAGTTGTATAACTTCTTTAATAACCACCTAGTACCTTTCAGTGAACTGTGTTCTTCCACTGGGACAAATGCCTTCTAATATTTTATATATTCCTGGTCAGTGACTTAAAAAAAAAACCTACCCAATTGCAGTCTGCCATTCAAAAGGAATATTTCTGCAAAGAAAAAGATGTGAAAATGTAGGCATTCAAGTGAAAATTCAATCCTTCACAGTACAGAGCCTCTGCGAAGTCTTTTAAATGACCCTTTTTATCATGGTGCCATGTCTGTACCTTTCTGAATAGTGAGACCTGGTAAGAAAAATAGATGTATGTATACAAGTGGCTGAGTAATGTATTACTCATATGCACTTTGTTCTTTTTGGCAAACTGACCTTATCAAAGGAAAGAAAGCTATACATTGTGACAAGCTGAGCCTTACCAGAAAGTCTGAATTAGAAGTGCGAGTCTTCTGTTATCTGGATTAAAATGTGATCAGAACAAAAAAAATCATCATTTAACCTCTTGAGAAGTGAAGACGCAGAGGAGAAATTGAGTTTCATTTAAATCAAAACCTAAGCTTTCTTGTTACATTTAGATTTAACCATCAAAGATGAATTACATTAAAAACAATAATCATAATACTTACTTTGCCCTCTAAATATTTGTCCATTTTTTGATGTCCAAAAAAACACTGGAAGGTAATTTATTGTCTATACTTCACAGCAAACTAGTATAAGAGGATGGTGATCAAATATCCATTACTTTATCAAGGACAAATGCTATGCCTTATTTTCCATCTCCATGGACAACATTTAAATACAAAGTTATTTTTTTCATTAATATTGTACAATAGTTAGGAAACCATCATTGTTACTTGAGAAATAAGTGTCTTAGAACTAGCTAAGAAAAGAAGAAGACTCTTTATGGTGGTTTGACCCATTTTAGTGCAAATATTGAATCATTTCAAAAAGTGATTACTGGAGGAATAATAAATGAAATTCATCCCTATGAAAATAAGAAAGACACATGCAAGTCAAACTTGCTCATCTGCAAGTCTTTTTCCTTTGTAATGCACAACTCTTTTCAAATGAGTCCATAAAGATGAAAAAACAATTAGAAATGGACAAAGCCAAGAAGGTAAAAAGAAATGGCATCCTACATAGTACACAGATACATAAAACTATTGCTATTTTATTCACAGAAAGAGTGTGTATGTTGCTGCTGCCCAGTTACTGTGCATGTGAATTCACCAGATCTCAACGTATTTGCCCAATTAATTACTCTGCTGTTCAACAATGATGGGTAATGGTCCAAGCAGCCTGCTCCTCCTCAGATCACCCATGGAATTCATGCACGCATAATGTCCTGTTTTCAGAAAATGATCCCAACAAGCTCTATAATTATTTTTTTCTTTTGAAATAAAAGCATCAATTCAATTATATGTTAAAACAGTTTGTGGGGAAGAAATGAAATGAAGCAGGATCCCTCTCTGCCTTCCTAGGGAAAAAGCTGGAAGACAGCTTCCCCCACTCTACTCTTGCTAGTAGCCAACTTCGATATTTAAAAATAATTGCTGATCAAAATTGTTCATCATTACCCTTAATTAGTCTGTTGGTTTGCAATAGTTATCTTCGTTAATGCAGATGAAGGTGTGTTCTTCCACGTTCCATCATACATGCTATCCTTCCGTGCTGGCAAGCAGATGACTAAGCTTATGATGTAGCTGATCAAACAAAGAACCCTCCTGTAAAGATGCCCAGCAGTTCCCTTAAAGTGGGCTAATTAGCATTGTAATTAGCTCACGTGATGACTAAAACAAAGTCAGAGTAACCCAGGAATCACTTAGAAAGGATACCAAGCAGTGTCCTCCTCCCTGCTCCCCCTCCTATTTATAATGCCCCAAGTCACACCCTCTCCCCTGCCCTGCAGCTGCCCACCTCCTGGTGGTGCAATCCAAATTCTCTGCTCAGGCCTGAAAGTTAAGGGGTGCATAGGGCTTGCCTGTGTCTGCTGCTGCCATGTTGATATGATTTTAGTGTAGAGCAGGTTGCTGCCCATTAAAGGTAGCTTAGGAAAAAGAGCTTCCTCCTTGGTAAGCATGAGAATTGGGAACAAGAGTGGAGATTTGGGCCCCTTAGTAGTAAATGTTAGGCATAATTCATCGACTTCTGCTCACAAGCTCCCACACTAACATCACTTATACAACAGAAATCCCTGGGGCCTACATACCTAATAACTTTCTTGTGAATTTTATATTTTTGTTAAGGTATCTTGCTATTTGATATAGGATTCTTTCTAGTTTTACCCAATTATGAAAAATAGTTCTAAGGTTTATCCAGAAGGAGGGAAGGCAGAGACCTTCAGTGGAAACCAAAAGGAAAAATGGTCATTGCTGGGGGAAAAATCAATAATTGAGATAGTGTTAATCAACTCTTTAAATAACTTTCTGTCACCCAAGATTAATAATTCCTTATTCATGTGTTTTCACCTTTTATTTCCTTTGATCCTTATAATCACCCTGGAAATCAAGAAGACATTTTAATTCCCATTTTATAGAATAGAAAATGGCCTCAAAGATGCCAAGAGACAGAATATATAATCAATAGCATTAATCCTCAGACTCCTAAATCAGGAAGGATCCCTTATGCCAAACTGATCATGCTTAAAGCTTTCATTTCTCTTAGGTCTGTGAAACACAGAAATAGTCTTGTTCTTTCTTAAATTCAGTGGTTATTTATAAATTTATTTAAGTTCTGTTAGTTAAACTAAATTGATTTTAGTTTAAGTTCTATCTTTAAACTCATATGAGTACATAATATATCACTCACTATTTGAAAAAAATTAAATCTACAAAAAAATTTTTAAAACTATTTCAATTAGATTCTATATATAAATTAAGGAAGCTGTTAGAGTTACGACTCCACATCATAGATAAATTCTTTTATAGCATATTTTCCATCATATAAAAATCAGTATTTTTGAGTTATCGTTCAACCACATATTTCTAGTGATAAGAACAAGATTTCCTGAAATTCTCAAATATTGAAAAAAGAGGATGGAGATGTAGCTCAGGGAAAGGGCAAGTACCTACCATGTGCTAGGCATTGAGCTCAATTTCCAGCACTGTAAAACAACAACAACAACAAAAAAAAAACCTGAAAATGAAAAGATCCTTCTTATAATCCCAATGCCTACTTATTTTTAGAAAAATTAAATTTGTAATAATTGCTACAACTTTAACAGTACATTCATATCATTAATAATCATGAAAATATAAATATTTTGAATATTTTCATCTATCTTCTACCTAACTTTACCCTGTGTAATAGAATTTGATCAATTAGTTTCCTACACAGTAGGTCCCATATTATTACATATGGCCTGAATAATAGTATTAGATTGTCGGTCTGTAGGATCAAAAGTGAAAGATAGATAAATATTGATAAAATGTTACTTGAGATTTCCCAAAGGATCCATCTGACAGAAAGACAATGGATACATTATTAGTAAAAACTTATGTTCATATCCTCTGTGATGCATGAATACTTTTAATTGAGACACAATTTATTTTTGGTATCTGCCACAAAATAAAGTCTGAAGGAGATTGCTTGAACATAAAAGAAATAACAAGGGACCTGAGATCAGGCATTTGGAGTGACTACTGGGAATTAGATAGCTGATCTGAAGAAAATGCATATCCTTTGCTTGTAGTTCCCTATCTTCTTTAATAAAAGAATGTGGGAAAGTGCAATTTGGGGTGCCTCTGTTATTAGTCAGTTTCCTTATGATGCCAGACATTGGAATAAATGGGTGATAAGGTAATCAGTGGTAAGTGAAGGTGAGACTGACACCCCAGATTCTTCATATCCCTCTCCCCTGTCTTCAGATTTAACTGGTGCTAGAATCGGAGAAGGGAAGTTCCAACACAGACATACTTTAAATTTTAAAACTGAAAAAATTAATTTTAAACAGTATTTCTTACCTGATTTTTAAATTTAAATAAAAAAGACACTGATGTCAATTTTTAATACAGGAGAGAAGAGCATCATCTGGCAATGTGGAGCACAAGATGACATCTTGTACTCACCAACTGAGCAGGAAAGTGTCACATCACAGATCAGTTCAATGAAGTAAGGGTTTCCAGAGAAAAATTAAGCACAAAAGGAAATATGACTCCTACGAATTTAGATACAAAAACATGTCAGTATTCTATGGGGCAAACTAAAATTGCAAAACAGTTTACAAATTACTAAATACAAAGAAGCAATAGTATGTATGCAATATGATATAGTCACTTCATCATTATATTGTTTATTAATGAACTTCGTCATGACAGTGTTCCTGTAGTCTCCATTTTCTTTCATATGGGGTCCAAAAGAAGTGTTCCAGAATCCCCTAAAATCAGATACAGATTTTTTGTTCAACAGTGTCTGTATACTTGCAAGAAGAGCTATAACTGGTCAAATACACTACGAAGTCCCCACCCCAAAGGTTTAAGATTCAGCATCCTTATTAATTACAGTCTTCCTGTGTTTTTTTTCCCTTTCAAATTTCTGCATGCAGATCTTCAGTGCTTCACACCCTAACTATGCCAGAACCTCCCAGCTGCCTTCCCTCCCTCCTGTCTCCTCCAATTCATCCTCTACAGCACTATGTTACTATTATATGAGTCATGAAACCATGCATCATATGTCAAATCCATTGAAAAACAACAAGAAACACTGATGGTTTTCAGTTTTACTTAGAGGGTCAAATTCAAATTTCTCATTTTGGCAACAAAATCCATCTAATACAGAATTCTCTACCACTTCTACTGAAAGAAGCTGCCATTTATAGAGTGACAACAATGTGCCAAGAACTGTGCTAAGTGCTTTATGTAAATGAACTCACTCCCAAAAGAATCTAATCATAGTCCAATTTTGCACATGCATTATTGAGGTTTTAGAGGTGAGATTATCTGCCCAAATGTACACAGCTAGTAAGTGACAGCTCCAGAATTGAAACCCAGGCAGCTTGACCTACATGACCTTAAAGTTCCCTCCTGTCTACTTAATGTATTTCTTGACAACATAAAGTTTCTTCTTTAAATAGCTGGGGATCTTCACTGTCAAATGAACAAACCATACTTCTGATCTCAAGGTTTTTTCATACTCTTTCTTTCCCATTCTCCAAGGTTGAACCCATCTCCTATAATGCACTCATTAACTCTTCTGTCTTGGAACTGTAACATCCATAGCATTCATCCAATCACATCCCTTATGATGTTCATTCACAATTTTGCATTTCTCTAATTAGACTGTAAGCCACTGGAGGGCAGGATTTGATCTTGCATTTTTGTTCCACCATCTTCAGCACACAAATCAGTGCCTTTCATCAAGTTTGCATTCACAAATTACTTATTGAAGGAATAAATTAACATGAACTTCTAGAGAGTGTCATGTTTGAAAAATGATACTATAATTAGTTCTCTAGTATTCTATTATGTCTTGATAAAAGCTCCTGTGGATGGTGGCAGGTGGGCTTATGAGCTATTGCTACTCTATTGAAACTGCCTTTCTGTGTTTTCTGTTTGCCTGGGGTAAGTCTGACAGACAAGAAACTGCCCAGAGAAAGAGAGAGAGAGCAAAGAGAGAAGAAAGGGAGAATGTGTGTTTTGGATAAGCATTCATTTTTATCTAAGCAACATTGTTAGGAATTATAAAAGAATTATAAGACATTTTATTGCGATTTTAATTTTTTCTATTACAATAAATTTCAGCACTACTAGGTTAGTTCAGTTTTGAGAAAAGGACCTATTTAGTAAAGAATTTCTCCCTGATTTCAGAGTTACAACTTTGCTCAAAGTAGGTTAAAGCAAATTCTAAGGATTCAGGTTATGGTGCAGTTTTTTGGGAGCAGTAAGATTCTTTGTTTCTATTCATCTTTCCTGGGGCCATGTGGAGCAGTTGGAGTTTCTAGTGCTTGGGGTACTGTCAGATTGCCCCATGTGCACATTTCTAAGGGGCTGGTCCTCCCTCATCTGATATTCTAGCACCAAAGGGCAGAAAAACAGCAAGAAAGAAAGAGTTCTACCTATATACTTGAAAATTCTCTCACCTTAGCAGAATTACCTATGTGGAAACATTTTATATTTTCTTCTCTTATATACACAGAATGCTGGATGTCTTTTGTATCTAATGAAAACATGTATTACCCATTTTATTATCTACCCTTTAGGAAAGTGTGATATGGAAGAAATTTTGTATAATAGATCATGTTACGGCCAATTCAAGTAATTATATTATGCACATATGTATGGGTGAGTTTATAATATAATGCTTTTATCATCTTATAAAATCATTTTGAAATGTCTAAAAGTAACTTACTTCAAAGCATCTAATTATTCAGTGGATAACACCCAGGGATTAGATGCATAACTATAAATGACTCAGCTTTCCTTTTAATAGTTTAAAATGCAGGGCTTAGACTAAATCAGGAATCACTTAAATGCTTACAAATGAAAGGCAGATAATAAATGCTTGAGGTGGGTTTGGTGGAAATCTAAGAAGGATGAATTGGGGCAAATTCGAGAAAGTCTATCCTGACTAAACAGAATAGCTGTTGGTTAGTCCCAGACAAATGTACCCTGCAAGAAAGATGACTCAGTGTTAAAAAACTCTCCAACTCTTTGTGATAAGCAAAGTCTTGTGAAAATATGAAACACCTTAATTTTTGAGTTAGGAAAAAAAAAATTTTGAAAAGTAGGTAGGATTAACAAAGCTCAAGTGAGGATGAGACCTGGCCTAGATGCTTCTAGTTACTGTGGAAAAAAGGATCCATACTTGCTTATTGAACTCATATAATATATAGGAATATATACAGTTATTTCCCAAATACACTATTTCAAAGAAGCCTTAAAATTATTCAGTCATAATCAATGTGGCTGAATTAAGAACATTTCCTCTTAGACATTCTATAAAATATGTTAGATAGATGAAGAAAGAGTTACAGTGTATTGTAGCTTCAACAAAACTTTTTACTGTTTCTCATGATGTGTTCATCCATAAACTATAGTTAAGATTAAGTAAAAATTTCCAGATTTAGAACTGTGCCTCGAGAAAAGTTACCAGACTAAGCACCAACCTAGAAAATGTTAAACATATAATATCCTGTTGATATCATCTTAATTAACAATGTCTTACTGATTTGTGATGGAATGGAAAGTTGTAATTCTTACACTAAGACTGGGAAATAGAATTGGTGAGCTGCCATTCATTCATCTAGCTAAATCTTAATCCTTGCACAGGGTAGCTCTTCTTTGGAGCATTCTATCAGGTGCCTTGAAAGGATATTAATGTGAAGAAATGAAAATTGCTTCCACTTTAAAGACTTTGGATATGATTTAAGATACCAAGCACATATATGAAGTCAGATAACAAGTTTATTGTACAAACCAATATGGTAGAAATGAATGCAAAGCACTTTCCAAGACACAGAGAAATCCATTCAAGTGAGGCCAGCCACCCCAGAATCCCGGGAGGTGAGTATAACTGTTGTATTGGACTCTGAAAACAGTCTGAGGCCTGGAAAGTCAGAGATAAGCCCTGTGAGGACTACTGTATCTTATGTTTAAAGTAGTAAGAAGGAACAGACAAGTGCAACAATCTCCAAGCAAAGTACATAAATGACAGAATATATGAACAAGGGAAAATGGCATCATCCCACAATTCATAAAATGGAATAATTATACAAAATATACCAAAAGAATAAGTACCAAATTTATCTATTATATTTTGCTTTAATGCTGCATTAAATATAGTTTTTTAGAATTATGACCCTTGATTTTACCCAAATAATAATGTTTTAATTATTGACATATCTGATTAGAGTGTTATGTCTGTTTGTTAAAAAGTGAATACTATAAACATACTCACTATTAACAAATTAATATGCAGTTCAATTCAAGAAGCATTTAGGACATGTGATAGGTTCTATAAACAAATGATATATGTGAGGAATACAGCATAGTTTTTGACTTGTATTAGCAATCATCGTGGCATGGAGACATGATGCATGGATGAATGAAACAGGCATGGATTTGAATTTATGTCACCATTTGGTAGCCTGAATGAACGGACAAGTTATAAAAATTCTCTAAGTGACCATGGGCAAGTTGTCCAAATTATTTTAGTCTCAGTTTCCTCTTGTATAAAATATGTATACCATCCTATTTTTTCTAGTTTATCCTAAAGATCAGCAATAATAAAATATAAATCATGCTAGGTGATATTAAATAACATTATATTAAAATTATCATTATCAATCCCATAGCATTTTAAATTCCTGTGTAAAATTTATAAATAATTTAGGTGTTAACTAGTTGAGAGTCTTAGCTACCACATACATACACTCACATTACAAATTATAATCAAATGTTTACAATAGCTTAAGTTACTGTATTTTTGATACAACGGGGAAAAAAAAGACAATTTCCCCTAGGACTCTTGTGGAAAATTAATCTACTAATTTATGAGCCTCACTGTGATTCAAAATGCCTTTTTGAGTCTTGAACACACGTATTGTTTTAAATACAGCAGATGCTTCTGCGTGGGGCATGGTTCTCCACCCTCTGCTTCGCTTAAGAGTCAGACAGAATGAGGTATCGCTGAAGCGTTGCCACACAGCCTAAAAAGGGAATACAGCCCAGGAAAAGTGAAGGAAAGAAACCCACTACCCAGGATATCTGCTTCTAAGTGGAGCATTAGGTGGAGAACACACAGCTAAGGACATTTATTAAAAGATTTCTATACAACAAACACACTCCTACACATGAAAGGGAGGAAAGGCCCCCTTGATTTGTGTTTATAAGATTGCAACTCATTCCCCCAGAAAATATAGAAAGTCCTTCCCTTGGGTATATAATATAAATGCCAAAGTCAATTAATTCCATTAAGAAGTCTGAATAAAATTTTTTAAAACAATCAGACATCTGTATACATGTTAACAGTGTCCCTATCTATCTCTCTCTATTTCCATGTGAACTAATCCTAAAGTAAAAATAGGCATAAAAAAAGATGCAAAATGTAATGTTTGCATAGAATTGTTTTCATCTATATTTAATTCTAACACCTAAAGAATGAGCCATATTATCTTATTTTTGGAGAAACCAAGCATAAATTATAAATTCCTTAACAAAAATGATCAAATATATTTTCATCATAATTCTTTATCAGAAGTATTTTAATCATAATTCACAATCTTGGTTCCCATAATATTATAGATGGAGTTTATTTCACTTCATGCAGGAAAGTTACAAAAGAAAAAAAGGAAATTACTGGCTTATGCTTGGTAAGATAAAAATGTTTATTTTAGTTCAGCATAAATGGTTTATTTTTATTTGCTTTTTAATACTTTTGGATTTCTTACTTTTCAGTAATTCTAAATATCAAATTCATCTTTTAAAATGAGCCAAGTTGAGCAGTCTGTGGCCCCCCAAATTGTCAACTATATGTATTCTCAAGCACTATTTTTCCTATCATAAAGCTACAAACATCTGCACTGATTACAATTAAAAACAGTGTAAAAAATTATCACTCCAATTACAGCTTCTTGTTCTAATCAAAATTCAGCACTGTTCTCAGACAGCAGTGTGTGTGATGCCCATATGCCTTTTTCTCTGAAATGAAACCTCCCTGAGATTTTTTCTTTTTCTTTAACACAATGGATATGTATAGTTGTACTGAATTTGTCTTTATCAGAAAAGTAGCATTTTACTGAGATACACTGTTCAAAACACTTTGGAAGTCTATTTTTCCTTTCTGTCTGTGTGAACCTACTTTGAGAAAATGTAGAAAGGCACTCTTATGCTATGCTAGTCAACAAAGAAGTTTCTTGCTTTTAAAAGTTTTTTAAAATATATTATTTTAAGCAGCATTGCTATCTATAGTTCTCAAAACTATTGACACTGAAGTATGAAGACAAATTGTTGGATTTGAAATTTGCTTACATTAAATTATGCAAGTATTATATAGAAATATTTTATGGAATTTTCGAAGTAGTTTTTTTTTCACATGTGGAATTAAAACTGATGTACATATGCAATAATTATTAGAAAATGTGAAAAGTGAATACAATTTTTAAATATCAGTTCATATGAGAAAATAATGTTTAGAAATCAGTTCAAAAATCGCCAACTAGTTGAACTAATACAATATGTAGATATAGATAAAATAAGCAAGTATTTCTTGGTTAAGATTGTCATATTGCCATTCAAAAAGAAAAAATTGGAGGAAAATATTCAGCATGTTGTGTGACATAAATTTTCCCCTATACTTGTCTTAAAGGTGAAAATTTAGAGTTGGCATCTCTTTAAGCAAATTACAGTAAAAATTGGTACAGGGTAGAAAAATTAAAGAACATTTTGTGGGTTCCATACTTAAAGAGTACCCTTACTTTAAAATATCTGCTCATTGCCTAAGTGAAATGGTGAAAACATATTCAAAAAGAATACAACTAAAGACAAAGATATCATACCCATTAGATAAAGGTTAAATTCATATTTTAACAATTTGTTTGCTCATGATTGAATATTTGAAAGTGAACATTTTAAACTATATGTCAAAAGTAAAGAAAATAACCAATAAAATTATTTTCTCATTTCATATTACTTAAAGATGTTTGAAAAGTTAAGTTTTCACACCCTTTCTAGTACTGAGTTTGTTTACTACATCCTTTTAAATAAAGTTTTTTATTTAAGGTATTTATAAGCCTTTGAACACAATGTAACAGTCACAACTTCTTTTTGATCTCCAACCACAATAAGAACTCCATGATTCTCATGCCATGAGGTCTTCTAAATTGCTCTTTTACTTATATAACACTATAGCTTTTTCTACCAACAGCCTTCCTTCCTTTTTTGGTGATTTAAAGATTTTAA
Organism: Xerus rutilus; assembly: GCA_028644305.1. Lineage (NCBI taxonomy): Eukaryota > Metazoa > Chordata > Mammalia > Rodentia > Sciuridae > Xerus > Xerus rutilus. Next base: position 62,697,683 of record CM053405.1, read on the forward strand.
TACTAGTCCAGGACTAAAATTACAAATATGCTTGTTATACAAGTTTAGAAATCAGCTTCTTTGACTCATTAAAAGGCATCTCAGTAAAAATATTATAAATCTAATTTTTTCGCATTATCCAAGAAGAAATCTATAGTGTTAATGTAGAATGGTTCCAATTTGTAGATACATTAAATGTAATATTAAAACACGAGAATTAATGGCATCAAAAAGAAGCCTATTAAAGCAAATCTCAAATAGATAAAGAATGAAATCTTTGATTTTGGTTAAGTGGAGTTGATACTGGCTGAAGCTGATTTGTGAAAGTAAGTTCAAATACACCTTCCATACATATAAATAGTGTGGATAATGCCATTTTAATGACATTTTGCAAAGATGACAATGGAAACCTGTACTCCTGAGAGTGACAGAAATACAGCTTATAAACATTTTGCAGTTTGGAGTGCAGGGCAGCACATCTGAAGATTGGCAAAGATAGAGGGTCAGAGGATGTAACTATTTGGAGTGTTGAGTACTTGCAAGAAGCAAAGAGGTGGTGATTCTTTGACTATCACCTCTTACTAACTCAACATTAGAGTGCTAAGTATATATATTATTTTTAAAAGAAAGCCTTACAGACACAAGCAAAAGAAACACATCAAGGTTTTGAGGAACCAAAAATCAAACCAAGATTTTAAGAAGGAAGTAGTACGATGGGAAAGAGAGGGAGGAAAAAGAGAGGGAAGTAGAAAAGCAATAGAGAAATGGGAAAGGGAGGGGAGAAAAGAGAAGGAAAGAAAAGAAGGGGAAGGACTAATTCCATTCAAAACAAAATGGCATGAAATTTAAAGCTGAGTTATTTAAACTGATGCATTATTTTACCTGAAATATTTGTATTTTTCAAGCAAAATAG
>CM053405.1:62699074-62725199 GCA_028644305.1 Xerus rutilus
TGGGAAAGAGAGGGAGGAAAAAGAGAGGGAAGTAGAAAAGCAATAGAGAAATGGGAAAGGGAGGGGAGAAAAGAGAAGGAAAGAAAAGAAGGGGAAGGACTAATTCCATTCAAAACAAAATGGCATGAAATTTAAAGCTGAGTTATTTAAACTGATGCATTATTTTACCTGAAATATTTGTATTTTTCAAGCAAAATAGCACCTATATGCCTGAATTCTCTGAATAACAACGGCAATTTCTCTCTTCCATTTGCTTTACAGACACTGTCTAAATGCAAACAGGAACGGCTCATTGAGAACAGTCTTATGGTGACTTCTCACAAGGCCACTAGATGGCATGAAAGCACTGTACTGGACCTGCTCAGCCATAGTGCAATGTGCAACTGAGGCGTTTATCCTCCTGCTGAGAGCTTAGTGTTTAGTCAAGTAAGATGCATTTTCTTTCAGAGAAAGAAATGACACTTTTCAGGACACAAAGGGGGTATTCTGTCCTCCCCATACACACACTCGGAAAATGTCGAATTAAATTTGGAATCGTAAAAATCATTTCAGTATTTACTGGGGCTTCCCGAGAACTTTACCTTTCAGCTCTTTCGGGGATAGTCTGCTATTTGTTATGCAGCCCTCCTTAATAGGTAGTTAGAGGGGAAAGTCCCTTCAGCATTATGCCTGTGCTCAAACAACTGCAGACAAAGTTTGCATATTCTCAGTCATCTCTCTTTTTCTTGATTTTTTTTCATCAAAAATTCTCTTTGTTTTTCTTCATCTGATATTGTGGGGTCCCTCATTAAGGACTGTAATATGAAAAGCTGGATTTAAAACTGCTGTCAGAAAGGAGGTTGTCCCCTTTTAATATCCTTTACTAGCAAAGCAAAAGGAAATGTCTTTGTTCTTGCTTTTCAAATGTAACTGTTTTTGCTTTATTTAATGTTTCTTCCTGATCACTAGGCATCTTCTCATCTACCCCCCAAACTTTGAGATATACTTTTCTATTTGGTGTATTTCCAGTCCCCAGCATATGCATAAGGCATATATCTTCCTGTACCTCCACAACAGGAATAATTACCATATTCCTCCAGACATTATCACTATCTGCCTTCACAAAATGTCCATTGTAAAAGCTGTTTTGATCTTTTGGATAAGTGCCTTAATTTAAAATAATGGCAAAAAGGTAAAATTAGGCCTCTATGCTCAGCAGTGCATGAATGACAAATCTGTTGTAGTTGGGTATATTTTTAAAGATTCCTTTTTAAGTCCTTATAGCAAATTTACATATGATCAAAAATGGTATTACACATTGGCAAACTGAAGTGCATAATTTATTTCATGTGCTACTGATATAGCTATGTTTATACATAAAATGGGTTTTACAGTTTTGATATAATATCATACCAGTTCAAAATCTGAAAGATTTCTAAAAGCATGTTTTTGCTTCATCCACCCTTATAAAGATTTTTTTCCTTGTATAGTGTTTCAGAATAAGATGTATCATTTTTCAAGTATTTTCTTAGCTCTGATTTCTACAAACTCGTGAAAACCAGAGATTTTATCAGGGCATACAATTAAAACATTTAGTAAAACAAAGATTCAATAGTGTAATCATACCTCTTTAAAATGCAAATATTAGAGAACCAAAGGGCAAGTTGGCAAAACTTGCTTCATAGGCAGTGTTAGCAGTGTTACATTTTGTTTTTACCCTGTGTAGTTCTGGTTTATGAGAACATAAGTTAATTTGTCATATGAATAAATGGGATGAGTCATATGAGCTATGTTTTAATTGGCTCAAATCTTTGATATCATTCAAATCTTCACTTTGAGTATAATCCTCCAAACATCATAATTATTGTTATATGCTGTGTTGCTATAAAACAGATAGATGGATGGATGATAGATTGTGAAATAGGAGCCTTATGTGTGCACAGTTGAGTTTCTTTACCTTAGACATTTTAAGTGATTCATAGTAACATTAGTCAATTGATCATCAGGAATGCAAAACAATACCAATGCTTTAATAGTTTTAAAGCAAGTGGTTCTATAATACTCTAAAACAATTTCTTAGAGTGTGGTTTTGGCTGGTTTTGAGAGGCCACTAAGTTTTTATGTGGTATATAACTATTTAGCAGCAGTAGAACATAAAATCACTTTATGTTTGAAAATCCACCTGGAAGTATATGTGTATATGTGTTGTAGAAATCCCACTCAGTTCTGTTTGATCTTTTGTAAAAAAAAAAAAAAAAGCTTCTTACTACTTCTGAGAGACATATTGCTTCCATAATATTTGCTTCCATAATATTGCTATCATAATATTTGATTATATATATTGCTATCATAATATTATATTCCATAATATTTCTATCATAATATTTGATTAAATATTTTAACAAAAATCATTTAAAATTTTTTTTAAACATTTGAATTCCTATGTGAATAAAAACTAAACTATTCCATAAAATAGAAAACAGATATTTTCAAGTTTTCATGGTGGAAGGGTGGTAGGTGCAAGTGACACAGACTAATGTTTTGTTTTGTGCTTTTTGACTTCATATAGTCAAGAAATTGGATAAAATTTTTAATATTATTTTTGGCATTTAAACAACGAGAGAAAGAGGGGGAAAATTGTAGATGTTCTAGATTTGAGTAGAAAAGTCCAAATGCAAATTATATTTGTAGTCACATCAAATGGATTTAACTAGTACTTAAAATGATCAGTAATGAATTGTCTTATCATTTGTCAATTAGTTTTCTATAATGTTAGTATTTATAAAATATAAAAGAAAATCTATTGATCAGAATCTCCCTTAAACAACAAAATCAATTTTTCTCATTTGTTTTATTTTGATTTTCTAAGAAAGTTTTTCCTTTACTATTGGTTGGCCTATTTGAGCAAGCAATTAATTGAATATAAATAATTTCACAATTAAATACTCAAAGAATTGAATATCAGTCACTTCTGTGACAATAAGCAGCACATTGAAACAGTGGAGTCATGATTACACAGAAATAAGCTCTTACGCTTCTCACATCCAGTACACTTTTATTTTAGGCTGTGATAAAGATTCCAGGAAATCATCAAAAATCTTTAAGAAAAACTAGACAGGGAACTACCAATAATTTGGAAACCCTTAATAAGATAAATATACTTCTTTTTAAAAATACACAAAATTACCTTTTTGTAGTTAAGGAAATCATAAATTTGAATTATATTTTTAAAATAAAAATATTAAATTGGAACAAATTAGGAAAATAAGATTTTAAAGAAGGCCATAGAAAGCATATGGGCCACAGGGAACACTGAAACATTTTAAGGGGACTAAAATTCATATCACTTTAATTTTAAAGATAAAAAGTAGTGGTAAAAAAAATCCACCATTGATTTGGGGAAGAAGTCTTTTCATTTATTGATTATTTCACTTAATTCTATAACAGAAGTTTAAGTCAACTATCCTAAAAAGTCAACTACTTTATCAATGCATTAATTCTAGCTGCCTAAATATTTTCACAAAGTTTCTTCCCACAATGTACTGCCCTAAGCAGTTCATCAGTGACCAAGGCTGAGTGGCCACAAGCCAAAGGGAGCCACCTTCTCTCTTTCTCTAGGGCATCTCACTGCTCAGAACCTTCATTTTTCACTGGTCTCCAACTACAAAGGAGGACACTTCCTGTCTGTGGAATGCAATACCTAACAAAGATAAAATAAAATATACTAAACCCAAACTGGAGACATTCAAATAAAATAAATGTTGGATATCTGTTCAACTTGATTACAGCAAGAAGAGTGAATATCTGCTCCTCTTCAGAAATGAAATGGAGAGGAGAGAAAGAGAGAGATTAGAAAAAAGGAGGACAGGAAGAAAGGATTCGGAACAACTGGAATCCAGAATTATGAGCAGGAAATATGATATGAGGGGCTATCCTGCTTTCAAAGGTTCACTTGAGTTAACAATATACAATTCTATAAAACTATTTTTCTGTACCACCATTTCTTTCTCTTTCCTTCACATAAACACACATGCACATATAACCACACGTGCACACACTTACACAAGCATCTGCCCAGAAATGAAATAAAAGGGGAATGTGCATTGCTAATCCTTGGGAGTGGCCATTTGCACCTGGTGCTGACAATGGCAACGAAAAGCCCAACCACTGTTTCCAAGACTGTTTTCTACATTATGGTTCATTAAAATGCCACTGGCAAGGGGCACATGTGAAACAAAATGTATCCTGTTCCTGAAAGAAGATTCAGGTAACCAGAACCAAAGAAGTCCTTGCCCCAATTTGACTGCAACTTCATACCCATGAGCTTAGATGAGATGGAAGAATAGCCTGAAACATAGAAGCCACATATGACAAATAATATGAGCAATTAATCTGATTGAATAGTTGAAGCAACATAATTTTGATGTCACCAGATGTTGTCTAATCTTTTTTATCAGTCCTCCATTTGTTGAATGATCATATGATACATATATCTCCAAGTATATAACCCATTGAGTGTATTGCTGTGGATCAAAATGAAAAAGAAAAACAAAAAACAAAAAACAAAACAAAACTGCTACAACTTCTTTGAGAATCCAGTGGCTTCAGTAGAATTAAAATTCAAGACATCAGAAATCTCAACACCCAATTTAATCCTTTAACCACTAGGCCACACTCTCTTTCGGAGTAGTTAATAGAAACAACATTGCCCTTTTTGTACAGCTGTAGATGCCCTATTGATCTGTATCACATAGCACTTAACACTGGATGATTTGGCTAGGAAAAGCAATGTTCACTGTTCCATGGCAAATCAGACCACAATGCTAAGATTTGCTATAGATCCAGGAAAATACTATAGGAGATGGGGAAACAAACAACCACGAAGAACAAACCTCATCTGCACATTCTTCACAGTATTTTTACTTCACAAGAAAGCAACGTAGTAGGGTGCGACTGTATTAAAAGTAAAACTATTTCTGCTTTCCGCAGATGTGGATCATGGGAATGGAAACCTAATAAACCAACAGCTGAAGGCCACATTATTGCCCTATCCTCCTCCCCTAGCTCATTTAGAAAATGACACGTTTTTCTTCACAATGTTTTCCCCCTCCTCTCTTTTTAGTGGCAGTAATGCTGAATGCTCTTGACATAATTCTTCGTTCACCCCTGACAGTCATTTTTTTGAATACTATCCCAGCAATAAAACACCTGACCTCGAGTCTTTCAAATGGCCATTGGCTTGGGTTACCCCAATTAGCTAGACTCATTTGGAAGTATCCAGAGGAGTCAGGTGCTTCAGTCCTTGCTAAACTCAGCATTATGAGTGAATATATCGTTTTATTCAGGTCAATTTATTTTTCTAGGGGATTTCTTTATTCCTCTATGATCAAAACATGGCAAAAGAACAGGTTTTAAAATAATTTACAAGTATGTAGAATTCTGGAACCAAATATTTCTGCCTTGGAAGTCATGTAAAGCAACATTTCTAGTTCCCTGAGAGTTGCTTTTCAGTATTGTAGGATAATTGAAAGAATTATGTGGAGAAGCTTCAATGAAGTGCTTATTTTATTTACATATAAAATAGCTACACGTCTGCATAATATAATGAAAATACATATGTACTTGGGTTCAGGCACACATCTGTGATGTCTGTGTGTCTAGGTCAATATATATTTGGGTTATAGATCTCCAAAATAAATAGCTCTTCATTAAAAACAAACAACAACCCCTAGGTAGAGAAGAAAATATGTTCCTCCAGAATTAAAAGTATACTTATTATGTGTTTCATGTAATTAAATGCAAGGTTTTGTTTTGGGAATAAGTTAAGAGTTACTGTAAATAATAGCCAATTGAGGTTTCTTATAGATCATTGGCAAAGGAATACAGAGATGGTAATTTTCAATATAAATGAGTCATGAGAGAAATTAAGACTATATTTAAATCATGCTAAAGGAAGGAGCTTTCAATTTCTGAATTGTTAGAATTTAACATTTTAAATCATTCTTAACTAATCATTCTTAACTAAAATTCATCTCTCTGCATCTGATATAGCAATCTCTTTGCTCCCTTTATTTGCATTTAACATTTATCAATAGTCACAGGACTTTCAACAAGGAATAATTTTCTTCACAGACCTTTTAGAATTTGTGCATGCTATTCAATTTCATCATCAGTCACAATTTTATTCTTTCTTAAAAAGAGTACTCCATATTTCCAGTATTGTCTATCAATACTGGAAATAAAATATGAAGTCCACATAGCTGAAGGTGGACAAATAATGCAGCCTGAAATGAGTGTCTCTTCAAAAGACCACATGGTTCCTTTTGACATTCAAGCAATGAGTGTAAGAAGAGAAAGAGAAATTGAATTTAGCTGATGCAAATGAAATTAAAACTAAATTGGTTGTCACATCAAACTGATGTTAACTATGTAAATGTTTTCTGTTTATGAAACTACAGTTTATAGAGTGTATAATGCTACAAAATAAGAATATTTTCATGTTCATTTAAAATAGAAATTAAAAGAACAGATTGTGAAATTGTTTAAAATCACTGCCACTTACCCATATAATATTTAGGGGACTATGAATCGGGAATATTGTGGACATGGAATTGGAGATAAACACACACATGTATATACACACATGTCAACACACATGCATGCTTTTCTGGTCAGGCAGTATCCCATTACATCATTGCTTCAAATGCATTCATTCTCTTCAATATTGTTGGCTGTTTCAGGTTAACTACCAAAATCATTTGCCTGAGAAGCGAGATTTAATTGTCTTACAACTACCTCTGTGAGGTACAATAGGGATTACAAGTACCCATTGATTATACTATTGGGTAGAATAAGGGACTCTTATTCTAGCATTTCTCATTCATTTTGTCATTGCATTCTCTTTGAAAGAGACCAAATGGGTCCCAGCAGGTGAAAGCAAAGAAACCTGAAAGGCCCCCTTTGATGAATGACAATACCACAACCACCCTACCCCCCCTCATTTTTGGAGATTATAAAACCTTATTAAATCATGCCCTGTTAGATATTGATTGAGAGGGAGCTAAACTAAAACCAACAATAGCAGCATGGATCAGAGAACACTGCTTTCATCAATGGGCACTAAACACAGCTAAGCTTTCCAATCCTTTTTTTCGGGAGGGGGGGGCTTTTTTTTTTTACTATTTACTTTTGTTTAAACCATTATCCCAGAAAGTCATACAATTATAGCTGTTTTGTCAGTCAAGAATAGATGGTAGTTGTCTAGCACTTCATCTTTTTGAATGTAGCAGTGTATTGCACAAACAATATTATAGTTGGTTAAGATTCAGGATTATTATTATGATTATTTTGGGGGGGTGCAATTCTGGGTAATTATCATAATTATTCTTGACTCTGGGACCCCTTTGATGACAAGGCTGCTTTAAAGTAAACCACTTGGACATAACAACCCAAGATATTTGAAAAGAGACTGCTGCCAGAATCAGAGCTGAAAACTCACCCATATTTCAAGGCTAGCTTGATTATCAGGCTGTTTGCGTTCCTGGGCTGTCTTTTCTGCCATCTGTGAGCACCACAGCAAACAACCCCTTTATGACAATCACTTCAGTATAACTTGAATATGTCTGCTTTAGAGGAGACTTCTGTAATAAGACTCTGTGCTAATTAACTGTCAGCCTTTTTTTAAAAAAAATAAATCAGCAGACTGCATTTTAGAAAGACACTGCACCAAAAAATTCCCAAATAAGAATTAAACTTATGTGCCAGACTAACAACTTCTAGTCCTTGTTTTCAGGCCTTACTTTGAGTAAATCTGTTTACTTTAAATATTTCTCATGTGATAAAGGTTTTCATTTTGCTTGCCAGTAGACTACAGGTAATAACATTTGTCTTCCCTTTTAGCTAGCTACTTGATTCAATAATTTAACCTGCCCCTCAAAAGAAAAGAAGACAGAAAGGAAAGGAAAAGAAAGAAAAGCAGATGAAAAGAAAGAGAGAGAAGATACTAAGATATAAAGACAACTTTTTTGTGCAAGAAATGATAGGCACATGGTTTTAAAGAAAAAGGCAGTTACTGTCACAATGGAAAACAATCTTAGCTAAAAAAGCCAGGCACTAAAGTTATTAGTTTGATAGCAAAATAAATAATTTTCATTTTAAAATAATTATTTGTAGAAATACCATGATATGCAATGAAAATAACATTTGAAAAATCTGTAGCAACTATGTCTTAGAAGACTATAGAAATAAATGCTTGAAGAAAATAGAAATAAATTTAAATATCAAATTTATCTTGGTAAACTCTTTTCTTAATGGGTAAAATTAGTAGCAAACTCTTGAAAATAAAGCATTATCCAAGAATATTTCCCAGAAAAATATGAAAGAAGAATGAACACAAAGGTATTTTTATTTCTTGTTTAAATCTTGATTTTCCAAATACATATTTAGAAAGCATAGAAAATTATTTTCTTTTTAGGCAAAATTTATTTTTTCATATTATATTACTGATTTTTACTAAATTAAAAAATTAAATTGCATTTTTAAAGTAGACTTTTTATTATTTAACCATATAAAATTACTCAAAATTTTACCTTATTGCTTAGCAATATTTTTCACTTTGGAGATTTTCTGAAATTGTTAGCTTAAATTTTAAAGCTAGGTATTATATTATTTTAATACTTTTAAACATTTGGCATTAAGCATTATAATTTATTAACTTTACTTGTTATACTCTAAATGAAGTTTTAAACACATTAAGATATAACTAATGCTTTAAAATCAACACATCTGATTATTATTTTAATACATTTTGAGAAAAATAAGTTGCCAAGTTATCTGTTAAATAATATTTATTTTTAAAGTATGATATTGTGCATAAATTTTTATAAATACAGTAATTCAGTCCAAAATATTTACTTTTTCATATGTTAACCTGATAGAGGACATAGATAACTAAGTGACAAATCTTTTGCTAATTTTATTTTCACTAGATTTGATTTTTTTCAAGAATATTCCATGTTAAACTAATTCTGATCAGTTTGACTCCTTTGCTGATTTGTGTTTACTAAAAGAAATGAGAACTGTTTTCTTAATATATGATAAATTTTTAAATCACTCACCATATGGCAATTTTGGTCTGCCCTCTATCTTAGGCAAGTAACTAGAATATAAAAAAAAATCATTTAAGTTGCAATAATATTTTATAATATTTTGCAATAATATTTTTTAAATATCTTTAAAGTACATTTTCTGTTTTTCACTTTTAAAAAATGCTGTTATTTTAACTCTTAAATTGACTGGGGAAATTATATTAAAACAATTCTGTTAATAATAAAACATTATACTAATAAAATTGACAATATTTTTGTTCAGTATCTTCCTCTGTATGTAAGAATAATTAATAATACTGAGAGTGTGCCAAATATCCATACTGTTAGGGTAGATGTCGCTCCTTAATACATTCTCTTTATCACATTTAAATATCGCAAAGAAGTCAGAAATCATTTTGGTATCAATATGTAAGTATTATAATAATTCCAATCCCTATCACTTTTCTTATAATGGAAATTTAATTCTGTTTTAGCATTGCATTATGCTGCCTTTGTGATCATATTACATATAATATGACTTCTTAGTATGTTCTCTGATCTGACGAAAATTTCATGTGTCTACATATTCATAAACGATCATACATTGTGCCCAAATTGTTACTTATTTAACAGTTTTAATAATTCTATAAAATGATTTCAATTGATTTGTATTAGAATGATAGTAAAAAAGAAAACTGATACATACTTCATGTAATTATTTCAAACTGTTGAAAACACAGAAAGCCATTTCAAAAAACATTATTCTTAATACATGATCATATGTAGGTTTTGTTTTTGTTTAAAACGATTTATTTATCAAGTGCTAAAGAAAAACAAGGAGAATTGTGTCTTACATCTTCCTAACACTTTCCAAAGACCAATTTATAGAATTAACATGATATATACATAAAGTATTATTCCCTTCTACCTTAAAAAACATTACCTCAAAAAGTATCATCAATCTGATACCAGAATAAAAACTGACTTTCAAATTGAATAGTTACATCAAAAATACTCTAAATACTATTAACATCTACTCCACAAATAGTTTCTGTTGGATTAAATCTGTTTCTTTTTCCCAGTTATATGTGTTAAATTCATGTTATTAGACGTGGCAAAGTTAATTCTCATTTAAGTTAAAGTAAGATTGTTATTAAAAAATTTTTTAGCTCCATGAAATAAATAATGGATTGTTTTTTGTTTTTTTTTTTCAAATTTGTAGTAATGTTTTAATCATCTCTCTTCAGACACATTAAATCATATGATTATGTTTACTTGTGGTAGATTCAGTGGAACAAATTTTGACGAGATGTTTCAATTGTCATTTCTGAGGTTGCTACATTACTCAAAACGATGTTTTTTATCTGTGGGGATTTTCCTCTTCCAGAAACTTACATTCTCTCTGAATTCTATTTTTTAAAAGATTTAAGAAAAATTAATTTCCAAGGACAGGAGATTTTATAGCATTTTTCACTTAGAACTATATAATATTTGAGGATTATTTGATTTTCTTTCTGAGCTTTCATGTGAAAATATTTGAATGAATTCAGCTCTGTTTTGTCTAAAATTCATTGAAGTGAAAATAAACTATTTGTAAAACTCTTCAGGTTCATCAGAATATCTATGACTCATTTGTATGTAGAAGCTCAATGTCTTCATTTGACCTGATAAGGCTTTTCACTTCATGTTTGATGCATGTAAAGTACATGCATTAATTTTCTCATTCAGCATAGAAAAATTAGAAACATCTGTTAATGCAATTCTGAGGTGCCAAATCCCTTTGTATAGTGAAAAATTGAGAAGTCAAGCATTCCTACGTTCAGTCTCTATGTTAAATTTCTAGGCCCCACTGGGGAATTTCATAGGAAAGTCAGTCAGCAACTTTCCCTCTGTCTCTTCTTACAAGGTATTGACCACACAGCAATAACCATTTGAGTGATGTTTCATGCAACACTTACAATCAAAGTCTATACATGTGTTTCATTGAAACGAACACTCTCTCCCTCCTCTATATTGCTCAAAACATTTGTCAAATTCTTCTTTTGGAATAGCCTTCAAAGTGAGTGTATTAGTTGCTAGAAAAAATATTCTTATTTTATCGTCTTAGTTCATTTTTAAATCCATAACAGAAATAATCTCTGTTCACCAGACCTAATTCCATGTTTTCCACATTCAGATCTTCCCTTACTGGATAAAAATGTTCAAAATGTGGCTTCTCGCCAGGCGCAGTGGCGCACACCTGTAATCCCAGCGGCTCAGGAGGCTGAGACAGGAGGATGACAAGTTCAAAGCCAGCCTCAGCAATGACAAGGCACTTAGCAACTCAGTGAGACCCTGTCTCTAAATAAAATACAAAATAGGGCTGGGGATGTAGCTCAGTGGTTGAGCACCCCTGAGTTCAACCCTTGGTACCAAAAAAAAAAAAAAAAATGTGGCTTCTGGGGGCAAGTGTCAAAGGGTATCCAATACGGGTTTAGCATTGGTAACATCATTGAAATAAGTATGAAATAAGTATGAAACATCCATCTGGATGACCATTTTGAAACATTTGATTTTGATGACTGCCATGTTAACTAAAATAATCACACAGCCCTATAGTAATAACTTGAATACCTGCCTGTCACTCCTCAACAAGATCACAGTCTATTGAATTCTATATAGAACACAACTTGAACACTTGCATCTCATGGTCATACTTCCGTTGGATATAGGCCTTGTGAGTAAAAAGCTGTCTATTTATATGCGCTACAGGTTTTAAGATCAATCTTAATATATACACTAATATTTAATCTTCTTCAGATAACACTGAACCAACATATGTGAATTTTATTGTTCATTTATGTAAACACAAAGTAAAAAAGTTCGATCCCAAAACACATAAATTTAGAATATAATAATATGAACAATAGTTAATGAACAATATATATATCCAAGTTTAAAATTTTGTTTTTAAACTAAAGTGTATGGATCAGTGCTTAATGTTTTTGAAGAGCTTAAAGGAATTCTTCCCTGATCAGAGATTTACATTTTACAAGGAAAAAAATAAGATCAGTCACTACAAAATTTAATAAGTTGTTTTACATAAGTATTCTCCTTAAAAATTGAAAAACATTTTCAATTATGTAAAACTATGTATTTGCCAAAGTTTGAGTCTCTTATTTTCTTTCATGGTGAATTTCTCTATTATTAATAAAGACAACTATGTTTATGAAATACATACTTCCCTCAATTTACAAAATTATTACTGTATTGGGGAATACAGTATATCACAGTGAAGTAGATACTTGATATAGTTGATATGTGATAACTCCTAGTCATGCTTAGTAATGTAGGTGAGAGGACTCTGGAATTTTTGTGCATAACTTGTGTGTCTTGCCATTATGAACTAATTATTTCATTAGAAAAGATTAAAGTGGAATCAAGTTTCTCTGCTTTAATTCAGAACTGATGTCTTTTCAGAATATGAATCTGAATGCAATTTCTTACCTTTCAGACATATTTGCTGCCTCCATCTCTGGAAGATGCCCAAAGTTAAATCATAAACATCATAACTATAAAACCCTGCATTATACACCTGATAAGAACTTCATACTTTCTGATTTACAAATGTATTGTCTTTCATGCAGCCAACTTATTTTCTTTCTTATGTATCATATTTTGTTATTGAGGGATTTTTAAGGATTGGCTACCGGTTCTCATTGGGCTACTGGTTTTCTCCACTAGGAAAAATTATTTTTAATTTTTGTTTCTCTGAAGTGATTCTTTGAGATTATTATTTTATCATCTAGTTAGTAACATGTGTTTTATTTTTATCATGGCTTAAAATTCAGAAATTAGTTTTTCTAAGCTTTGTTTCTTAAACAAGAAGTTCTCTTCAGCAAGCTCTTTCTATAATTTTGGTTGCAAAAACCATACCAGGCCCTTGGGTCATTTTATTCTCTTTTGTCCTGGATAAGAATATAATGCAAAATCTGTTTAATGGCTCAGGGGGTAAAAACCCATAAAATTCCATTTCTGATTACTGCAACTTATTGGTTTCTGTGGTAGAAAAAGAATTCAGGATCATTTGAGAAAATGTTCAACAGTAAGGTAAGATAGATCCGGGTAACTACTTTCCTAAAATGCTGCAATAATAAGCACATTTGCTCAGTGATTAAGATAAAATTTGAGAATGAAGAGTGAGAATTTGGAGCTATATTTCCTTAGAAAGTTGGAATTACCCTGAGAAAAGTATACAGGGCAGTTGTATGGACTATGCAATGGCACCTTATGCACTCTCTTCAATTTCTCCTACTAGCTGGTTGAAGAACAATTTCCCATGCTTCTCATTAGTCCAGGCTTATAATTTTTTGCACACCTAATTTTTATTTTCTTTAACTTTTTTCAATTTTTATTCATTTTTTATAGTAGTTTAGCAACTGATAGGCATTGCTGACTTAAAATATGGCTTGTTGCATTGTATACAAGGGTAGCGTTGGTTATTTTAGAGCCTTGGACTGGATAGTTCTTCTGGCGTTATAGTTTCAAACTTAGTACTGTGGTACATTAAGACATTTTTGAATTCCAACATGTCCACAGTTAGCTTTTGGCATCTTTTACATGGAAGGGAACTCAGAATTGATTCTTTCATTTGTTTTTCCTTTTAATTGCCTCTTATGACTAATGAAATCTTGTTTTGCATAGAGCAGGTACAAGGGAACTTTAGTGGAGGTCTTGTCTGCCATTAATACTTTGTCTAAAGTAAAACTCATATTATCTATGAGGAAATTCATTAGGAGATGTCAATTGAGCATGAGTCAGTTTCTTGCAGTCAGCTAGTGAAAATCTTTGTTTTTCACCAACAGGGTACTGTGAAGTATAAAGCAGAGTTATTTGATTGGGCTTGTTCCTGGACTTGTTGTGAGGATCAGTCTGGACCAGGAGGCAGAAAGAGGACTAGATTATGAAATTTTTTATTTCCCCTTCAGGAGGTCACACTCACCCCAAGTAACTCTGAGCTTATACTTAGTGCAATCAACTGACTCCTGTCTTATTTCTTTTACCTTAGCAACCATCTTGGTCATTGTCATAGCATGGTTCTTCTAGAATGAGACTTTTCTTTGCTCTTACTAATGTCCTTTGGGACTGGAGTCAGTCTTTGAACAATTGTCAAGATCCACTACGTGCATGCGAACTGTAAACACTTCCAGGATAAATGTCAAAATACAGGATTCCCTGGAAGACTTCCCCAATCTGCCCTTTGAGACCGTGTTCACTTGCTGCTGAGTTCTTCATCCTGTTCTCCTGGATTAGTAAAGATCCATTGCCACTTCATAGCAGACCCCCTGGGTCTGTACCACATCCTCCAGAAAAGCAGCTTCCATATTTGTGTCCCAATCAGTGCCCACTGCATGGCCACATTGGTCCAGGTGCACGTCTAGTCCTAAGCCCAGATTGTGGAACCCCACTGTGTTTTGCTATTGTCATTATTGACCTGGTCATGTCTGCCTATCCCTACTGACGTGTCACAGCAGTCACTGTGCTTCTGTTAGAGATAAAATTAAGAGGTTAATGAACTTTGATTTTAGAGAATTATGATCAAACTTCTGCCTTGATCTGGTAAGACAGTTACGAGAATCCACAAGAATGCAGGTAATAAAAATGGTGAGACTGTCTTAAAAGAATGATTTCAGTACCATAATAATATAGGTCGATTTGAAAATTATGCCCATTTATCTTGATTTTACTTCTAAGCACGTTAAAGCAGTTCTGAGCAATCCAAATGCTGGCTTTGTCTCTTTATGCTTCCATGCCTGAATATAAAAAATAGTTATTAAATAGTACATGCTATTTTATTCAAAGAAATGAGCCACAAAACATAACTTTATATGCCAATCGTTATATTACCACTAATAACTTTAAGTACCTGGACATTTGAGAGAAAGTTACATCAAACTGGTACTTTTTGGAGAAACATTTACCACCAGCATAATAAAGGATATTTCTAGTTAGTTCCTAGTTCATATCTGGGGTGTATAGCAAGAGCAAAAAAGATGTTGCTTGTGAAAGTCCTATTACTTGATAGCATATGAATAGTATAACCACTTCTTTGTGTTTTATTGATCAATAAAGAACCAGGTTTTTTCTACTTATAACTGCTAACAACAAAGTTGATGGACAATATTATTTCTTTTTGAAAACACTTTTTTTGCAGTTCTATGAGTCTGGTTTCTTTGTGCAATTACATGAATGCTTCCAATTATAACACATTAAAGGGACTATTACATTTCTTATGATTTTCAAATAAAGTTTGCATTTGATCCATCTGAATCTTAGCAAGATAGTACTGATATCAGGTATGTTTTCTTATTGGACAATGTTTGAACATAAGCTTCAAAGTAACTCTATGTGAGTTAAGAAATTCTTATGCAAAATGACAGGATATTAAGCTATTAACAGTTCAAACAATAATTTTTTATTGGCTAAATACTAGTTAGAGCTAATTGTCTATACCAATGACTGTCATTTGAACTTAGGTTTTCATCCCTCACTCTTTATCGTGAACAAATTCAGAGTATATTATGTTAATCAGTCCTTATTAGCTTAGTGAATATTTTCAAAAATGGTGAACTAACAACAGTGTTTGTTTTGCAGTCACTAGAATCATGCTTATTCACTCCATCGTTACTTTTTCCCAAATAATCTTAAACAGAAATGTTCTAGCAAAAAAAAGAGCTAAGTTGCCAAAGTCCATCTGCTTTGGTTCCCTGTTAATTTATTTTTATGGATTTTACATTTTGGCCAATAGTGTGTTTGGTTTATAATTTCTTCTCTTATTCAAGAAGATACCAGTACGGGTCTCTGTCACCTACATTCCAATGACAGCTGCTGGAGACGGATCAACACAGCAACTCACCGATTTCAACAATTGTCCTGATGTGTGCAAGTACATCTTGCAGTTTCATGTCAATTCACCCTTTTCTTCAAGAGGAAGGGGTGGGAGATGAGAGAGAGAGAGGAAGAGGGATCTTTTCCCTTGAATTGTTTATATGCCAGAATAAAAAGTTTAGAACAGTGAGGCTTTTAAGATCATGCTGTGATTTAGGCAAAGGAAACAGTTCTTGCAAGAAGACCACATACTATTGTGATTTTGCATTGCATGTTAGAAAAGAATGAGGCTAAGTTTAAAAAAAAATTAATGGGCAACTAGGAGCATAAAGGGATACAGCTATGGTTTCTATTCTCTAGTCCTTTTATGGAGAAAAAGTATGTATAGTTTTGTGAATGAAAATATATATTTATATCTTATTCTTGGTGGTATTTACACTCATGCTTCAGTTAAATTAAATACAGTGTTTGTCCAAAAATCCCTTTTTTGAAAATCAGTTTGCTAGTAAATAAATTATAGAATAATTTATTGTTTTGTTCTGAATGTGCATAGTAGTTTTCAAACTTGGGTACTTGAATTCATTTTAGAAAAATTCTGGAAAACATAATTATCAAATCCAGTTATTTAATGTAGTTGTTTTGAGGGGTTAATTATGTACAAAAAAAGTCTTCTACTTCATATTTTTATCAGTCATTAACATAGCTGCCATGCTGTGAATTTTTCCTTTGACTTTCTTTAAATAGACATACCAAAAGAAATGTTATATGAGTCAGTCTAAAGCTTTCTCGCTTGTTCTGTAATTAAATAATACAATTATAAAAGAGAGAAAAATGCCTACTTTAGGAATTTGCTCTTAAGAAGAAAGGAACCTTCGTCTGAACAAAATGTAGTCAATTCCAAAAAATGGCAGTATGAGATTTTTTAATATGGATGATTGTCTCAATTTTCATTTTAATTTTCTTAGTGAAAAACTGTGTTTTTTCTTTGACTTATTTTGATATTCTGAATACAACAAAATCTGTTTTATTTTTCTAGTGTCTAAATATAGTATATATAAACTATTTTGAAGAACAAAATGATATTAAATTATTTTATTTAAAGTAAAGCAGCTGTCTTAAATAAAGATATTCAAGTATCTATTGCTCTGTAGTCTAAATCACACTTTTGTCTGGCCTTTCAAATATTTGATCTGTTTTTGACAAAAATTTAGGGCTCATGATAATTTATTGGATGCAAAGTTCTAATAATTATTTATTTATGTAAGATAATAGAAATCCCTAGATAATGTTAAACTTTTAGGTAATTTTACATTTTTAATTTAAAAGCTTTTTCATTGTATCTATATTTTAAAATTTATTTAATAATACAAATTTATGAATACTTCTAAGCAAGGGACAAAACTAAAAAAGAAATCCATAGAATATAATACTTCTTTAGTAGGAAAAGCCAGGCAAATCTAACTCACATTTCACCTGTATACTTTTCCTCATCTTTTCTGTCTTATATTCAAGTTTGTCTTTTCAAATTCACTCCCACTTTTCTTGGCCTGTTTTTCTTACATCTTGGATGAATAGCTACTCAACAGTGGTTCCATGTTGATTCTGGCACCATTTAGTAGAATATTAAATTGGGCAGAAAAAGGGCTGTGATTGCCCCCATAATTACAAAGTTAGACTTTGCTTCCCCCCTCCCCGCCCTGCCTAGGTCATCCTGGTAGCAGAGCCACTGTCACTCCAGCTTCCTCATCTAATCTCTTTTTCTTTATCTTTTCTTGGAAGTTAGAAGAAAAGAATACAAAGTAGAGTATCTTAAAGCAGAAAATGGGAGGATGAAATAGAACAGAGAATTAAGGCAAAAGTGAAGATAGTCTCTTGAGTAGTTCTTACCCATTTGAATGTAGGGAACAGAATTGGGACAACCAAAAGAAGAGTTAAGAGATGACAACTTTTTCCTAGCTGCAGAAGTGACGAGCCTGAAGTCAGATCACACGCTTTCTAATCCTGGATTTACCGCTCTAGCTGTGTGGCCTTGAACACATTATTAAACCTCATCTGTAAAAGGGGGACAATAATAGTCCTGATTTAGAAAGCCATAAGGATTAAATGAGATTATGTATTTCCCCTAAAAGCCTGAGCTGCCAGAGAAGAGCCTGGCTCCCACAGTAAAAGCCAGTTTTTGCTATATTTCAAATGTGATTTCATTTTAAAAGGTCACAAACAAGCCACAATTATGGTTAGGGACAAGATGTAACTTTCAAGCTAATTGGTAGCCCCCTGTTGATAAGAATTCTTATCCTAAGGTTCACAGACTCCCCACACCTTGTCCTTTAAGAACCTAATGATTTTCTTATATAGAGAAGTATTAGCTTTTAACCAACTTCCAATGATGCCCAACTTCCAATGATGCCATCTTCACTTCAAATTAATTCAAAAGGGAAGTTAACTGTGTAATTACATCACTACCAAAGTATTAATACTAACTGGCACATGGAACAAAGCTGCTCTGGTCACATGCAGATTCTCAGGTTGATTCTGAAAACCCTAGACTCCTCCTGCTCACCATTTGAGTGCAGGTGATTTGCTCTGGTCTTAAAAGGGCTGGTTTTAGAATATTCATTTTTCCCTCAAATAACCCTTTTCATTGGCCTTCATTGGTGAATCAGCATTTCCAGACCCAGAAATGCTTTTGACAACCTTTCTTCATGAGGACTTTTTGTCCATTCTATCGTTGGCATTCACCTAGGAAAGGTCTAGGATCCTTAGGACTCCACATCAGGCAAAATTCAGATGCTCATTCTGTGAACCTTATGGTCAATGTGGCTTGTGAGTCTCACCAAAGGTACAAAAGTATAAGGCAGAAAACCCAAATGCATAATTTGACCACCTCAAGAAACAGTATAATTCAGTCTATAATTATTTGGGACTAGAAAAGGACTTTGCACACTCACCAGTTGCTACTGACTTCGCAACAAATGTCAGTTTTCCAAGCACTTCATCCTAATGTTAAAGTCAGTTATGTGGGAACTTATGTATTCTAGAATTATTTGCATAATGCCTCAAAAATTCTATTTAGTAAGCTATTTGATCCAAAACTCCCTAGAATCTTTGCTACAATTTCTTCAAAGCCATTTTTTACTCCTTAAATATGGACAATCTCTGTTTTCTTTTCTTCTTCTTTGAAAAAAAATCTGAAAAAAATAAACTCCCACATTCTCAAATCAAATCAAATTACTATAACCTAAGAGACTTAAATAGATACTGAGTTTGGCAAAACTCATTTTTACTGTTATCAATAATCACTATGTGAAATGCAACAGCAAATTCAGTGCTTAAACCAGACAAAACATTTTCTTAAATAAGTTTTTGTTTTTACTCACATTTTTTCTGGTAGCAAGTTATAGAGCTATTGACTATAAAAAGGATTTCCATGCTTTAATATAAGATACACAAGCTATTAATATTACATATTTGCATGCTGTCCTATAATAAACACAAATGCACATAAAAGCACTATCTTGAATATATAATACAGGACAGTTTCACTAAAAGATAAGAGAATATCTAGGATACAACAAAACATATGACACATGGAAACTATTTCTTGAGCTCCCATTTATATATTAAAGACATAGAATGAGAGCTAGAGTTAGACTAATCTCAGTTTCATTTACCATCTCCGGGACCATGACCTTATCCCTACTTTTCAATTTGGCTTCACTGACCTGAACTCAGATATACTGTCGGAAACTGGGGCAATTTTATTACTGAGCAAGTCATTTTGGGGATCTGCAATTTATTATAACCAGTGAATTATCAAATCTCAATTTTTTAAAAAATGAAAAAGTTACAGTTAATTCTCTTCTGCATTTTTGTTATTAATAGTGCTTGACACAATAAGAACTATACTACATTTTCAGGTTATTTCCTCTTCAGCCCCTACTGTTTCATCAGTTCTGTCAGCTAATTAAACACATAAAACTGTGAGGAAGCTTTTGTTAAATCCACCTGCTTACAATGATGTTTTCTCCATAGGCTTGATGTCGAGTTTGTTTGAGGTGCACCAAATAACCTCTGCAGGAATAAGAATATATCTACTCACAAGCTGCCAACCAATATTTGTGATTGCTTCACACTGAACACTGGTGTTTAATAACTTACTACAAACATTTGCAAGAAAATAAAAAGCTTTAACTTTATAGAATAGGCTAAGTAATTGCTAAAATATTCTCTCTCCAAAAGATGGGTGCATAATTTTTTAAGTGGGAATTAGCTTCTTAGATAAAATTGAAGGAGGAAATATATATATATATATAAGTATTTTATCATATATATCATATATATACATTTTTAAAAAATATTTATTTTTTAGTTGTAGGCAGACAGAATATCTTTATTTTTTATTTTTACATGGTGCTGAGGATCGAACCCAGTGCCTCATGCATGCTAGGCAAGCACGCTACCACTGCGCCACAACCCCAGCCCATATATATACATTTTATCATATATATATGTGTATATATATATATATATATATATATATACATATTATCATTTTTCTTGCATCTTCCCCCCAAATTGATGTGGTTTGTTTCATGTCCTAACTTTATTAACCATGTCCTTTGTGGCTATGTTGTTTAAATCAATCTATCTATTTTCAGGTATAATAGCTAAAGTATAATTAGTATGTACAGAAATATTTACTATCTGCTATAAATATAGTTAATTAGGCCTAGTACACAGAATTGTTTCGCATGCTATAAATCACTTTTGATTTCAACAACTGGTACTATAGAACCCTTAGTAAACTAAATGCTATTTGACTTATCACTGCAAAATAATTGAATAAAGGGAAGAGCTAGGTAAATGGTGTGGAAAAAATATCTAACATCACTCTTCTCAAAATGAAATTTGTTTTAAAAATAAAACACAATTTCAGCTTTTCTATCTAGTGCAATCATTTTCTTACCTTTATTTCAGCACAATACTTTCCCCTACAATCTACACATATATAATCTACAAGGTAAGTGCCTTTGTGATGTCTCAATTCCATCAGATGATGGTTTCTTTTAATTATATAGCTTGGTTTTGGGACATAGAACAATTGATTCTACATGTCATTAAACAAACTCAATGTACATTTGCATGTATCAATACACAATATCACCAATTTGGGAGGTGCCTCAAGGGTTAATTACTAGGAGATAAAATTACTCTTGTACTAATAATAAATCACATGATATTGTGTTTGGAATCTTTAAACTTCATATCTATGTTTTTCTTTTGTAATTTTTATTAAATAATATATCTTGAATATGCTTAAATATAGATTGAAAAGATTTAATCTTTTATTTGCTTCAGTGGCATATAGCTTAGGCACTACTAAAATTTTTTAAATTTTGAGGTTCCTTTTTCAATTTATTGGACATTTGAGAAGTACACTATTTGTTTTCTATTGAGATTCCTATCATGTCCCACACAAAGTGGTGAACTACACCCTCTAAGATGCTTTCATATTAATAACTACAAGAGTAGTTATTAATAAATGAAACCACCCATCAAACATACACATTATGAGAGAATTATAAAGAAATAGGGGATCTCATTGTTTGGAGTGCATTTCAAAGTGGACATTTTCACTGTTAGACAGTTTTACCTTCAGGCTTGATCTGATTTTTAGGTGATCATAGGATTTTCCCGCTTCTATTACTGACCTATATTACCTGGTACATTATGAGAATAAAGTGCAGCTTGACTAGAGTCTCTTAATAGAAACCTAATGCTCTCACATGTGCTTTTAGAGACTTACACCTTAAGTTCACCTGAGGCATTTTTGCAGAATTATTACTTAATGTAGCTGGCAGAAACCTGGATTCCTAGGTAAGCATTAGAAAAACTAGATATTTTTTTGTACTTCTAATGTTCTCATATCTGCTATTATTTGAATCTTGATTCTACCCAAGGAAATAAAAAGTTTCTATGTGCCTAGAGAAAAGATTTGCCTGGGTTCTCACAATATTATGAAAAATATCTTCCAAGGCGAACACCCCCTGTGACTCACTTTCTTGAAGAAAATGCTCTGTATGATTCCTATAGTTAGACTCAATCCCCTTCCCAGTGATTCTCGTGTGCCTGTCTCTACTGTAGTTCTAATCTCCAATTATTTACATCATTTAATAGAAAACTTCCAATTTTCTAAATGCTCAGTAATTTCACAATCAGTAGATACCAATCTGGGTTAAATTAACAGGAAATTTCTGAGATTAGATATGTTATTGCTATCAAAAAGCAAACAAACAGCAAATTCTCTTCTGTGTACATGAATAATCCACCTTGAGAAATTCTACTTAAAATATTTAAGAATTTACTAAATGTAACCACTGAACTTACTGCATATATTTGAATGTATTATTTCACTGAGTCTCCTAACAACACAGAGAGGCAGACAATAATCTTTTCCCCTATTTTGCAGAGGAAAAAAACTGATCCCTTAAAGTCGACCTGTGTATTATCCCTGGTTAATCTACATTTGGAGGAAATTGATGAAACCAGAATCTTTTAGGGTACAAACCACTTTCCTGAGTGATTTTGATATACACAACTTTAAAGTTGATATATTGGATTTTACATATTTCTGCTTACAATATATTTGCAAAGGCCTTCATACTACTTCAAATACATAATTATAGTGACCTCTGTTATCACCATGGAAAAGCTGAATAAATAGTGTTCATCTTGTGAACTCTTAAAATAAATTCATCATTGCAGGTGACTTTATGTTTTCTTTAAGAAAATCAGTTATAACAAAGCCAGTTTGATTCATAAAGCATTCTATAAGTCTAAGAGGCACAGATACATTTCTATGAATGCCTATTAAAGTGGAAAGTTTCAATTTATTGAAGCAAATGAAGAAATTTTTTTAACCACAAAAATATTCAATCTAATTTCTGTGGATCCTCCTGTGTTTCAGGTACTGTACTAGATCCTAGAGATAAAATGTTTATAATAACAATCCCTGAGAGAAGCAAGTTAAGCCCAGTTGTCTCCCTGAGTTAAAGATGTGCTACTGAGAATCTGGGAAAAATCAAGGAGGCTAGGTTACACAGAGCAGAATATCAGAGAAAAGAAAACTTCACAGAGCAACTGCTCCAAAGATCTGCAGTGGGCTCCCTTTGGACACCCACCAGATACTGTTCCTTGCATGCACATAAGGAAACTACCCCAAAACAGTGAAAGAACCAACTGAAATAAGCAGAAGAAAAAGTATTCAGCACTCAGGTAGGACCAGATATAGTATCCATTCCCACCAGTGAAACTGGAGAACTTCATAATTCATGAGACATAAAATAAAAGATTTAGCCTAACTAACCAAGAATAAAGAGCACTAAACTAATTGGGACTCTGGTCTTGTCTAACAAATTTTAAAACAAGAACCAAAATGACCAAACTGATTCCAAGTAATTAAACTGTGTGCAACAGCAAAACTGAACATTTATGGAAATTTAAAAAACAACAACAGTGCTCAACAAGGTAAAATATACCATGTGTGGATCTGATTAAAATTTTCCAGGTACAGGTGAGGATGTATCTCAGTGGTAGAGCACTCTCATAGCATGCATGAGGCCCTGGATTCAATCTCCAGCATTACAAAAAGATTTGAAACATCTGGGTATGTGAAGAGTAAACAAATATGACCCATAATAAGGAGAATATGAATCAACCAAAAGTGACCAATAACTAGTGCACACATTTAGGGTACCAGGAAAGGACATTAAACAGTTGCCAAGAATTACATTACATGTGGCCAGTGCCTATAGGGAAAAATAAACAGGATAAATATAGACATGGAAGATATAAAACAGATTCAACCAAATTAAATTTATAGGGATGAAAACAAAAATGTGTGCAATGAAAAATATTTTGGAAGAAATAGCAGCAGACCAATGGTTACAGAAGGAAAAATTAGCAAACTTGAAGATAGTGGTAAAAACTATGCAAACTATGAAACAGAGGGAGAGAAAAGACTCCAGAAATATTTAATATATCATCAGTGGCCTGCAAAAAAAAACAAAGTAGCCTAATAAACATATAGTTTGGGTTCTCAAAGGAAAGGAAGGGAATGATAAATAATATTAAAAGACATAATCATCAAAATGTTCCAAATTTGACAAAAACTATAAGCCTGCAAATTTAAGAAACCTAGTGATCCCAAAGCACAAGAAACATGAGGAAAAACTATACTAAGTCACATCATAATCAAACCACTCAAAATCAGTGATAAAGAGCCAGAGAGAAAAGATACATTACACACAGAAGAACAAAAATAAGGATGATAGATTTCTTGTCAGAAACAAGGCAAGCAGGAAGAGAGTGAAGCAACATCTTTAAAGTACTGAGAGAATTTTTTAAAATGTCAATCTAGGATACCTCACCCAGTGAAACTATCTTTCCAAAAAGGTGAATAAAGTCTGTTTTCAGACACACAAAAGCTGAAAAATTTCATCATCTGTAGACATGCACTGCAAGAAATGTTAAAGGGAATATTTCAGATGGAAGGAAAAGAGTATCAAGATACAGAGAGCAAAAATTAATAGAACCACAAGGAGAGATAGGTTATCCATAATTATAGTTAGAAATTAAAGTATCTCTCCTTTAATAACTATAGGATAAGTAAAGTGAAAATCAATAAGGATTTAGAAGGCTTGAAAACCAGTCAACCAACCTGACCAAATAGATATTTATAAAATACTCAACTCCAAAAATAGCAGAATACACATTCTTTTCAGAGAACACAGAACATTTATTAAGATCATTTTCCAGGCCATTAAACTAGTTTCAAATAACTTTAAAACATTTCAAAATATGTTCTCTAACCACAATAGAATTAAATTAGATATCAATAACTGAAATATCTGCCCCAAATATTCAAAAAGTAAATAAGAAAACTATGAGTTGAAGAGTTAACCAAAAAGAAAGTTTTTTTAAAAAATTGTTATTGGTTCTTTTTAGTTATACAAGAAAGTATTCTTAAAACTGAATCAAAAAAAATGAAAACACACCAGATGGGAAGGTGTTTTGCATAGCCAAAACCAAATTTGAAACAGGAGTTGACAAACTATAGTTTATGGGCCCAAACTGACCCACCTGTTTTTTTAGTTTAGTTTAGTTTTTTATTTTTGTGAGTACAGTTTTATGGAAACATAGCCACACAAACTTTAACTAACAATATTGTCTACACCTGCTTTACACTACAATGTAAAGCAGGGTTGAGTTGAGTACTTGCAGGTGACTTTAAGATATACAATGCTTACAATATATGTTCTTTATAGAAAAGATGTGCTGATC
This sequence comes from Xerus rutilus, assembly GCA_028644305.1. Classification (NCBI taxonomy): domain Eukaryota; kingdom Metazoa; phylum Chordata; class Mammalia; order Rodentia; family Sciuridae; genus Xerus; species Xerus rutilus. The sequence continues at coordinate 62,724,349 of CM053405.1, forward strand.
CTTGACTTTTGGGAATTTAGCATTAAATATCTATATTAGAAAACAAGAAAGGTCTCAAATAAATGACCATGGTTTGGATCTTATGAAACTAGAAGAACAAATAAAACCTAAAGTAAATAGAAGAAAGTAATTTAAAAACAAATCAGAGAAAACCAGTGAATTAGAAAGTCTAAAAGCATAGAAAAAAAGGAAAGAAACTGAAATCTGGTCTGTAAGCAGATGAATGAAACTGAAAAATCTCTACCTCCACTTTCAGGATAAAATGAAAAAAGGCACAGATCATCAAGATTGTGCATTATAGAGATGATGTCACTACAAATTCTATAGGTGTTGGAAAAGACAGAATATATTGAACAACTTACATTAAGTGGATAAATTCCTTGAAAATCTCCTCTACAAAAATTCACTGGAGAAAAAACAGGCAAACTGAATAATGTCACGTCTAGAGAAGTTATTTAATTCATGTATAAAAACTTTCCAACAAAGAAAACTGTATTCTCAAATGGATTTACTAGTGGATTCTATTAGAGTAATACCTATTGTATACAAATTTTTCCAGAAAATTTAAAAGGCAAGAATACTCTATAACTCATTTTATGTGGCTAGCTAGCATTATCTTTTTTTTTTTTCTTGTACCAGAGATTGAACTCAGGGGCTCTCCACCACTAAGCTGCAGCCCCAGTCCTATTTTGTATTTTATTTAGAGACTGGATCTCACTGAGTTGCTTAGCACCTCACCATTGCTGAAGCTGGCTTTGAACTTGTGATCCTCCTGTCTCAGCCTCCTCAGCTGCTGGGATTACAGGTGTGTGTCACTGCACCCAGCTAGCATTATCTTTTTTTTTTCTTTT
>CM053405.1:62725299-62771446 GCA_028644305.1 Xerus rutilus
TTAATACATGTTAGCAAACATAACAGAAAAAAACAAATTTTCAGAAGCTGTACACACTATTCACTGAAAACATTTGTTGAGGCAAATAGAAAAAAATTGTTACAATCATAATTTTTCTAACTTTGCACAAAATTATAAGCAGATTACATTCTTCATATTAAACATCTTTATATGCACTTTCAATGAACAGTATATATATTGAATAAGGGAGGTGGGAATGGGAAACATAAGAGAAATAGAGAAACCAGCTAGCATTATCTTGATACCAAAACCACACCAAGATAAGTCAAGAAAATAACAGGACAGTAAGTACATGTAGATGATGAAAACATCCTGGTGAAATTCTCAATTACTTAGAGGACACATGTCTTTACAAAATTCTACTATGTAGAACCCAACAGCATATAAAAGGAGTGTATCTCAAGAATGTAAGGTTGAATTAATATATTAAAATTAATAAACAGAATTCAAGTTGGAGGTATCTCAGGAATGTAAGGTTGAATTAATATATTAAAATTAATAAACAGAATTCACTATATTAAGGAATAAAAAATAAAAAGGCATATGATCCATCTCAATAATTGCAGAAATAGAATAAAAACATTTCACAAACCCCCACATGTTTTCCTTATAAAAATTCTTAGCAAGCTAGAAATAGAGGGAACTTCCTAAACAGATAGTGGGCATTTACAAACAAACCTACACTAACATCATACTGGTAGGGAAAAAAAAAAAGTTCTCCATTTTAAAATCAGCATATGTGCTCCCCCCACCTCTATCCAAAATTTCACTACAGATTTTAGCAGGTGTAATAAGGTAACAACAAAGAAATAAAATACACCCAGATTGGAAAGGAAAAAATAAACTGTTTTTATCCAAAGATAACATGATTATTGGTGTAGAAAATGTGATGGAAACTACAAAAAAGCAATTAGAACTAACAAAGTAACAAGTGAGCTTAGCATGGTTTGTAGGATTCAAGGTCAATAGAAAAAATCAAGTATATCTTCGTATAATCAAAATAAAGAATTATAAATTACAATTTAAAAAGCAACAATACTTATTAAAATATCAAAAATAATGATATTCTTAGGGATAAGCCTGACAGTGAACACAAGAACTGCTTGCTAAAATATTTAACACAGTGCTGAAGAAAAATTAAAGTCAAATGAATGGAGAACAATACTAAATTTATGGATCGGGAGATGTAATTTTGTTAATGCCAGTTCTCCCCAAATTGATCTATAGAATTGTTGAATCAATCAAAATCCCATCATGCCTTTTTTTTGTGAATATATACAAGCTGATTCACACTTTTTGTGAAGTTCAAAAAACCTCAAATATTCGAAACAACATTGACAAATTTGGATAATTAGCACTACCTGACTTTGAGACTTGTTATATAAACTAGAGTAATCAAGATGGTGTGGTATTAATATAAAGCTAAATAGATCAGTTAAATAATGTAGAATCTAGACTAGACCTTCACATATACCCAAAACTAATTTTTATGTAAAGGTAATTCAATGGAGAAAGGATCTCTTTTCAAAAAATTATACTGAAATAATCGGACATCCATATGCAGAAAAAAGAAAAAGAATGCTTATATGTACCTCAACTATCACAAAATTATTCAAAATAGATCATAGAACCAAATGTGAAACCTAAAACAATAAAACTCTCAGAAGAATATGTAAGAAAAAAATCTTTCTTAGATATAATGTTTTAAAAAGACCAGGAAAGAACAAATTAATAAATTGGATTTCATCAAAATATAAATTTCTGTTACTTAAAAGACAAAAAGGATGAAAATAGCTGAGAGTTTTAGCGCACACCTGTAATCCCAGTTTCCGAGCTACTTGGGATCCTGATGCAGGAAGCTTTCAAGTTCAAGCCCAGCTTCAGCAACTTAACAGGGTCTATGTAACTTAGCAAGTCCCTGTCTCAGAATAAAAAACATAAAAAGGCCTGGGAGGTAGCTCAGTGATACATCAGCTTTGGGTTCAATCCACAGTATAGAAAAAAAGGATGAAAAGCAGGCTGAGGTTATAGCTCAGTAGTAGAGCACCTGTTGCACAGGGCCCTAGATTCCCTCCCCAGCACCACAGCTAAGGTTTAGATGTGAGGTGACCCCCTAAAACTCATGTGACACACACAAGAATTTTCAGAAGTGAAACATTTAGATTATGAGAGGTATAACCAATAGGTGGATTAATCCAAAAGGTGGATTAATCCGCTGATAACGAATTAACCAGGTGGTAACTGTAGGCAGGTAGGGTATGGCTATATTCTGTCCCTGATAAGCAAAGCTCTCTCTCTGCTTCCTTATTTCCATGTCATGAACTGCTTTCCTCTGCCACATCTTTCTGCCATTATGTTCTGCCTCACCTCAGGCCCAGAGCTATGGTGTTGTTGGCCGACTATGGACTAAACTTCTGAAACTGAAGTCAAAATAAACTTTTCACCAGGTGTGGTAGCAAATGCCTGTAATCCTAGCAGTTTGGAAGGCTGAGGCTGGACAATCACAAGTTCAAAACCAGTCTCAGCAACTTAGTGAGGCCCTAAGCAAATTGGTGAGACCCTACCTCTAAATAAGATACAAAAAAGGGCTGGGGATGTGGCTCAGAGCTTAAGTCCTTCTGGGTCCAATCCCAATACTAGATAGATAGATAGATAGATAGATAGATAGATAGATAGATGATAGATAGCTAGATAGATAAAATAGACTTCTCTTCCTTTAAAGTTGTTCTTGCTGGGTCTTTGGTCAGAGCAATGCAAAAACTGACTAACATAAACACCAAAAACAACAATGACAAAATAAGGCAGAACCTAAGATAAAATGTTTTTTAATACTTTTTTTAGTTGTAGATAGACACAATACCTTTACTTTAATTACTTATTTTTATGTGGTGCTGAGGATCGAACCCACTGTCTCACACCTGCTAGGCAAGCACTCTACCACTGAGCTATAACCATAGCCCAAGAAAATATCTTTAAATCAACTGTCTGCTAACAGACTTACTTCCAGAATATAGAAAGAGTTTTGGAAACTCAATAATTAGAAAACAAACAACTCAATTTTTAAAACTAAAAAAACAAATCAAGTAAGATTTATGGTGCCGGGCACCTTGGTGCATACCTGTGATTCCAGCAACTCAGGAGACTGAGGCAGGAGGATAGCAAGATCAAGTCCAGCATTGGCTAGTCAGAGTCTGTTGAAAAATAAAAATAAAAAAGTCTGTGGATGTACCTTGGTGGCAGAGAGCTCGTGGGTTCAACCCTCAGTACCAAAAAAGAAAACAAACAACAGCGACAATGAAAGATATATAGGTGCAAAATCTAAGCACATTAAAGAAAGCACAGCATTATGAGTCATTAGGGAAAAACGAAACTACCCCAACACACCACCATATACCTACTAGCATGGGTTAAAATAAGGTTAAACATACTATGTATTGGCAAGGATGTGAAAAAACTGGAACTCTCATGTATTACTTATGTAAACGGTAAATAGTAAAACCACTTTGGAAAATAGTTTGACAGGTTCTTGAAAAATTAAGATACACCTATCATATCTACCAAAAAGAAATGTGTTCATGTATCTATACAAAGACTTGTGCACAAATGCTCAGAGCAGCTCTATTTTTAATAGATAAAAACTGGAAACAATCCAAACATCCATCACTAAGTCAGTTAACAAATTGTGGTATACCCATATAATGCTACCAATAAGAAAGAATGAACTATTAAATGCAAAGTGGATGAATCTCAAAATAATCATGCCGGAGAGAGATTCCCTCAAACTATATTGAATGATTTCATTGATATAAAATTCTTAAAAAGTATAAAGAAATCTAGAGTGACAGAAATCAGAATAGTGTTTGCTTGGGGGTGGGGGTTAGGAGAGACTGGTAAGGGAGCCAAGGGTGGATGACAAAGGGGCACCAGGAGACTTGTGAGCATAGATATGTGTCCATTATCTTGATGGAGGTGATGATTTAGTGGGTGTATACATATATCAAAATTTATCAAGTGGAACAATTTAAATATATGCACTTATTATATGTCAATTAAATACAAAATGGGCAAAACCAAACAAATTAAAGAGAAAAAATAATAAAAACAGAAAGAAAAAATTTCTGGCCTTCCAATATCAGTAATAGGTCATAAAGTAGCATCTGTTTTGCATTTAATGATCATTCTTTCTTGTTTTTATTGTTCAGTGATAACTCCACTTGGAACTGCCACAATTGTTTATCCACTTTATGACTATTTGGGTTGTTTCCAGTTTTAACATTATAAATATAGCTCCTCTGAGCATTTGTATATAAGTCTTTGTATTGATAAATTCATTCTTCTCTTTTTGGTAAATCTCTAGGAGTGAAGTGGCTGGTTCATATGATAAGCATATTTTAACTTTTCATAGTACCATGACTATGGATGGCAGGAGACTGTGCTGCCTGAAACATCCAGGAAGGATTCATCTAAGTGACCTCTGAATCATGTGAGCATAGTCATATCTTTATAAAGGACACATACTTCCCATATCCCATCTACTCTCCCTGGCACATCATCACACCAAACCCCTCCCAACTTCAAATCTCCTTCCAATATGTTTTCCTCTGAGGAATCAACTCTTACATACACAGGTTCCAAAAAGTTAACTGTAATTTATTGTACATCAGTAGTATTTGCTTAAAATAAAAAGAGCTTACCTCAATTCAATGTTTATAGCAAACAGAAATACCCCAGCCAGGCGCGGTAGTGCCCGCCTGTAATCCCAGCACTTTGGGAGGCTGAGACAGGAGAATTGCAAGTTAAAAGCCAGCCTCAGCAATGGCAGCCAGGCATTAAGCAATTCAGTGAGACGCCGTCTCTACATAAAACACAAAATAGGGCTGGGGTAGTGGCTCAGTGGTCGCATACCCCTGAGTTTAATCCTCGGTACCAAAAAACAAAAAACAAATACCCTGAGAATGCAGGCATTTATTTTTCTCAGAAAGATCATGTGAATTGGCCCATGTCTTGGCCTATGGAAATGTATTCTCATGGAATAATTTATTTGCAACAGGAACACTGGTAGTGGATTTATATTACCATTGCTCTAGCAAATAAGACAGTGCCTGCAACCTACCGATTTGAAAATAACTGGCAAGTGCAATGCAGAGGAGGAGGTGTAATAGCATGGTAGGTAGTATATCTCAAAGGTGGGAGGTTAGCTTGAGAAGTCAAAAGATGGGATTTTTTTTTTACCAATATCTTGTCATTTCTATTGATTTCTTCTCCAAGACTAACATAAGAGTGAAATTATGAAGAAATAATTCCATTAGAGCCACATTTTACTTTATTAGAAAAGTTGAATTACAGGATATCTGAGTAAAGATAACCCTTACTCTGTATGGATTTCAAGCTTATAATAGGCTGAAGAATGATAACAGAGATATAGCTAGTTATAATTGTACCCTTTCCTATCAAAACACTGCTGAGAAAGATGATTACTGTTTTACTTTTTAATTTTCTTTTTTTAATTAAAAAAGTGGTGTGTATTAAGTATCCACTAATAGGAAGTATATAGAAATAGAGCACAGAATATAAAAATCATTAAGAGTCTCATAGTTCAGAAATGATGCCTGTTAACTTTTTTATCTTTGTCTTATGTCTACTTTTGCTCCATACATTGCTAGTTTTACAAAATCAGAGCCATGAAATATATCTTTGTTTTTGTGTGGATATATGCATAGATATTTTTCTGAAATATATATTGAAATCTTTATTTTGGGAAACATAGGATTATATCATATAAGCAAAAAATATTTTTCTTTTCTATTCTTGATTATTTCTATTATTCTAATATTTTTTTGATTAAAAGAGATGCTAAATTTAACATCACTACACATAAATCTTAGTGTTTCTCTGTTTCCTTAGGATGAATTTCTAGGAAGAATATTCCTGGATTGTAGATCACAAATTTGTTTAGTCCTTTTGATATAAATTTATAAACTGTCACTCAGATAAGGCATATCTTTTAAAATTCTAGCTAGAAGTGTATAAGAAAAGTCTTTTAGGAAGACCTTATCAATCTTGATATTTATACTTTTTTCTTTTAAACCTTTGTCAATTTTCTGGTGAGAATTATCTCATTTTTATTTGCTTTTACTTGATTACTATTGTGGTTGATCTTTTAGTTCATAAAATTGGCTCTATATATTGGATGTTTATGCTGCTTGCTCTTTTTTTCTATTAAAATATTTCTTTTAAATACACCCTTTCCTTATTGATTTTAATAGCTCTTTACTTCAGACATAAGTAGCACAAATGATTTTCCCAAAGTTTCATTTTCATTTTCATTTACTTTTCAAAATGGAATACAATGTACTTAAATATCCACTCTTTTTAAGTGTATATGTCAATGAATTTTTAGTAGTCATGTAACCATAACCAGAATTAAAACACAAAATTTCTGTTGCCCATAAAAGTTCTCTCTTGACCCTTTTAAGTTGTTCCCCTTGGTGAATACCTAGGAATAGGATTACTAAGTTGTAAGATGAGTGTATTTTAATTTTCAAGAATCTGAAAAACTGTTTTCAAAGTCTCTATAATACTTCTGTATTCCCACTAGCATTTTATGAGAGCACCAGTTGCTCCATATCTTCACCACCATTTTATACTGTCAGTAAGCTTAAGTTGACCTATTCTAGTGGATAGTGAAACTTGTGGTTTTAATTTGTACTTCTCTGATGACCAGTTACATTAAGGATCTTTTTTCTGCTACCTTTGGCCACTCATATATCTTTTCTTTTTGATGAGGTATACATTCAAATCATTTGTTCCTTTTCCCCCCTGAGCTTTCTTCATGTTGAGTCGTAAGAATTCTTTACATATTCTGTGTAAAAATTAGACATGTTTTTTAAATATTTTCTTCTAGGCTTTGGATAGTGTCTTCATTTTCTTTCATTGTTTTAATCATGCAACTACTACCAGAATTAAAATATACAACATTTCTATCTCCATTTGAAGTTCTCTCTTATTCTTTTTCAAAATTAAAAAATAGCATCATTTGAAAATCAGAAATTTTATTTATGATGAGAGACAATTAAAAATTTCATTTGTTTTGGTTCATGCTTTATATGTCATACATAAAACTATCACCTACCCCAGTCACAGAAATCTTCTATTTTCTTTTAAAAGCTTTTACTTTTATCCTTTTGCTCTCTAAACCATTTTGAGTCAATTTGTGTATCAGATGTGAAATAAGGTTTGAAGTGATTTTCTTCATATGGGTGTCAAATTATTCTAGGGAAATTTGTTGAGTATGCCACCACAGTGAAATATTTCTACCTCATTATTGAAAATCCACTGATAATTGATGTGTGGGTCTATTTCTGGATCTCTGACTCCATTTCATTGATTTCTATGTCTATCCTTATATCAATACCACATCGTCTTATTTACTATAGCTTTACAGTAAACCTTGAAATAAGTAGTGTGGATTCTTTTCTAAAGTTTGCTTTGGCTATAAGCTAGGTCCCCTCGATTTCAATATACACTTTGGAATCAGATTAATATTTTCTTTTTAAAAAGCACTTGAATTTGGTTGGGATGGCACTGACTTTATAAATCAGTAGTGTTGATATCTTAACATTGATTCTTCCAATCTATGAACACCATATATCTCCCCATATCTTCAATTTTTCTGATATGGGTCAGAGTATTTTATTTTTTAATAACTATAAGTGGCTAGTATAGATGTGTATAGTGGAATATCATGGTATTGTTTACAAGTGAAACAACCCAAAGACACGACTAGACACTGTTGTCTCAATCATCTTTGGAATTCTGTTTTTTTCCTAAATAGTTATTACAAAGATTAGATATTAATTCCAAAGATCTACCATTGCTCAAAATAGTTTGGCAACTAAAAATTCATAGAACACATTCTTAAATAGCTTCAATGAAGACAGTAGTGATTCTTTGAGGATGTATTGAAATTGTGATAAAACCAAATGTCATTCATAGTTGAAATTGGCAAAATCAAACAAGAGATTGATCTAGAAAAGCCACTTGGGAAAAATGTATGATTTTTTTCACACAATTTAGAAACTAGCTTAGAAGAGATTTTAATGGATTTGAACTGACACTGCCACAGGTTCCCTAGAACTAAGAAATATCTCATAAATACTATTTTGTATGTGAAACAGTATAGTCTATTACAAAGCACACTAGACTAAGAAAAACTAAATGCAGATTCTATTTCCAACTCTGACAGAACCTACCCATGTGGGCCTGGGAGAAGACAGCTAGGCCATTTGAAGCCGCTTGCCTAAATGGTAAAACAGTCAATTAGATCCTCAGTCTGTCTCCTCAGCAGAATCCCTTTTTTCACAAGTATTTGGTTCTTAGCCTGAAGAGTCAGATTCAGTGACTCCAGGGTGGATAAGTATTAAGAATTTGTATTTTTAATATTCTGTCTGTTTTTGATGTTTTGTGGTAACAAGTCTGTAGACAGGTCTGCATTGCAGATTATTGGAATAAATAATCTTTAAGATTCTTTCTAATTTAAAAGTTTTGATTCTATAAAAGCAATGAAGAAAAATGGAGATTTTGCATCACTTCTAATCAGGCCCTAATGATCATAGTTGCTGCTGATTAAAAGTAAAGGGAAGAGTCAGTTCAAATTAAGAAATAATTATTAAAATAATGAAAATAAGAGTCCTTAATATCAAGTAGTTAGTGCAAACAGAAATGAATAAAAGAGCATTCTATTGTCCTCTGCTATAAGATTCTTAAGAATATTGGCAATTTTCCACTCCTTCCTTTAGGGAAGAAGAAGGAAAAAAAGATGAACTTATTTGGAATTCTATGTACTTTGCCCTTTAGAACTAGATGGTGTTACTGAAAGTAATATGGATTCCAGCACATTACAATATATAAATATCAGAACCTGAATATCAATGTGCAGTGCATCTTTGGCCTTTGGGATATTATAATGTTTGATGAGCCATGGACACACATTAAGTTAAAAAAAAAGAAAAAGAAAAAGTGGTCCTTCTAAGTTATGTTAGGAACCCACAGAGGAAGAACAATGTCTTGTTTCATTTCCTCTATGACACTTCATGTATGTTGATGCTCAATAGCCTTTCTATAAAAAAATAATATTTGTAATAATAAGTTGAGGTAGGCTGAAATTTATAGTTAGGTGATAAATAATAGATGATTGATAGGAAAATAGACATAACTTTGATACCACATAGCACTTTATATACAGTCATAATTTTTAGCATTTCTTGTCTGTAAATGAATTTTTATCTCCTTGTATTTTCACAATGTCCTAGACAAAGTAGATAAAAATTTATTTACAAATTAGTTAATTATATGAATAAAGTACAAATAAAAGCAAATAGATACCAAAGAAGTTTTTTATTTTAACTTTATCTATTTGAAAGGATAAGATAAGGGATGTATAATAATATGCCAGAACATAGATTAAAAACAAATTAGTAGAATAGACAGAATTGTAAAGTCAAAATTTACTTGCTACAAATCAGATATACTGCACTTTGCTTACATATATACATATTCCTTTTCTTTAGCTCATTATATTCTAGTGCTTCTATTTTCATTTGGTGCAAAACTGTTTTAAAATTTTTTTGCCTGTTTAATGTAACTCCATCTTATTGATGCTATGCATAGTAAAAGCTATGTGGGGAGCATTTCTATATAGATATGTGGACCTTTTCATCTTTTCCTTCTTACTTTCCCCAACGGTATCTTGTCATAGAAAGTTTTGCAATTTCATAACAGTAGGAGGATGACTCTGATTTTCATATGAACTGTATTGCTGACTGTCTGATATACAACTAAGCTCATTGCTTCCGGTTTGGAGGAATTGGCCCAGTTTAGAGCCATGCCGCCATGGCTGTGCAAAGCCTAAGAACTGTTTCTGGGGAGCTGAGCCAACTTTTACTAACCAGGCGCTCACCTTGGCTCTTGATGACAAAACTGCCACAAGATTTATCAATGTTGTTCTCCTGTCCCTCATTTTAGATGGTTCCCTTGAGACTTCTAGAAGTTCTTTAACTTCAAAATCAACTTTTTGAAGATACACTGACTTAGTAAGAGGTACCTTTTTTTGTTCTATGGTATCACAAAGGAAATTCTGAATAGGAAGAATATCTTAGCTAGGTCATAGACATCCAAGAAGACAAAGGTGTAGGGCAGAGGGGAGAAAAGAAAAAGGGAGAATCACGTAGAAGACACTCCATGAGTTTAATCCCTTTATCATAAAATTGGAGGAAAGAAGTTACAGAATCCCAGTTGGGGATGATACATCATAAATGACTTCATGTGCTTTACTAGTGAGTTTAGAATTTATTATAAATATCATGACTTCCCACAAGAAATTACATTTATTCCCCAACACACAGGGGGAAATTAAAGTGCAAGCGTCACACTATGAAATGTTAGAGGCAAGATTGGACGCCAGTGGCCAAAGTGACATGGACAGGAAGATCCCCTGCTTTAGCAGAAATGGCCCAAGTGAACTTTGCTTGGCATTGGATCATTCCTACCTGAAATAGAATAGATATTTTAAAAAGGGAAAGAATGAATGAATGGAATGAGTGAATGACAGAAGTAACAAAATTCCATCAAAAATTTTAAATAGATGACCACATCAGGCTTTCCTTGGAAAACTGAATTCTAAATCCATTGACATCATAAGTTTTGGAGAAATATTAATAAATTCAGACTGCTGCTAAAGAGTTATGTCATTTCTAGGGTAAAAATGTCCCATCCTATAATGTTTCAGGTTCTTTGAGTAAGGGCCTGAATGCCTGCAATACTAAGGACAGGAAGCTTAATTCTGCTTGCAATTTAAGTCCGCTGGGAGACCTTTGAATTGTTTGCTGTCAGTTAACACATGTAACCTGCTGAAGCCACTTCAGAATGCAGCTGTTCTGCTTGACGATGGCAGCAGTCCCTTTTCATCCAAAGTATGATTTTAATTGTGTAGCAAGTGGAGCTTTCTAAACTGAGAATGTGCAGAGAAGTCCTTCCACTGTCTGTTAAGTCATGTTATCTTTAGCATCATCAGTTTTTATGCTGAGGAATTTCAGGATGAAGCAACCTTTTGAGACATTTTGTCATTTTAGTAACAATGCACAGGGTTATCTAATTTTATTTGCATCCATTTTGAGGCTTAATCATCAAACTTCAAATATTAAACACATCTAGAGAAAATGTGTTTTGAATTTCAGTACCATAATACACTCACTGGGATGAGTTATGATAGTTGAGGTTTGATATTATAAACCCATCCCAAAATATATAGAACTCCCCTCCTTTCCCGATATATATCATTTCATTTCATCATTGAAAGAATCTACATAGTAGTAGCTCTTGTTCAGTCCATTTTACAAGTAAAGAAGACAAGGAGATAGCCTTAAAAAGCTTAAATAACCTATCTAAAGTCATTTCTGTAGAAAACTGGGGAAGTTTATTTGACTCCAAAGTCCTTGGCATACCTCTAGCAGCCTGTAAGAAAACCCTTAGGGTCACTGCTTTGGCAGATACACTCTCCTGGAAAAGTCCTTAAATGGTCTACTCTCTTAGAGAAGACTTTATTGCTAATTTACTATCATAAACACTGTAGTTTTTCCGTTCTGGGAATCTATACCTGTTTTTCCATTCTGCTATACAGATCTGCACATGGAATGGTTTGATAATGAAAGGAAGTGTGCAGAGGAGGAGAATAGGAATGTGGCTTCTTTTTCTTGTGGCAGGACAGCAAGAATTTGGGGATGCAATATTGCCTTGAAGTACTTTTCTTAAAAATTCAACACATACTTTCTGTTGTTCATCTCAGACTGGAAAGGCTGGCTCAAGGGGTATGTGTTGAGATTTTTGTTGTGTCTTAGTGGATGAAAGTGATTTACAAAGACAGGCCAATTTTCTCCAAGCTTTTTCAAGTTGCTGCTTACAAAACAAAAACAAAAAACCTGGTTTGCAAAGGATCAAAATAAACAAAGTAAGATCAGGTTCCAAGAAAGGGAAATGGGCAGCTAAAACACACAAAAAAAATAAATGTCATCCTTTACAGAGTTGAATTATACTCCATTAAATAGACTCTCTGGGCTGACCTCCTTACAGACACTATTAGATATGTGGGGTCATCCTAAGGCCCTCCAAATAAAACATGCTGAAGGGGCTTTTCTGTACATGAGGACTGGTTTAAAATTTAAATGCAGTGATTTTGGGACATTTTCTATTTGAGTTAGAAACCATGTATTCAATAGTAAAAATAAAAATTCTTAAGCAGGATGGATATTTATTGGACAGAATCCTAGGATACAAAGAGAACATCCAGTTACAAACCAAATCGTATTCTCTCCTCCTCCCACCTTCAGTTTCTTTTTTAGATTAGGCAAAGAGTTATTACAAGCATACCTTTAAGTCATTTTCCAGTTCAGAAATTCATTTGACTCACTAGCTTCCACACAATCTCTTCCTAAATGCCAAGAGAAGAAATCTGATTGGTTCATTCCTGATCCAATCAGTTGTGAGAAGGTGGGCAGGGCCAGGAACCAACCACTATGAGAAGCAACATGAGCATCCCAGCTTTGGGGTGTCAGAAAACCTGATAGACAATATGAGGGTCTTTCCTCCTCTCACTAGGTAGAGTATATATCAAGTTAATTCCCTTAGGATGTGCATTCTGATTACAATATGCTATAATTAATTTCCAATGCCCAGAAAAATTAGTTTAACCATCATGTTTATCCAAATCCCTCACAACCACTATACAGCAAAGGATTCACCTTAGTTTGATTCTTCAAAAGATACACAGAATTTTTCACTCTCACTACCACACATACACCATTTCCCTATCCTTCCTTCCTGTCTGCCCCCTCCCCTGAAGCATACATCAGAGATAAGTGTAAATACAAAGAACTATATTATTGTTCTGATGGCAAGAAAGATAATAATACCTCCCTCTAGCTTTCTTCAAAAGGATGTTGTTGACAATGAATATACTACTGTTTGTTGAGTACTCTGAGTTTCTCAGCAGACAGTCACTGTATAAATACAAGGTATTATTACTATTATTACCATGTTTAACATTTGGTTAATAGTAGTAAAGTTTTTTACAACCCTTGCTGTAAACTATAGCTGTACATTTTTTCCTTCTTCTTTTAAGCTGTTCCAGAGGCTTTGAACAATGATACTAAAGTAACAATTCAAGTACATCACTGTGCCTAATGAATAACAGCGTTCTTGATTAATGGCACTTGTTCAACATCACACTGACAGAACTATGAAGTGTAAAAAAAAATGGAGTTCCTGCCTACTGTGATTTTTTCCTCCATTTAAAAAAAAACAGGCATCATCAGAGTTGAATTTTTTTAGAGGTGGATTTTTTTATTACCTTTTCAGCTATTCAACTGCCGCTGTATTTTTTATTCGACAAGTACTGTGCTTTTGTCTCATGCTGGTGCTTGCTATCGGACTGTTATCACTCAAGAGATCTGCTGCCGGATCCGCTAAGAATCTCCACACTCAGCAAGCTTACTGATACCCTAGCATAAGACCTCAGTCCAGGGTGGAAAAGAGAGAAGGTGGGGGAGGGAAAAAAAGTGAACTATGCTGAAAGGCACACACTGATCACAGCAGACAAAAAATAGCAAGGTGCTAGGAATATTTGTCACAAAGTCATTGGTGAATTGCAGGTGACTAGAGGCATACTTCATGGTTCTGTATCAGAGTTTATGTATTTTACTAACCTTATTTCATTGGGTTGAAGCTATACAGTTTTATGGGCCCCCCAATCCTCTACTAGTTGGAAATAAATTCCTCCTTGACCATATATCAGAGAATGACACTGGCTGTTGGCCCATCTCTGGGCAAATGCACTGCCTGTATTTCTTTCTTTCTGTTTTTTTTTTTTTTCTTTCGTCCTGAGGCTAGGGTGCAGAGGTGTTTCTGTATGACATGCCAAGAAAGAAAAGGCTTGCAGTTCAAGGTGAGGGAAGCAGTGAAACTAAAATGCTAGCTTTAGCCTCTTGTTACATCCCTGTCTTGCAAATTGTTCAATCCAGTGGTGATTTGAATGGTTAGCCCTGTTGTCAGCTATCTCTGCACTCCAGCTTTTCTCTCTCCTGGCAGGAACATCTGGGACACAGACTTTACAAACAGTAATAATAACCCTACTTTAGCTTTCACATTTTTGCAGTTGCTATTATGTCATCATGGTAAATGACCATAATTGACCCCCACAATGAAATGTTGCCAACATTCATATGAATAGCAACTGCAATCGCACAGGCTAGCAGGCATGTGCTTTGCAAATAAAAATTTTGCTGAATAGCTGAAATCCTGTTTCGTTTGGGGACCTGAGTACTTCTAAATTATAATGGAAAACGATTTGTTTCTGAAATGGGGGAGTGCTGCATACAGAAACCTAAACAGGAGGTCAGGGATAAGGAAGTATTAAACAGAATTTCCAGGATTTGCAGGAGTCCTTATATCTTTGGGGTCTGATGTAGACATGGAGTGCTGAGTCATAAGACTCTTCACCTGAGCACAGAGATCTTGCAATTCTCTTTCTCATCTACAGGGCACACACAAAACACACACACACTCACACACAATTCTGGCATCGTCACTGATGCCAGAGTTAGCATTGGCTTTTCCTGACCTTCTCCAGAGCTGGCATGTAATAAGCACATAACAAGAGAGTGAAACAAAGTAAAAATGCCAAAACACTTATCAATACTCTGACTTTAACTGTGTTTAAGATCCTGCTGGGAGTGGGGGAGCAATTTCAACAAATTAGTCTTGACAATTTTCAGCTGATTGGCTGAAAAAACAGGATCATATAAAGATGGTTGTTTCAATAAATGAATGCATGGGTGAATAAATGAATGAAATCTACTTTCTCCTATTTACTAAGGAACCTCTTTTGTTGCAGAATGCCTATTTTTTATTTGACTTTTTCCCAAACTGGGCATGTTGACCTAAACACACACATACACACACACACGCACACACACACACCCCAATTGTATAGAGTCATGTAATCTAAAGAAAGCTTGCTGTGGATCACTGTTACCCAGAGCTGGCCAAAATTATTCACACAGAATTTTGAAAGCTGCCCCAAAGTCTTCTCTTAATTTCTCCTCATGTTCCAGAAGGAAGTTTCTCTCTAGTTCTGCTCCTTTAAGTAAATAACTATCTCATATTTCTGTGATATAGAAACTTAGGTAGATTATCAATTTCTTAAAGAAAAAAGATAATGGGAAATATTTCAATGATTCTTTAATTGTAGAGAAATTGAGAAAGGACCCTGCCTGAACAGCCTTAACTATTTTAAGAGTAGGTTTCCTGTGACATGAATAGACACATCCACAGGATGTCCTGGAACAATTAGAGCACGGAATATGATTTCTTTGAACCATTTCCACCTTCCTATAATCTCTCTTTTCTCCTACTTCCCCTGTTGACTGGTGGCTCCATCAGTGACCCCTCAAAGTGGTTCAACGTCCTGCCCTATCCCTGACTCATCACTGACTCCACACCAAACATATTTTGTACCCTTACTCCTACTTCTCTTAACCCAATCAAAATTACCAATTTTATCAGTGTAGCAAAAATAGATAGTACCAGAAAACTTACCAGATGTGTTTTTTGCACTGGACTATGAGTAGTTATAATTCTACTACCAAATATTTTCAATTTTAAAAAGGAACTTATAAACTCAATAAGCTTCTCTAATTTATTAAATGGATGGTTACAAAGGGATATTTTCTTCAGAAAGAATATGTCTGTAAGACTCTCTCCTGATTCTACTCAGGCACACTGAAGTCAGTGACTTTCTGAAAACTTCTCTGACTTAGACTTGAATTTGAAAGCCCAATTAACCTTCTTAATTTTTACTCAAAGGCTAGTTAGAGACAAACTGAGAATAAAGGCAGAAGCATGTAATTTTTTCTAAATTAAATTTATTGTTTCACTCTTTTCCTTCTTATTTTTACCAGAGCAGAAAGGAGCTAGGAAGGGAGACACTAGAGGGCGATAAGTGTGTGGTGGTTTGGGGCTGACTTATTGTTGACCTACAAGGTCATCCCCAGCTGGACTAGTTGGCCACCATGAGCAAGAGTTCTCTTCATGGAGCTCCCAAGTGAACAGAAGTGCTCTGAGATATTTATGTCAAATTTCTGAAGTTTATGGGTCCTACGATTAACTCAGTTTTGTGTAGTTCTGCCCAAGAAAATATTAGCAGCAGCCTAGACTAATAGCCCCTAATTTCAATTCCCATTCCAAATGAAAAGAATCCTCTCCTTTTTATCTGAGTATGGGACTGTCTAGTCTGCTGTCTTTGTGTCCTCAGTCTCTTTCTTGATCAATGGCTCTTAACTGGTTGCTAAGTCACTACATTATTCAAATATACATGAAAATTTAGCTTTTATTTTATATTTTAAAGATGTTTATTAACCCAAATGACTAGCTTACTTTTGAAATAAGCTTATTTTTTGTGTGATAATTTTTCTATGAATAAGTTCATCTTATTTTTGGAATACTCATTCTATAATTTACATATATGAGAAATAGTATCTCTTATCATCTTCCAGTTTAACATTGCCTTTCATTTCAAAGTGGTCTATTTGAGGCATGAAATGTTTTCCAGAATTATTCTTTCAGAGTTACCCAAAATTGTCTCAAAATAACACTAGGTATATTGGGAGGTGAATTGTATTATTCTGTGAGGGTTGAGAAAGGGAAAGAAAGCTCATGCTGTGTACTCTGGGTTTAGAAAGAATTTGGTTGACGGGTGGCTGATCCAGACCAGTCTAGTCTAGATTGTGAATATCTTTTGTAGTATCTCCTGAGGCACATGAGACAATATATTTGCACAGCAGATGTTCATAGTCCAGTTGCTTCTGGTCTCAAATGCCCAAATCTTCATGACTTGTTCTTCTAAGCCCCTGGCCTCTGCTGGCTCAATGGTCATCTCAGCCTCTCTCTCTTCACCAAGGTTTCTGGATACTTCTGTTTTATGTATGTGTGTATTAGGGTTCTCTCGAAGAACAGAATCAACAGGATATATAGAGATAGATAGATAGATAGATAGATAGATAGATAGATAGATAGATAGAGATAGAGATAAAGCAGATATAAAGGGGATTTATTAGATTGGCTTACATGATCAGAAGTTTGATAGAATCAGTAGCTGCAATCTCAGAACAAGAAGGATCGATGATACTACCCCAGTCTGGGACCAAAGGTCCAACTCCCTGGAGAGTCATGGGACAGAGTCTGATTTGAAAAAGTGAAGGAAAGTGATGTCCTCAGGACATTGCAGCAGCAATCAAGAACCTGTTTGAAAAGAATGGAGCTTACATCTGCTGCTGCTTCCTTGTTATTTCAACTTTTGTTACATCTAAACCTCCAATCTATTGGATGGTGCTGCCAACACTTAGGGTGGGTCTCTGCTTCAGTTCGCTGTCTCACATGTCAATCATTCCTAGAACCACCCTCACTGACACACCAGAAGCATCTTAATCTTAGGCTTCTCTTAATCCAATCAAGTTGGTAATTCAGATTGACCATTATAATGTGCTATGTACAGTCATGAGAAATCTAGAGTATTACCTCAGTTCTATTTTAATAACTATGCCTTCCACCATGCATATTGTTGAAACTTGTTCTGGGATAAATGACAGATGAGGTAAGATTAATGATGGCTTGAATCAAGATGACAGTAGTAGAGATGGAAGTAGGTTCTTTTGTTTGGATTTTGAAGGTAATAAGAGACAGGATTTACTTGTGGATTGGATGTAGAGTGTAAGAAACAGGGATCGAGGATGATCACAAGGTTTCTAAGCTGAAAGTCAGGTGGTGCAGAAGTGAAAAGAGAAGGTCAGTTGTTCAGTCTTGAACAATACTTGAATCTTCTAAGGACAGGATAAGACACAAGTTGGGCCCTTGATTCCACTGCTCATATATATTTTCAACAATTCTCCAACAAATGAGAACTAATATAATATTGATAATAACAACAGCTAGTATTCATGGATACTAATACTTTCTAGATAATTTAAGAACTAGGCACAATTCTAGTTCTTTGTATGAATTTCTAGTTAGAAAGTCCATTTCCTTTGTGTATAGGTTTGTCACATTACTGGATTTGAGTCAATGGGATGCCTATAGAAATGAAGTATATAAATCCTGGGTCATCTCCAACTTGAAGACTAGTTGCTTTCCTTGACTTTGCCTCTTATTTCCATGAACAGGACTGTTTATGAGACAACAACCAAAACATCAGCTTTGGAAATGAAAGTGGAGCCACAGGATGAAAGGAAAGTTCCTAAAAGTTCATGGAGCACTGCTGACCCATCATTCTAGATTGGCCAATTACATTTGAATTGAATAAACTTCTATTTATTTAAAATTATTTGGTCTCTTTTTTAGAAGAAACAGCATTTACACTAATACATATAGTTTTGTGAAATAAAATGATTGCAGCATTAACCAGACACATGTGAACTTTTTTTTAATGATTATAAAAGAGCAAATTCCTTAATTGCATCTGGGCAGCTATTTGCCAATCTAGACCTTACTCTAACCTCCTGCCCCACTCCTACCCAAGCTGAGAAGAATGATAGTGAGAAGCTGGTGTGTGATCATTTGGAGACAGGGGAGATGACATGTTACATATCCAACACATTTTAAGGAGTATAACTGCTAAACACTGTTCCATCACTCAATTTCTAGAGCAAAGTCGTATTTCCCATTTTTCCATTAATTCTCAGTTTCTTCCCCTGACTATGAAAAGTGAACTCTAGTCGCCACTCAGCTCTTAACGCACTCACCAGTAAAAGATATTTTTGCTGCATTAGACACTCACAGCTTTATCTCTTTGTTCCTCCTGAGCTATGTTGCAAAGAACAACCTGTAATAAGTTGCTCCCACTTCACAACCAAAAATAAAATCTTCTTTAAAAATGAAACATTTTTATTTCAACTGCAATAATGCCAAATTTGGCATAAAACTATGATAATTTGTTCACTCTCAAAATCTCCCCAAAACACTAGAGTCCAAGGGGTGTTTAAAATTCAGGCAACATTCTCCTGAGGAAAATACTCACATAGTTAGGAAGACCCTAGCAATTAGGGACCTAGAGTCCACTCTTCCCATCTTACACCTAGCATCACCCCAGCTCCTAATTGCCACACTCTTGCTCACTCTGGCTCTCAGCATTGGTCCATCAATGACTTTTCATAGCTCTTGTTATAAGCATGATTTGCTTGGAACTCAGCAGGTGATTAGTGTTGATAGTGTTATAGTTATTTTATTTCTTTCCTTTTTTTTGCTATCAGGGATTGAACTCAGGTGTGCTTCATCACTGAGCCACATCCTCAGCCCTTTTTATTTGAGACAGGGTCTCATTAATTTGCTTTGCATCCCCTAAATTGCTGAGACTGGCACTGAATTTGTGATCCTCCTGCCTCAGCCTCCGGAGTTGCTGAGGTTACAGGTGCTACCGTGCCCAGCAGTTATTTATCTTCTTGAATGCATATTCTGTCTCCTTATTAAACTTCTAAGACAGGAGCCAGCATATAATCTGACATAGCCCACTCTCTAGCCCATCCACTGTGTGGACACAGCATGTTCAGGAAGAATGCACTGACAATGACTTGAGCAATACTATTCTTCTCATGTAGCCCCAGTGGTATCCAGGAAACAGAGTTAGGGAGGGAAACTTGAAAGAAAAGGAAAACATCTTTTTCCACTAACACACACACACACACACACACCTCATATGTACATACATATTAAACCTCTCCATATATTATTTCAGCAACTAATAAAGACAAAAGGGGTCAACAATAATTTTTTCTCTGATAGACCAGTGTTTAAGTTTATGCTGCTCCCCTCAGGACATTTCTTGAATTGTAGTTCTCAATTTAATAGGCAGTACTTAAATTTAATCTCACGAATATGAGATCAAAGGACTTACATCTCATATCTAACAAGTTATAGGGAAGTTTTTATAAGAGTATAAGCAGCATAAACAAGGTTAGCATAAATAATGCTCATATTTCTACCTTACATTTAGGTGGAAAGTATTTTAAAGTTGTATGTGCTTTGCTGATTGCTAAAGATCAGGCTTGCTATTGTTAACATAAAGGCATTATAAATGGGTAAATGAATCAGGCTCTGTAACCAGACTTCCCAGGGGTGAATCCCAGATCTGCCCTTCATAACTATTAAAATCAGAGCAGATCATTCTCTGAGCTTCCATTTCTTCTCCTGGAAAAATGGAGAAAGGAACAGTATCAATCTCACAGGGTAATTCTGAGAACTGAGTAAATGAAGGCATGCAAGGCATGGAGCATGTGACTTGGCATGTAGTAAGTGCTCACAGAATGTGAGCTAATATTTGAGGATGAACTATTAAAATTGTAGGTAGCAAGTATTCTAGATATATAAAATGTTGGAATCTCCATTTGATGTTGCTTTTCTGATGAGAGAATATAAACCAGCATGTTTGTCATATGTGAAGACTTAGTTTCCTTTTGTCATCTACAGGTAAGTTCTATTTTATGAAGCAAATAACCTCAATAAGTAAAAATGCAACCAAAAGAGAGAAAATCAGTTATTCTCTCCTTTAGAAAAATATTAAGGAAGGATTTTAAAAATCAATTGTGTTTAATATTCCACCCATACTGCCTACATCTTTATAGGTTTGGGGATAATTGAATCAAGGGGTAAACTTAAGGCTAATCATAAAATAGAAAAATAATCATATATCCCCTTATGGTGTCATTTTCCAGTCCCTGCGGGTCTTTCCTGTGTTCCATTTCCATTATCTTCCAGGTCATCCAAGATTGAAGAATGCTTACTAAGATTGTTAATTTGGTATTATTCCTGCAAGTATAGTCTCATTTTAGTAGAAAATGCTCATAAAATAAAAATGTTCAACAAGTGTGAAGAGTATCTACTGTTTTGCCCGCCTACATTTATTTCTTCTGAAAACTGCCTTCCTCTCTACTCCACCCACATTTCCTATGTTCTCTTTGATCTAGATATTGGCTAGGCCAATGCCCATCTTTGAGAATTTTGAACTTGGAACAGAGACAGGCCATGGAGTTTATATTCTGTGATAAAACTGTAACATATTAACTTGGGAAGTGTTGGCAGCCATGTTTACCAAATATGGAGAAAGCTAGTGTACCTGGAGGAAGAGAATGACTCTGATACATGAAGACTGGTCAGAAAGTTTGAGAAACATAAAAAACTGATTTCACAAAATTTATTTTAGTAGGATGGGGAAGTGTTATGAAAGATCTAAGCAGTTCTCCTGCTCTTATCTCTGCTGTTAGCTCCTCTTTGGTACTTACGCTGCCATTCATAATTGTCCTGACTTGACTTTATTGGCCACTATTTGTATTCAGGCTTGCATCTACCTCTTGAAAGCACTCACCAATGTTGTGAGTGCAGCTCAGTGGTACAGTGCTTGTCTGCCACTATGCAAAACCCTAGGTTCAAATCCAGTACCACAGAAACAAAAAAAAAGTACATTTCACCAAAGGTCCCAGCTCTGACTATTCACTCCCTATACACGGATTTCTTGGATATCCCAATGTGGGCATGTGCTCCATCTTCTTGTAGCATAATATGGATGTCCAAGCAATTTAATGCCATTGAGCCACTATTGACATATGGGAGCCCATGCACAAAGGCTTTCTCCTTTTTCTCTAGGGTGTGATTCATGAGGATCTCAGTACAGAGATTGAGCTCTAGTCATTGATCCTCTGGTACAAGTTAGGGTGACTGACAATAGCTTTTCCTTGAATTGACTTTCCTTTTTTCTTGTTTCACCCCCCTGCCTTCCACTACTTTTTTCCAGCATCACATTCCAAGCGAAACTCTAAAGGATTCTTATGTCACGCTCTGATTTTGAAGGAACTCAGTCTACAACACATTGTATTCTTTTAAAAAATGTCCTTTGGATTAGATTTCATTCATAACTAATTATAAAGGATTACAAAAGATTTTATTTCTAGTCTCATATTAAGTAGTTAGTACTGACTTTGGACAAATTAAGCAGTCTCTGCCTCCATTTATGCATGTATAAAATGGTGTTTGGGGACTAAATATTCCTTTAATCTCTAAAATTCTTTGATTTGAAGAAAAACCTTCGTGTTCAACAAAAATAAGTCTCTGAACATGGGAATGCAGATGCTGAGACTGCTGGTTCCTCCTGTATGCATTTCTGATCCATCAGTGCACATGTCCCTGGAAGACCCTAGCAGAGTTGGCCCCTGATTTTTAAATGTCTTCTTATTCTAGAATATCAGCCAGAGAAAAGTGATTACATTTGAGAGTAGAGTTTATAAATAAATTTCCTAGCATATCCAAATCTCTCAAACATCTTCCCCAAAGTTTTTGCATTATAATTTGTCAAAAATTAATTATGTTCTCATGAAAAAAAGTCAGAAATTTTATGAGATGTTCTCACAAATCTCTTTTATCTGTAAAAACTTGAATTTCAGAGGATTTTAAAAGATCTCTGCAACCTCTGTTGGTTTCAAGGATCTCAAACTTGGGATTTTGACTTCAATTCATTTCCTTTTCTTGACTTATATTTTTCATCAGATTTGTTCCTAAGGGCCTAAAGAAGCCAATTCTCCAGCACCTCTGTCAACTTGAAAACTCTGTACTGTGAATTAGCATCTGACTTTCTTGTCTTTGGTAAGGATTGATTGAGTCTTCAATTTTTCTTACCACTTGTAAATTCTCCAAAGATATGACCAGGGCAAGTAAAGGAGAAAGTTTAAACAACTGTATAAAAAAATAGCTAAACTAAAAAGTCCTTTCTATTGATATTGAAGAAAAATAGGAAAGAATGGCCTCAATAAATCAAAATAACTGGAAACATCACTGAGAACAAATGCTTAATATCTTAGGACATTTTGAGTGAGTGTATTTAGCACACAGTGAGTATTAATACAGCAATGAGCTGAGGGAAGGGAGTGGAGGACATATTTATCCCTACCTGGCGTACTTGAGGAGAGAAAAGAGAGTGGCAAACTATTAGATAATAGGACAGAGAGAAAGCTGTTAGAGTAAGGGTGTCTAGATGACCAAGATTTTTTGACAGTGAATCCCAAATTTGTTATTTGATCCACCTAAAACCAGAAAAGTCTATAAAATCTCTCAACTCAATGGCATTGGGGAAGCAGTGATTTGTAGCAAATATTTTTGGAATTCCTTTTTATTAAAGAAATATTGTGCTTTTCTGTTCCACAAATTTTGCATGAATTTGTGGAACATAAAATAAAAATAAAAAAAATAAAAATTTGTTCCACAAATTTTGCATGAATTTGTGGAACAGAAAATAAAAACAGAAATTACCAGAAAAATAAAAATGCAATCGAAAACATGTTTGTTCTAGAAACTAACAAAAATAAATTTTTGCAAAGCCTATGTCAGCTCCACTTTTTTTTAAAATGGCATTGGGATTTAGAAAAAGATCAAAGGAAAATGCAATCGAAGTTGCTGCTGTGAAAGGTCAGTGCTGGTTTGCCCAACAAGCAGACAAGTGACAGGCTTAATCTCAGACATGCAGGGCAGTGGAAAACAACATTTTTAATAAAGCAGTTTCCCCTATGGTGAACATACCCACAATTTTGAAAACAGGAAATTGCCTAGTAGAAAACTATCTGCACTTCCACATTAGTTTAAGTAGTGTCTCTCATAAACAAAATTTATTTTGAACTAGCCATGAAGGTGAGAGTAGGGCCCAGGCTCTTCACTGGTAGCTTCTGTGAGGCCCTTTCCAGGGCCAACCTGGAATCCAGCAGACACTGTGAAGATCTTCAAATTGGAGAAAGATGCAACCAAATAATTCAAACACAGAACAGTCCTTAGTTCTACCCAAACTAGGACTGCCTCTAAAAACAAGCGAATATTCTACTTTCTAGAGAATTATACTTGATAATTTATAGGAGATGATGAAAATGAAGAAGTACATCTTATTGAAATATTTCAGGATTATGGAAAAAAACAAAGAGATTAATTCCTATATCTGAAAATAATTGAAGATTTGATCATTCCTTGTCCTAATATTCATAGATATAAAAACTTTTATTAAACAATTCTGAGGACTTTACAGTTCAGTGCTTCTTTTTCAATTGCCTCTACCACTAAGTCCTCATTGAAAATGTTTCAAGCAACCTTCTCCCTTTAAGGAAACAACTGTTGGAATATATCCCAAGATACATCCTGAGGCCTTTCTATTTTCCTATAGAATACTAGGCACTTCTGCTCCACAGGAAGAACAGCAGGGCTGAGGTTCCCAATTCAGTATGACTAAGCCTATGTTCTTTTATTGCTGGGTTTTGCTCCTAAGAAATCCTTTTATGTGTCATTTGGAGAGACTTGACTGTCTCATTCCTCTTGATGATTACTTTCTGGAATTCTTGTTGAGTAACACATTGGCTATAAATTGTCCCTCACCAGAAAGGTGATCTTTTTAAACAGGAATTTTCCTTGAAGTTATTGAAATAATTATAGGAAACGATTAAAAGTATTAATAACATTTCAGAGGAATTTACATCATGTGCTCTACAATACAAATGGTCACTCCAAAGGCCAAAAGATCGAGTACTAAAATTCCAATGATGTTCTGGTACTGAACTAAATCCTCTGAGAAACCAGGGGACCAGCTTATTCCACAACCCACAAAATTTATCACACTCCAGGGTGTAAAGCAAGGCAAAGAACTTTATTTTCTGTGTGATGTATTTCAGTGAACATGCCAGTGCCCCTAAAAGAATATTAGTTTGAAAGGCCCTAAAGACTAAATCCTCTAAGACTTTCACATTTCAAGTTGATTGTAACTTACCTGCCCAGGCATAATAGAATCTACTTTTTTTTACAGAATTTAAAGTCTATAACTTCATCAGTTTCCCAAATTTACATTAACAGTATTTATAACATTTATAAAGTGGACATATAGGTGTTAAAATGTTAAAGTCTTGCCTCTTATTTCCTTTTTCCTTTTTTTTTTTTTTTTCATTAGGAACAGGGAAGCACTTAAAAAGCAAGAAAGGGGAGTCCTCTTGAAAGAAATTGATTAAAATGAGCCTTGGAATTCTATTTATTTTGTAGGTTCTTCCACCCCTGTTTATGTGTCAATTCAGAAACTTAGCTGTGAGAAGATTGTTAAATATCAATCCTGATTTTTCTAAAGCTTCTGCTGTCATTGTGCAGCTAACCTCAATTTGAATCTTGTCCAGTATGATTCCTAGATAAGTAAGGAGAAAGCCGGCTGAGAAAAAGTGACCAAGCATCTCAGCTTTTCTCAGCTCTACTGGGTAAGGGAAGAGAACAGCCATAAGACTTCTCTTGCCATTCGGAATTGAGGTGGGACCACCTGGGGTTTCCAGTTTTAGAATACAACTCTTTGGGCAATTAGCAAATCTCTGAGCATCTGTCTCCCATGGTATTTAGGTAAATTAATAATATGAAGCATTTCTAAAATAAGAAGTGGGTTATAAGATATGTCGAAGTACCACCAGCATAATTTGCTCCGTTATCTTTTTCCCAAAGGAGTCTCATCAAGGTACAGTCCTATAGCATTATTAAGTGCTTATAAGCTCAAAGCCCTGGAATATCTATTTCCCACAGATTCAAGACAATGAAACTTCATTATCATGCCCCTTTATTTAACTCCAATGCCCAGGACAACGATTTGTTTTAATGTTCTAGTCTAAACCTCCTGCAGCAATATTTTCCCAGGTAATAGCTCCTATTCATAGTGATAACAGCTCTTAAATTCTCCAGTCAATTTGGCAGTTAGGATCCTCTCTTTTTTTGGATTTCTTAAGCTTTACACCTTGCAATATGCAGTCCAAACTAAATTAAATAAAAAAGCGCAGATGTTACATGTGGCCTTTGGGATGATTAGACAATTCTAAAATCAACAGGGGCTCTGCTCTAAAGGTACATATATTTCTTCTGAGTTTTCCATAAACAGGAATGAAAGAACCTTGTTATAGTTTCCTAAATTTAAGTAAAACCGTTCTTATCTTTGTTTGATAAGATTTTCAGCTCCTAGAAGAGAAAGCTATTTATTCATCATTTTAAGACCTTAAGCTTCTTCACTAGGTTCCTTTACGACCTAAAATATATGGAAGAGAAGGCCCCAAATCCATTCCTGGAATAGATCAGATAACTTCATGTGTGTTTAATTTGTGCAGTATAGGCAATGTACTGAAATAGAATGAGGATGAAAGTTAGAATAGCTTAGATTTGATTCTCAAAGCACTACTTACTAGCTGTTTGTCCTAGGGAAATTTTTTCTCATCTGAAAAATGGGATAATATTACCTAATTCATAAATTTCTTGTGAAGATTAAGAATTTTACAGGAATTTTTGGTTTCTTCTTTGGAATTCATTAACTATTTCCCCCTTGCCAAAGCAATGATTTCCATTTAGGGCCTGTGTAGTTCCAAAGAAAAGGGTTCTACCCTCTGGTCTATGACCTAAGCTGAGCAATCAACATGTATACGCCCTAGTCACAGATAGTTTTACAGATGGATTGAACCAGGGCGAATCTTGGGACTCTCGTTGAATAGGCCAGGACAAAGAAACTCTTTCCACCTAGATAAGAAACAGAAAACATGTAGGTGTGGGTACTTTTGACAAACATCTTAGGGCCAAAAAGGAACCTAAAGAAGGTGTAATGCTCAAGCCTTTTACCTGATGCCATCTCAACGTCTAGAAGGTCCAGTCATTAAGCCCAATAAATTCCCCTTTTTTAAAGCCAGTTTTAGGAAGGTTTCTTTTCATTTCTTTTGTAACTAATATGTTAAACACATATGGGATATGATTAAGAGTAATATCGTTTCCTATAGTCCTCTACATTTTAATTAGCAAGTGAAAAATTTCCCTATGCCACTATGTGAAAATTCTACTCAGTTAATGAAAAAGCCTGTAGTTATTTTAACTTACGCAACATAGTCTCATTCCAGAAATGTATGGAGTCTCAAAAGTTTAAGGTATCAAGCAGTTTTTCTATCTTCATTCAA
Organism: Xerus rutilus; assembly: GCA_028644305.1. Classification (NCBI taxonomy): domain Eukaryota; kingdom Metazoa; phylum Chordata; class Mammalia; order Rodentia; family Sciuridae; genus Xerus; species Xerus rutilus. Next base: position 62,752,395 of record CM053405.1, read on the forward strand.
TTGGCAGACACCTGCCCTGCCCACTCACTTTGTCCTTACCCCAACCATTGTCTCATCTGGGCCACAGGTTCTGAGGAGAAAAGGCTCTTACTCAGCTAATGTTTGGTAAAACAGTATTTTTGCTTCCCATTCTCTGGGTCAAACATATGTTGAAAGCTGTTTCTTTGTTTTGTGGACAACTTGTGGTCTCTTCAGAAACATCCATTGAACCTCTCTGGCCACAGTTTCCATGACCGAGGAAAGGCACATGTTCTTTAGTTCACATTTCTCCATCCTCTATTGGTTTCTCTTTAACAAACTATCACCACCACACTGAATTCACTGTTGCAATTCCTTTATCCTGTTGTAGGAAACTATTGACTCTATCAGACATACTATTCAATGTTCTAAGATCACCACAGCATGCAAATGTTATAACAACATAACTCATATTTGGGAACATTCATTTGGAAATCAACTTGTAATTTTTTCAAAAAATCGCAAAAATAGTTAAACATGAGCAAGTCAAATTAGCCTAATATTAATGAGAAAACAAATAAAATAAAAAGATAGAGAAAGAGATGGTAACTAAAACTAAAAATAACAGACTAAACTCCCTAAATATTCATGACTTATGGTAAATATGCCCTCATGGGTCACTCATATTAGCCATACATGAAAACCTAGCAGCTTGGTATATTCAATTTTAATTAATTGTAGTTTCAATTAGCTTTGGACAAAATCTCCCTCCACCACCACTTATGGCCTGGGCGTGGCTGTGTGACCTTAAGGCCTCTGCCTTTTGCTCTCCTTTTGACTTCATTATGCCTATTGGACCCAGGCCTTTATCTCTTCTGATGTCTCCCTAGAGACAAGCCTTCCTCTAAGCTGCTACTTATACAAGTAGTTATGGAAGCCTAGTTATTCCCCCAAACTGCAGCTGTTCACAGCAAACTCTCTTAACCAGCTGTTGTGGTCATTCTATATCCCATTTCCCTAGCCCAACAGCTAAAAGTTTCAACTACCAATGCCAATATTTTCTTAATTCTACTTGAGTGTCAGATTGTTCCTAAAGTGTATTTTTAATTTCTCCTTAGAGTCCATGGCCTCCTTTTGTACACCGAGCATGTAGTATCTCATTTCACATGCATTTTGATCATGTTGCTAAATGGATTTTGGCTTAGAATCCAGAATGTAAAACCTTCTTGGATGCAGACATATAAAATTTCTTTTTTTTCCCCCAGTTATTGTTCTTGTGATATAGAAGCAGAAGTAAGCCCAGTATGGTCAATATTATTAATGATTTATTAGTTTGTGTGAATTAATAACTTATCTCAGGAAAGCATTCATTCCTTTAACTCTTGATTTGAGTTAATTTGAAGTTAGGATAGGGTGTAAAGTGTATACTTAGATCTTCCATGGATGATTTCTTTCTGATTAGTAATCAGTTTGATTTCCCTAGGCAGGTAAATAGGGAGAAAAGGAGACTTGAACACTTGGTTTCCCAGGGACTTTATATTTTGGGGAATATTCTTGCTGAAGATTTCATTATTGCCCTGTAATTGCAGACTACATAGGCTCTCTATTCAGTGGCTCCCATCTCACCAGGAGAAGCCTTCTCAAAGAAATATTCAAGAAATCCATGGATGTTCTAAAACTATCTTTCCCCTCTGCCCTGCTACCCATGCATCAGCATCTACTTTGCCTTGGCAGATTTCACAAAGGGCTGCGCACCAGGAGAGGCAAGGTAATGATGTGTGTTTGTCTTACCGTGCACTCACATTTCAAACTTGTCTACAATTCCAATAAATGAAAGGAGTTGTTAAACCACCACAAAAGCTATATAAAAAGAAATGTTAAACTATAAAACGAATAAAAAAAACACTGTCATTAAGTGTAACCTAAACAGTCTGTGTGTGGTTTTTCAGAATGACAAGTAAACAATAAACACTAAGTGTTGTCAAGTAGCTTCAACAAAAAGTGTTCCCATGCATGTGCAAATAGGGAGATGTGCTGTAGCAAGCTCTAAATCACAGAAGCTTTGTGAGCAATCACATGGACAGTGAGTCCAAAGACTTCTACCTGCCAGGGTGGTTTTTCCCTCCTTTAGTCAAGGTGACAAGAAATTTTTCTTTCTAATTAAATATCCAGTGGCTCTTCCTTTTCTTTTTTCCTTTTCCTTTTTAATTAATTAATTAATTAATTAATTAATTTATTTATTTATTTATTTATTTATTTATGTCTGCTTACTTAAAGCACTTGAAAGAATTGTCATAAGAAGAAGTTCTCTATTAGATTATTATAATACCAGAACTTTTTGAAATCCAAAATGCAATACTGGCATTCATAGTACTTATTCAGAATAAAAATATAGCTCCCTTTCCATTGTGTCAGAGGGACATGCAAAAATAAGTACCTGGGTTATTTGCTTATTACTTTCTTTCTTTTAATCAGAAGCCTCAAATTCTAATGCCTTTTGAGACAAGGAAATTTACATAAATAAAAGAAGCCAGTTGGGTGTAAGGTAATTTTAAGACAGATGACAGATCATAGAGAGGTGGAGACTTAGGAATAGTGGACAGTACATCTTTCCAAAGGATACAGACATTTAAAAAAATTTTCTATGTGTTGATGCCAGAATAAAACATATCTCTAGGCTGAATTCACAGATGATTTTTTATTTTGATGTAATCATATCAAAATTAATCAGAAGAGCTTAAGTAAGCCAATATTTTACCTACCAGAGTTGGTTGAAAGTCCATATCAGGTGTCTACTAAAGGAAATACTAACCTCCTTTCTCTCCTCTCCTTCAAAATAAAGCAAACACTGATCATCCATAAGCCACTAACTGTTTTTCTAACAAAGCCATATATTTGAACAATTGCATTCTCCATTTATGTGTGACCTTTACAATAACTCCTATTATATGTTGCTTCTATGCACTAGTCATTTTGATTCATAAAAGAGACCTTTGCAAAAGAAAGAAAAATAATAGTAACGTGCATACATTCAGCATCTTGAGCATCTTTCAGTTGGTAAGAAACTTTTTCAACTTCATGCTGTAATGAATGTAATATTCATTCTATCCACTGGGAATCGGGCATACAATAACATCTTTTTCAAAACTAAATAGGCTGCATTGACTTTAACTGTTGACACTGATCTTAGCACCAAGTACCTAGCAAATATAATCTCAGTGCCTGCGTCTAAAGATGTGTTTCCAAATGAAGAAACAAAGTAAATGAGCTACTTTGCTGTAATCGGTCATAGGTTCTTCATGTATATTATCTATTTTCATTATTGTAATGATTTCGTTATTGTAATGATTCTCTGAAGATGGTTATTATCCTACATTGACAAGGAGACTGAGTCAGGGAGGTCAAACAACTTGTCAGAAAAGGCTCTAAAACTGAACTTCAGTCATGAAGGTTTTTTTATTTTCTTTGAACTATATCAATTTCCTAAGTTTAAAGGAAAAACATTGTGATTGTGGTATTTCTTCAATGTTTGTACTCCCATGTTCTGCCAATTTTATCTATAAATAAAAATAAACTGTGGTCCCTGTCACGGCAGCAAGCCCAGACCCATATAGAGACTACAAATATTGTCATCTCTTTGTGCTCCATTATTAAATTTAAACATAACATAACTAGTGAGTCAAGAGACATACTGCAGCTAGTTTCCTTATGTCCTTTTGGCAGATTTTAGTCAGCAGCTGTGGGAGAAAAGATAGTAATCATTAATGAGAACTAAGGATGAAGGCTGGTGTCAGCTGAAGTTAGCACAGGCAGGGCTGTGTGGACTGGCAGAAAAGAACACTGGTTGATTGGCAAGGAAGCTTCCCATCCCTCCTTTTCAGGGGTTCAAGTGTATAGTATTGAGAATAAGTACATGTTTCAATCAGCTTTTTCATTGCTGTGACCAAAAGACTTGACAAGAACAACACAGAGGAAGAAAAGTTTGAGGACTCACTGTTTCAGGGGTCGCAGGCCATAGAGGGCTAATTCCATTCCTCAGGGCTCAATGTAAAGCAGGACATGGTGATGGAAGAATGATGGCCGAGGAGGCAGCTGGGAACATGGCACCTGGAAGCAGAGAGAGAAAAAGAGCTCTGCTCAACAATGACCAAATATAAAGCCCAAAGGCATGCTTCTAGGAACACACCTACTCCAGCCATACCCTACCTGCCTACAGTTACCACCCTATTAATCCCTGTAATAGAGAGAGGGTAAGATTCTCATAACCCAATCTTAGGCAGTTTGAGTAATTTGCATTGTCACACTGATATTATCAACAATAATAGTATATTGTATAGCACTTTACTATGTGCCATGCATTGTCCTAGGAGTTTTACATTCTGAGTGCTTATAAAATTATTTATTATTATTACTACCATGTTAGAGAGGAGACACAGAAAGCTTTAGAAACATATTTAAGGCCATACACCTAGTTTGTGGCAAGAGCTAGGGCTTACAGCAAGTGCCAGATACTCAAACTTCCTAAGATTTCACTTTTTCATTTGATAATTAGAATGAAAGTACTTTCTTTATAGGTGTGTTTATAAATTATAACTGATATAATCTATATAAATCCAATACACCCAATAAACAATACACTCCCTACACAAATCCCAAACTCTGATCTTCTCATTTCTGATATTCTTCACCTCTACCTTACCTCATTAACTTTCTTCCACACTCATCCCCTGGACCCTGTAAACACCTATAACAAAAAGGTTTCTAAAGTTTTCAATTCAAAATGTTCGACTCTCTGACTGCAGCATTCTATGCCCTAACACTGATGTTTGGTAAAACGCTGATCTTGGATCTAGTTGTCAACTTCCTGTCTTCACATATAGAAAGCAACTGCTTGTGAAGAGGGCTACAGAATAGAAAGTGCTAGTGCCATCAAAAATGATAACATTTCCAACTAATTTGGATCTTAGTAGTGCTTGGACATCTTCTATTTTCTTTTTTCATTCTCCTAGATGTATGAATCTCTCTTATTTATTTCAGTGGTTATTCAAATCATCTCCACTTTTCTTAAAGTTTATTTGCTCTTAGAAAAGACAGTAGAAGTTTCCAAACAAAAACTCCATAATATTCAGCACTGATAAGCAGACAAGTACTAAAGTCATTTTCCAGGGAAAGTAATATAACCATCTTGTTCTCTACTTATTAGTTTCTTCCCCAGGGCCTTGAAATTGGAGTCTAGACTCATTCTAACTCTCAAATGTTAACTCTATCCCTGCTTGGCATGTAGGGAATGCTCTCTCTCATATTAGAATCTCTTTATGTGAACTCTTAACCCCTTTTCCCTCTCTCTCCTCAATAACCTTTCTTAACTTTTGTCTCCTGTCATTACTACTGGCTCTTTTCCACCATAATGGAAATATGTTCAGGTCTCCTCGATAGTAATAGGAAAATGAAATAACAATCTGCTATTGCAAATTTAAAATGTTCACAAATTCTGTCCCTGCATCAATAACCTACTTTATTCTACACTCATCATTAGTAGTTCTACTTCATTAGTAGTTCTCTATTTCAATCCAGTCTGCCCATCTTCCTTATAACTATATCTCATCATCACCTGTACCTGAATTACTGCCTATAATCTGGTCTTCTTGATTTCAGACTTACTTGTAAACTAATTTCCTCATTATGATAAAGAGCAACCACAAAATCCCCACAATGAATGTTGTACTTTAAGGTGAAAGTCTAAATGCATTCCCTCAAAATAAAAAAAAAATCAAGGATATAATTCTCAACATTTCTATTTAAAATTTCTGTAGAGTTTTCAACCATAGCAATTAAGCAAGAAAAGGAATAAAAATCATCCAAGTTAGAAAGAAAAAAGTACAACTGTCTCTATGCACAGATGACGTGATCTTCTACACAGAAGATCTTAAGGAACACACACACACATAATTAGAATTTAAAAACAAATTCAACCTGAATGTCAGATTCAAGATCAATGTGCAAACATACATTTCTCTGCACTCACAATGAATATTTTGATAACGAAATTAAGAACACAATTCTATTTACAGTAACCTCAAGAAAAGATAAAATATATATGCATAAACTTACCAAAATAAATAAAAAACATACACACTAAATGACGGCTGCAAAACATTGAAAGAAATTAAAGATTTTCTAATAATTGGTCTCATGAATATTAATATCAATATTTCCAAAAATTTATCACTAGATACTTGGTGAAATGAAGCTTGATTTTTGTAAAAGTTTAAAAACTGATACTGAAATTCATATGGAATTAAAGGGTCCCAGAATTTCCAAAAAATAACTTGAGAAAGGACATAGTTGGAAAACTCACTGATTTCAAAACTTACTACAAAGTTACAGAAATCAAGACACTGAGGTAATGATGTTAGGTTAAACATATCAATCAATGGAATAGAACTGAGAGTCTAGAAACAAACCACTACATTTTATAGTCAAGTAATATTTAACAAAGATGCCAAAAAAATTCAATGAGGAAAAAATTTTTTTTCACAAATGGCAATGGAATAAGTACATCATATAATCGACTAGCAAAAGAATAAAGATGAAACCCTCCTTTTACTACACAAAAATCAATTCAAAATGGATCAGAAACTTAAATACAATGCCAGGTGTGGTGGCACATGGCTGTAATCCCAGTGACTCAGGTAACTCAAGTAGGAGGATCTCAAGTTTGAGGCCAGCCTCAGCAACTTAGCAGCTCCCTGTCTCAAAGTAAAAAAAAAAAAAAAAGAAAAAGAAAGAAAAGAAAAGGCTATGGATATAGGTCAGTGGTAAAATACCTGTGGGTTCAATAAAAATCAAATCAAAACAAAAGTAGAAAAAAACAAATCAAAACAAAAATAGCCTGAATGCAATAGCTAAACTGAAACACTAAGAGGAAAATAAGAGTAAATCTTTATGTTGTGTTATAGAATGATTTCTTAGAAACACCAAAAGAAAAAGCAATGAAGAGTAGATAAATATGAATAAATCAACATTAAAAATTTTGTGTACAAACAATACCATTAAGAAAGTGAAAAATATTACTCCATAGAATGGATGAAAATATTTGCAAATTATATATATACATATATATATAATGGACTTGTAAACACACACATAAATTCAATAATAAAAAGATTAACCAATTTTAAAAAGCAAAGGATTTGAACAGACATTTCTCCAAAGAAGGTATCCAAATGGTCAATAAACACATGAAGAGGCTTGACATAACTAGTTATTAGAGGTATGCAAGTCAAGACAACAATGATCTACAACTTCATACCCACTAGGATGGCTATGATTAAAAGATAGGAAAGAGCGAGTTTTAATGAGGATGTGGAGAAATTGGAGGATTTGTATTATGGTGGTGGAAATGCAAAATGGTGCAGCCACTTTACAAAACAGTGACAATTTCTCAAAACATTACACAAGAGTTATAATATAATCCAACAGTCTGACTCCTCAGCATGTATCCCAAATAAATGAAAACATATACAAAAACTAGTACAACTTCCAGGATATACAAAGAACCCAAAAAACCTAACACCAAAAAACCCCCAAATAACTCAATCAATAAATAGGCAAAGGCACTGAATAGGCATTTCATGGAAGAAGAAATACTAATGGTCTACAAATATATGTAAAAATGTTCAACATCTCTAGTGGTTAGAGAAATGCAAATAAAAACTACACTGAGATTTCATCTCATTCCAGTCAGAATGGCAATTATTAAGAATACAAGTAACAATAAATATTGGTGAGGATGTGGGGAAAAAGGTACATTCATACGTTGCTGGTTGGACTGCAAATTGGTGCAACCATTCTGGAAAGCAGTATGGAGATTCCTGAAAAAACTTGGATGGAACCACTATTTGACTCAGTTATCCTGCTCCTCATCGTACTATAATGACACTGCCACATCAATGTTTATAGCAGCTCAATTCATAATAGCTAAACAATGGAACCAGCCTATGTGCCCTTCAATAAATAAATGGAAAAAGAAAATGTGGTATATATACACAATGGAATATTACTCAGCCATAAAGAGAAATGAAATTATTGGCATTTACAGGTAAATGGATGGAACTGGAGACTACCATGCTAAGTGAAATAAGTCAATTCAAAAAAACCAAAGGCTGAATGTTTTATCTGATATGCAGATGCTAATTCACAATAAGGGAGTAATCCCAGTGACTCAGGGAAGGATAGAAATACTTTGGGTTAGACAGAAGGGAATGAAGGGAAGGGAGGGAGTGGGAATAGGAAAGACAGTAGAATGAATCAGACATAACTTTCCTATGTTCATATATGAATACCAACCAGTAAAACTCCACATCATGTACAACTACAAGAATGGGATACTAATGAGAACAAGTTATACTCCATGTATGTACAATAAGTCAAAATACACTCTACTGTCATGTATATCAAAAAGAATAAATAAATTTTTTAAAAAACTAGTACAGAAATGTTATTATAGCAGTAATGTTCATAACTAAAAAGTAGAGTTTGAGTTTTATCAATTGTTGAATGATGAAATGGTGGCATACCATATAAAACAACAATATCAGATATTAAAAAGGAATGAATTACCGATACATGCTGCAAAATGGTTAAACATTGAAAACACATGTTAGGTCAAAGAAGCCAAATATTGTGGGATTCCACTTATGTGAAAAGTCCAGAACTGGCAAATTTATAGAGATAGACAGCATATTAGTGATTATTTAGGGTAGGGTAAGAAGATGAGGACTGACTGCTAACGTGCACGGAAATTCTTTTAGGAAGTTAAGAATGTTTTAAAATTGGATTTTTGTGATAGTTGCACAATACTGTAAATACACTAAACATTGAATTACACAATTTAAATATGTGAATCATGTGTTAATTATATTTTGATAAAGCTGTCTTTAAAAAAAGGAAATTGGGTCATGGCCAGCTTAATATGTGGATGGATATTATGATTATATTTGATAGTAACTGGGCAGTTAAAAAACAACAACAGAATCCAGGCTACTCATAAAATATTTCTTAGTAAGTTCTCTGAGAGGCTTCTGTTTTGAGTTCTCTGCACTCTCCATTGAAGACAAATGATCATGCAAACTCTTGTTAGTTTTCTATAGTTGCTATATCAAATTTCTACCACCTTAGTAGCATAACATAGCACCAAGTTATTATCTTACAGTCTGTAGGTCTGTAAGACGTGAATCTCACTAGGCTAGAATAAGATTATAGGCAAAGCTGAATTCCCCTCTGACAGCTCCAGAGTAAAGTTTACTTCCTTGCTTTTTATAGCTTATGAAAGTTGTGTGCCTTGCATGGCTTATGGCCTCCTTTCTCCATTTTCAAAGACAGCAGTGTAGCACCTCTCTGAACGCACTTGTATCATCACACCTTTTTCTCTGACAACAGGCAGGAAAGATTCTATGCTTTTAAGGACTTACATGGTTAAATTAATCCCACTCAGATAATTTAGGGTAATCTCCCGTCTCTAGGTCTTTAATAATTTATGCGAAATCTCTTTTGCCATGTAAGGTATGATTCAAAGGTTCCACTAATTCAAACATAGTGATATTTGTAAGGGACCATTTTTCTGGTTATTATATTGCCAATTTCTCTGGTTTTAAAAGCTCTTTGGTTAGGTTCACAAATGTTGGAACAATTTTACAAATAGAGTTGACTATTCCTATAGGAGGATCCAAAGTATCCCCGCAAGGCCCATCTGTTAAAAGCTTGGGCCTGACTTGGTGCTCTCAGGAGGTGGCAGAAACTTTGAGAAGCGAGGCCTAATGGAATGTTTGTTTGTTTAATATTTTTTTTAGTTGCAGATGAACACAATACCTTTTTAAAATTTATTTATTTCTATGTAGTGCTGAGGATTAAACCCAACGTCTTACACTTGCCAGGCAAGGGCTCTACCACTGAGCTGTAGCCCCTAATGGAATGTTTTATATCACTGGGGCATGCTCACAAAGGGAATGTAGGATTCTGGTCTCTTCTCTTTTTTTTTTCTTTTCTTTTCTTTTTCTTTCTTTCTTTTTTTTTTTTTTTTTTTTTTGTCTTTTCTCTTCCTAGCAATGATAATGATTTTGCTATGCTTAATCTCCCTGTCATAATGTGCACAGGCCCAAAATGAAAAGGGGATTCCTTTAGTGGAGCAAGAGCGGGGCAGGCATGTTCCAAGGTAGACTCTGAGGGGGAAGGTGGAGCTGCCATGCATGTCCCAGATGGCGGTGGCAGGGGTCCAGATGGAGCAGAGGATGGTGTTGGTGCACCTGGTGACCCTAAAGTCCCCAGAATCTGGGAAGGCACAGGAGCAGAGGGTGCTGCTTCTGGGGAAGATCCTCAGGTGCAGAGGGCATTACAAGGTCCAGTTCAGGGTGCAGAGGACACGGAAAGCTAACCGCTGGAAATTTGGCCTTACAGAGCCTTTCCTAACCTTCATGAATGCGAGGATTGCCCTAGGTACTTGGCCTTGGGTATGGAGTCCCTTGGAGGGACGGTTCACAGGGAATTTATAGTAATGGACAGTAACCTGGTTATGCGATTAACTGCTGATAACTCCGGCCTCCTGCAGATATTCATCGCCTCCTTGCTGAACTAGCTTTCCATGGTGGTGCAGGCCAAGCAATGCTTTGGGTCCCTCTTGTTCCTCCAGCCTCAACCAGGAAAAGGGGATTGAGTGCTCATCATGTATCCTCTTGCCCTAGGCTGTGTATCCTTCCCTAGGGTAATGATTCCTCCAGCAGTCACCAGTGCACTAGTGGTGGTGGTGATGGTGGAGTGTGCTGTTTCTCTGGACCAGCCCTTGGGTGAGTAAATGTTTGTTAATGCTGAAAATAAAATCAAGCTACTGTTGAAAGAAAAAAAGAAATGAAAAGTAATTGGAAACTTCAAAACCATGAACCAATAAACTTTCTCTCTTTATAAGTTGATTATCTGAGATATTTTTTATAGTAATGGAAAGTGGACCAACACAACTTCTAAATAGCTTTGGATACTCTATGAAGGGGAAGAGCTTCAATGAACCTTTTAGAGCCAAATATTTTCCTTGTACTAACAGTTAATCAAGCATTCTTTTAGGAGTTATTTGAAATATTGACTTGAGGTTGACATAAAACAAAGTAAAATAAATTTATTCTTTTTTAACATAATAATTATAAGGAATAACAAATTTAATTACACTTTGATCAATTTCATATCCCCTACCCTCTTTCCTCCCTCCCCCTGACCCCATTTCTCCACTCTACTTGTCTCCCTGCTATTTTCTTTTCTTCTTCTTCTTTTTTTTTTTCTGTACTACAGATTGAACTCAGGGGCACTCAACCACTAAGCCATATCCCCAGCCCTATTTTGTGTTCTATGTAGAGACAGGGTCTCACTGAGTTTCTTAGCGCCTTGCCATTGCTGAGGCTGGCTTTGAACTTGCGATTCTCCTGTCTCAGCCTCCCTAAGTGCTGGGATTACAGGCATGGACCACCACGCCTGGCCTCCCTTCTATTTTCATAAAGATCTTTTTTCTCTATACCTTCTACAAGAGTGAAAACATATGAACCTTGACTTTCTGCATATGGCTTATTTTGCTTATCCTGAGACTCCTCACCTCCATCAATTTTCCTGTAAGTGACATAATTTCATTCTTTTTTTTAATGGCTGAATAAAACTCCATTGTGTATATACACCATGTTTTCTTTAAATATTCGTTGACAAACACTTAGGCTGGTTCCATAACTTGTCTATTGTGAGTTGTGCTGATATAAATATGGGTGGGCCTGTATCACTATAGTATGCTGATTTTAATTATTTGAGGCAAATGCCAAGGGTGGTATAACTGAATCGTATGGTGGTTTCATTCCTAGTGTTTTGAAGCAACACCATACTGATTTTTGTAGTAGCTGTACTAATTTACTTTCCCACTAACAGTGTATAAGAGTACCTTTTCCCCTGCATCCTTTCCCACTAACAATGTATAAGAGTACCTTTTCCCCTGCATCCTGGCTAGAATTAATTATTTGTAATCAATTATTTTTAATTTTTAATAAATTAATATTTGTAATTATTGATAATTGACATTCTAACTGAAGTAGATTAAATCTCAATGTAATTATTCCATGCATTTTACTGATGCCTACAAATGTTGGATTTTTTCATATGTTTATTGGCTGTTTGCACTTCTTTTGAGAAATGTCTCTTGACTTTATTAGCCCACTATTTGAATGGTTTGTTGGGGGGGGTAAAATTTTTTTTTAGTTTTTTATATATCCTAGGTAATAATCTTTTGGACAGTAGCAAAGATTTTCTCCCATTTTGTAGGTTCTCTATGCAGCTGTTAATTGTTTCCTTTGCTGTGCAAGTTTTTAGTTTGATGACATCCCACGTATTGATTAAGGATATTTTCTGAGCTAAAAAAGTCTAATTGAGGAAGTTCCTGCTTATGCCTATATGTTTAAGTGCTTGTTGTATGTTCTTTTTTAGCAGTTGCAAACAATTTGGTCTTATTCCAAGGTCTTTGCATTTTGCATTAATTTTTTCTGCAGAGTGAGAGATAGGGATTTTTTTATTTGTTCTAATTTGTTATACATGATAGCAGAATGCATTTCAACTCACTGTACACAAATAGAGCACAACTTCTCATTTCTCTGGCTGTACATGATGCAGTCACGCTGTTCATGCAATCATATATATACATAGGGTAATAATATTTGTCTCATTCCACCATCTTTCCAACCCCCGCACTCACTCCCCTCCTCTAATTCCCCTCTGCCCAATCCCAAATTTCTCCATTCTTCCTTAGAACCACTCCTCCATTATAGATCAGCATCTGCATATCAGAGAAAACATTTGGCCTTTGGTTTTGGGGGATTGGCTTGTATCTAGTTTTACCTGCACTGTGTGTTTAAAAGGCTGTCTTTTCATCAATGTACATGGCAAGGACCAGAAGACTGTGATGGTGTGGGTTTGTGCCTTTGTCTTCCATTCTGTTCCACTGGTCTATGTGTCTATTTTTGTGCCTGTACCAAGCTGGGTTTGTTACTATTTGCTCTGTGGTACAATTTAAAGTCAGATATTGTGATGCATCTGGTTTAACTCTTTCTGCTCAGAATTCCTTTGACTATTCTGGGTCTTCTGCTTTTCCATATAAATTTTAGGATTGTGTTTTCTAGTTCTGAGAAGAATATCATTACTATTTTTATGGGGATTGCATGGACTCTGTAGATCGCTTTTGGTAGTATGGCCATTTGACAATATTATTTCTGTCTATGATGAACATGGGAGGTCTTTCCATCTTCTGGTGTCTTTTCTGGTTACTTTGTTCATTGTTCTGCTTTTTTCCTCATAGAAGTCTTTTAACTCTTTGGTTAGTTTTATTCATAAATATTTTATTTTATTTTTTTGACATCACGAATAGAATTGTTTTCCTGATTTCTTTCTCAGCATATTAATTATTGGTGTATAGATAAACTATTGACTTTTTCATGTTGATTTTGTATCCTGTTACTTTACTGAATTTTACTATCAGCTCTAGATAAATAAAAATACTTTTAGATATGAATCTTTAAGCATCTACTAAGTATAGGGTCATATCATCTGCTAACAGGACAATTTGACTTCTTTTCTCATTTGTACTCCTTCCATTTCTTTATCTTGCCTCATTTTTCTGTCTGCAGTTTCAAGAACTATATTAAATACTGTAAGAGTGGGCATCCTTATTTTTTTCCTGATTTTAGAGATGCTAATTATTCCCCTTTCAGTATGATATTGGCCTTGAGTTTGTCATATATGGCACATATGATATTAAGGTATGTTCTTCCTATATCTAGTTTCTTTAGGGCTTTTATCATGAATAGATGTTGCATTTTGTCAAAGACTTTTTTAGCATCTATTAAGATGATCATGTGATTCTATTTGTGTGGTGAATTATGCTTATTGATTTGCATATCTGTAGTAAAGCCAACTTGATCATGGTGTACAATCTTTTTAATGTGATGTTGAATAGAATTTGCTAATATTTTATTAACATTTTTTGTATCTATATTCATCAAAAAATATTAGTTTGTAGTTTTCTTTCCTCAAATATCCATATCTGATTTTGGTTTCCAGGGTTATACTGGCTTCATAGAATGAGTTTGGAGGTATTCCCTTCCTTTCTGTTTCATGTAATAATTTCAGGAGCATTAGGCATTAGTTCCTTTTTAATGGTCTCATAAAATTTATCTGTGCATTATCCAGTCCTGGGCTTTTCTATTTTGGAAGGTTTTAATTACTGATTCCATCTCGTTTGTTATTCTTCTACTTAGGTAACCTACATCCTCTGGTTCAATTTTGATAGGTCATATGTGCTATATTTTCCAGTTTATCAGAATATAAGTTTTCAAAATAGCACCTAAATTTCTCCTCTGAAATTTTACCCATCATTCACAAATTTATTACTCTATCTCATGTGTTTGTGTAGTTTATGTAGTTTTTCTTGCTGTTGATTTTTAATTTGATTCCTTTATGATTTGATAAGATGTAGAAAATTATTTCAGATTTTTTATATTTGCTAAGACTTGCTTTTAGACATAAAATATTTTCTATTTTGGAGAAAGTTCCATGAATAGCTAAAAAAAACATATTCAGCTGTTGTTAGATGAAATATTCTATGTCTTTTAAGTCCATTTAATTTATAGTGTGATTTAATTCTGTAGTAACTGTTGATTTTATGTCTAGTGTGAGATGTATATTGAAATCAACAGTATTTTTATTTGGGGGCTTCTCTGAGTCTTATGTCAAGTAGTGTTTGTTTCACATAGTAGTTACACCAGCATTTAGGACATAAATATTTATTATCATATAACTTCTTGTTAGATTTTTACCCATATGGTGTGAACTTCTTTGTGTCTTCTATTTTGGCTTTAACTAATTTTGGCTTAAAGTCTGCCCTTGTTGAATATGAGAATAGCTACTCATGCTTGCTTTATGGTTTCATTTGCATGGAGTATTATTTTTTAATATTTCACTGTAAACTTGTGGATATCTTTTCCTTTGAGATTTGCTTCTTGGGGGCAATATATAGTTGGGTCATGTTTTTTAATCCAATATGCCAGACCATGCATTTTAATTGGAGATTAAATCCACTTTTTAATTCTTTGGCATTTTATCAATTCAATATTCGTGAATCCATTTATTGGGGGGTTATAAACTTTTGGAAGCATTTTGGTTGGCTTTTTTTCTGCATGTATTAAAAGGTTCTAAGTTGTTTTTGCATTTACTTTGATGGGCTCCCCTTCTATTATGTAAGGGTTTTTAGTTTTAATTCAGTGTTGTTATAGAAAGGTATGTATTACTTCCTGTTATTTTATTTCTAATGTTTACTTCAATTCTAATTCTCACTTGTCTATTCTTATAATAGCATTTGCTCTTTCTAAAGCTCTCTTGATTGTTATTATCTTCTTCTATGTGTAAGATTTCTTCAACTATCTTCTTCAATGTTGGTGTAGTAGTCATGAATTCTATTAGTTTATGCTTATCTTGAAAACATTTTTAAAATTTCTCTTTTGATTCCAAGCCCTCCTGGGATTTAGGCTTTCCTATGAGAAATATACTATTTTTCTGATTGATATTCCTCTAAATGTAACCTGGCATTTCTCTCTTGTAGATTTTCAGTCTTTCCTGTATTTTTGGCATTTTAATTATATAAATAATTACAAGGTCATTTAATTAATAACAATTAATAGAAATAATAAAATAAAAAGGTTTTTTTCTGGTCTTGGCTATTTGAGTTTCTAAATGCTTCTAATATCTGGACATCTGTCTCATTTCTGAAATTTGAAATTTTTTCTCCTAATATTTCACTGAATTAATTTTTAATTCCATTATAGTATATTTCTGCTTTTCTCTCAATGCTTATGAGTCTTAAATTTGTTCTCATAATGTTGTCCTAGAATTCTTGTATATGCTTATCATAGTATTTTATATTTTTTTCTTTAGTACTATCTGAATTTTCATAGCTAACCACCTGCTTGCTCTTCAAGCTCTGAGATTCTGACTTCTACTTTATCTAAACTATTAGAGAGATTTTCAACAGAGTTTATTATTTGACTTATTGTACATTTCATTTCCAAGATTTCTGCTTGGTTCTTTTTCAGAATTTATCCTTATTGGAATGATGTTTCATGTCTTGTATCTTTTCCCTTAGTTCATTCCTTAGCTCTTCTTTTAATTCATTATTGCCTTAAAAATCAAGTTTTGAATTCTTTGACATTTTATCAATTCAATATTTTTGAACCCATTTATTTGGGGGTTATAAACTTTTGGAAGCATTTGGTTGGCTTTTTTCTGCATGTGTTAAGAGGTTCTAAGCTGCTTGTGCATTTGCTGTAATGGGCTCCCTTTCTATTATGTAAGGGTTTTTAGTAAGCAGTTCTGTCTGTACAATCTTTCCTTAGTTGGGAGTATAGCTCAGCATAAAACATCCAATTAGCATAATCAAGGTGCTAAATTCAACCATCATTACTGCTTTGAAAGAAGATTATTTTATTGGTAGCTTAATAGCAACTACGGATCAACATATACTTAAAAAGCTTATTCCTGAGCTGGGGTTGTTGCTCAGTGGTAGAGTGCTTGCCTAGCATGTGTGAGGCACTGGGTTTGATTCTCAGCTTCACATATACATAAATGAATAAAATAAAGGTCCATCAACTAGAAATATATATTTAAAAAATTTTTTTTAAAAAGCTTATTCCTAATGATCTTGACTGTTCCATTAACCAATGAAATAAGTAGATGAGAAGTAAGATAGAATAAGCTAAAGGGTTAATCATTAACAATACTATATTTAATATTATATTGGAAGAAAGGAAAAAAAGAAAACATTACAAAAATGAAGAAAAAAGGAGAAAATGAGGAGAAAAGAAGGATGAAAGAGAAAGGAAGGAAATGAAGATTAGAAAGAAGTAAAAAGCTATTAAGAAAAATCCAATGAATTGAAAAAATATGTAAAATTAGGTAGAACTATGAAAAACAAATAATGAGGGATGATAGTACAAATAGCTAATGTTAAAATTATGAAAGATTGTTTTCTCATTGCTGAAGTTTGAAATGTAAAGACACTACGTTCTGGGGTTTCGATCTTAAAATTCTGCAATTATGAGAATGTTTATGGAACACAATTATCATACTCTTTGTTCCTTTTCAGCTCTGCCCCAAACCTCCAAACTTATTAAGGGAGTCTGTATGCTAAACTCTGCTCTCTCTTTGCCTGCAGGCAAATATTGGTGAACATTTTTCCTTTCAGAGGGAAATTTACCCTCAGTGTGACTTTTTTTTTTTTAGTTTGGGTGTGAACTCTGGTAGAAGCTACTGGCCTGTCATCTCACCTGGGCAGCCCATAGAACAATTCAGATTGCACTGCACCTGTTGGTTAGAGAGCCTCGGTTTGTGTAGTAAGTGAAGAAGTTTGGGAAGTTCCCAGGTCACATCAACAGCTCTTCCAAAAACTTTTAGCTGGGCCTATGGTAGCATGCTGTAGGTAGCAGTTTTCCATCTACCTCTGGCCAGACCTAGTTCTGCTCCCTGTGGACCTTGCTCCTTATTATAGAGTGAAGAACACCAATTTCAAATGAAAGCACCTTTAGTTTTCTTCACTCTGCAGACCCAAAATACCAGCAGCCACAGCTCCCATTCCCCTAAGTCCATGATACATTCTCACTCCTGTGCACAGATTTACTCATGCTCAAGTGCCCACTGATCCAGTGAAAGGTTAAAACTAAACTGGACTGGCCATTGGGTCTTCAGTATAAAAAAGAAAGCAAACCAAGAGCAAGACAAAATAAAAGAGAGAGGAAGAAAAGGAAAACAAAAGAATTTATAATCTATTCAGAAAGTTCAGTCTTTTTAGGATGGTGTTGCTTGCAACTTCCATTGAATCCTTGGGGAAGTGCCAGGGTTCTCTCCTCTACTGGTTCACTTTGCACATCTGAGCATTGTTCCTGCTCACATTGAGAATTTGCTGAACATCAGAGCCTTCCTTTCTTAAATTCACTAGGAAATTTTCTTTTGGGTCTTTGGAGGAGAGCTTTCGCTTCCCCACTGAGTCACCGTGTGCCCGGAGCTGCTGTAGTCAATTATCTTTGTCAATTATCATTCTATTCTAAAAACCAATTTTTCTGCTTTTCACTTGGTTGCTAGCTCTCTGAGATGCCTTCCATAACTTTCTCACAACCTTCCCACCTCATCATGCCACCATGGAATTGTTGTTTAGATTCAGTCTTGGAAACCAACTACTATATGGTGGAGTTTCTCTAGTCTGCCATTTTCCTGCTCAGTCTATCCTCTTAAATGGGCCTATGAATATTCAAGAATGCTCAGGATACAAATAGAGGCTTAAGGAGGTTTCTGGAAATAGGTGTGATATAATCCAGTGACCTAAACTTTTCCTCTTGCTTGACATGGGAATTATGTCTAATTTAGCCTTTAGTACAACTGACAATGACAAAAAATCATCCCTACATCAGTGCCCTTATGTTTCCTCTGAGCACTACTGTGGGCAAGACACTTACCTAATAAAATTTTATTTGTCCTTAAATTACTCACTTTACTTTTTAGCATTTATTTATTTATTCTTTTAGTTTAACTTTCAGCTTTATTGTCTTTTTTTTAATTTGCTTTTTTAAAATTTGTTTTATTTAGGCTTACATGTTAACAGTGCAAATTGATTCATTGTACACAGATAGAGGATAACATCAATTTTCTAGTTATAAGTTGTATAGAATCACAACATATATGCAGTCATACATAAAGTTAGGGTTATTATGACCATCATATTCCACCACCTTTGCTGTCCCCATGCCCCCTCCCCCCTTACACCCCTGTGAACAGAGATCCACCAGTGTTCCCATGTCCTTCCCCACATTATGGATCAGCATCCACTTATCAACGAGTACATTCGGCGTTTGGTTTTCTGAGATTGGCTTACTTCACTTAGCATGATATTCTCCAACTCCATCCATTTACCTGCAAATGCCATAATTTTATTTTCTCTTATTGCTGAGTAATATTCCATTGTGTATATATACCACAGTTTC
>CM053405.1:62771946-62838994 GCA_028644305.1 Xerus rutilus
TCTGTGTGATATATATAAGACTCAGGTATTAAATATGGCCTAAAAAGAAAAGTAGGATGGAATTTTTAGAAATAAAACTATATTTTGTAATAGTTGTAAGAATTTTGTTCTCACTTTACTTTCTTTTTCCTTTCCTTATGGTGATATCAAACTCAGTAAAATATCTTCTCCTTATGTTTCCTTTATTTTTTGTATGACTAAGGATGCAAGAAATGGATTTTTCTCAAAAATTCAGTACATTTAGATAACTGTATTTTGTTACTTGTAGAATTGTGGAGCAGTTGTTTATAACAATGCAAATAAGAGCCATCAAAAGATGACACATTCAAATACAACTTTTCCCTTAGAAATAAAAAAATTTAGTGATAAAACCTTTCAACATTTTTAAAATTTGCAAGACTTTGGTGCAATGTTTCTCCAAATTAATAACACATATAAGAGCATTAAGATCTCTGAAAATACTACAATCAAGTTTTATGGAGGACTTAAGAGTGGTAAATTGTATGGATCTTTACATGCATTTTTAAAAGTTATATATGTGCATTAATAAAAGTTGACAATAAAAAAGCTTTTCTGAAAAAGTTCTAATCATATAAATATATTTGATAATTTTGTGTGTTCTTTCAAAGTTTTTTCACATGCATGTATTTTTCTTTATTCCATAATTGTGTCAGCATAGCATAAGCATTTCTCCATGTTATTGTATCTTTTTCAAAGCTATTATTTTAGTGGCTGAATGAAAAACTGTTAAACACATTAAGTAAACACTGGGAGTTTACTTAACCATTCCCTTATAATCAAGCATTTGTTCGCTTTATCCATTTATGAAATATCATGATTTAGAAAACATAATACCTACGGACCTACTCCCATATTTAGAATTGTTGCTTTAAGACAACTTTCTAAAAGTGGAATTATTGGCTCAAAAGATACAAATATATATAAGTGTTTATATTGCTACATATACAGACATATATATGTTATTACAGAGAAGATATATTTTACAGCATGTGGACCGAATATACATATGTGTGTATTTTATGTATCACAGAAAAAGAGAAAACTAATTTGCCTACCTGCCAGAAATATATAAATTGAATTTAGAATTTCATAGAACCACAGTAAGCATTTGGGGTTGTTACATGTTTTCCTCTTATTTATTTGATTGGCAAAAATATGGGAAATATCTCATTCTTTTTTAAATTTATATTTATTTGATTATCTGATAAATTTTGGTATATATTTATGGACTACAGTAACAGTTTAACTTAAATATAATGAGTTACACATTTCAAAAACAAGAAAATATATTAAAATCAAAATAATTTTTTATAAAATATGATTGAAATTGCATTAAAATTACTGAAACCTGCTATTCTTAATCATAAAGTAAATCAAAGACTATTTCTGTGCATGCTTCAGTCTAGGGGTAATAAAAATAAATTATTTCAAAGCAACTGGCTAGAAACAAGTTTTTCATGGTTATTTGGGCCACTTGAACTGCTTTACTCCTGAAATCCATTTTGATTTTATATTAATATTCAGGATTTCCCCCTTTTTCTATTAAGCTAATAAAAATAGAAATCAAGGCTTTATACAAGTTAAAACAATGACTCAAGTGGTTTTCTTAAGAGAGAAATATAAAATTTTGGTGTCATATGAGTTATTAGAGAAGAGAACAAATGAACTTTTCTGCAGATTTATACCAGTGTTTGAAATATAATCTTAAATTCAACAACATGGCCAGTTAAGGAAGTAGATGAAAAGGGGAGACTCAGGAGAGAGGAAAGACAATGAAGTAAAAATGAAAAAGGAACAAGCAAATGAGAGAAATACATTGCCAATCACAGAAAGGAAGAAACACAAAAACAGGGCCATGAAGCAAAAAAAGAAAAGAGAGACATGGTTAAAGACTCAGAAGTAACAGAAATCTGCTTTGGTCACACTGTGAAGAGTGCTGAGCTTGGGCCCTTAATTGTTGGCTTTTGTGATCACTGTTTTCCAACAGGGACTCAGTGTCAGAACACTGATAACACCCCTGCTGAACAATATAAACACGAGAGCTCGGCTGGGTTTCCATAACTGTGTTTAAAGAGAGCATTTAAAAAACGTCCTGATTCATTAAAGCAAAAGCTTTCTGTTCAGGGGTGTGGTTGCGAGATAAGACCGTGGTCCCTGCAATTGCATCAAATTCAGTTTGGGTTTCCTATTGAAGATGCAACCTAGACAATTTCTTAAGGACATGATCCGTCTACCTAATGTGGTCCTCTATACAAGCAGCTCCGAGGTGAATGTTGTCGAATTTCACTAATACAAACAGAAAAATTTTCCCCCTCAGCTGGGAACAATAGTGAAGCACATAGTCATTTTATTTTTTACTTTTCACATTAAATATATTTCTACAATGAGTATGCTTTTCTTCCTTCCAAAGGAAGTCACCAGAGAGGCCTCGTTTTCAATTGCATTGATGTGGCATGCCATTCTTGGCGGGGAACTGTAGGTGTTGCTGCAGCTACATAGTTGAAAAAGCTAAGCTAGGCCTCCAATTCTGTGGCTTATTACAGTTCTATTTTAGTCATGTCCTCTTCTTCCCACTCAAATTCTGTACCATAGCATGTGTTTGGATATGCTGCATCCTTCCAGTTCTTCACACTAAATATACTCTCAGATACCACGAGCAAAACTTGCAGATGAGTCATTCTCTCTGGAAGACTCAGCTTGGTGGTGGACAGCTCATAAACTGGAATGGATCCAGCTGGATAGAGGGAGTAGAGACATCAGTAGTTAGTTCATTGTGTTCTGCAAAGGAAGCCAATGCACGGTAGTGGGTGGGGGATTTCAGAGTAAATTGAAGCAAATGCTAATATTATACTTTCAATAAAAGTTGGTTAAAGAGACAATACTCTAAAGATAATGCTCTAAGTTTAGAATTTGTGTTCCTCACTTGTGTGGGGTTGGGGTGGGAGAGTGTCAGGCACTTTTTTGTTGTTGTTGTTGTTATCCTTTGACCAGTTCTCTGAGCATAATTTGTTTCCCGTTTCTTTGTTCTATGAGTGAAAAGGTCAGTGCCCTTTGACATGGCATGAGCTGTTCAGTGCACAAGGGAAAACTTCACCAGCAGCGCCGGACTTAAAACAACTTCAGGGCAACTGGAGTCAAACGCAGGAAATGTTGCTCAAACCCCCAGAGAACACTGGCTTTGTTTATTAGCCAACTTACATCTTGTTGAATTGCTAAGTGCTGCTATCTTGAATGAGCAGATATATCAGAGATTCCAGACCCAGATGAGGTATTTGTAGGCATGATATAACAACATCACTCTCCTAAAGTGTCCCCTACAGGAATCTAAATACAGAATGGCTATTTTCTTAAATGGGAAAAGTTCCATCTCAGGTCCCCGTAGTCCAATAGTTGCTAAATGATTCTACAAATGAACAAACACTGCTTTGATGAGACAGTAAATTTAGTGGTAGAAATAATCAACCAGAAATGTGGAAAAAAATGTGGACTTCTTTTTTTACAAAGTCTAATCAGGAAATGAATTACACATTCAATCTTGTACCCACAAGTTTTTTTATTATTATTAATTTAGCCCAGGAAACACTGACCTGCTCAAACTAGCACCAGAAACATTCTTATGTATATAGCATGTGTAAATTTCTAAGTATTCTATGAATTATTAATTGTTACTTTACTGGAACAATACAATGTTTTAACTCAATTTCACAAATTAATTGAGAAAGAAAGGTTAAGTGTTTTGTCTAAGGTCATTCGGCACATCTAAATCAGTGACACATTTTGTTCCCTGAATTACTGATTTTCTGTATGTTTTAAATCAGTGAGTCATTTGGTTTCTAAATATACTAGAGGAAATTCAAGGCCCTAAAGAAAAATCACATTGTGTAGTAGTCGCCCATTTGGAAATAGAGGAAATCTGGATAAAAAGTACACTGGCCTTTTCTGAGGTATCAAAGACAGTACTAAAGTACAGGAAGACAGCACTAAAGAGGAAAAGAAGCAGCCCAAAAAAGGAAAAGTCCCATGTAGGTATTAAATATCTTGGCCATGTGAAGAGCCATCTCTGCTTTAAGACCGAGGACCGAGACATGTGGCTTCTGGTCCCAGCTCTGCCATATACTTAGCTGGATGGTTCTCAGACCTCACCAGTCTGACTTTCCTCAATGGTAAATGGTTGTCATAAGATCTGCCCTCCCTCAGGAAAGCCATGAACATCAAATGGTACTGTGAACACAAAAGAGTATTTTGAAGAATATCATAAGTTGTAAAATGCTGTACAAATTCCATTAGTGATTATGGTAGTGATACTATTCTTACAGTAGAAAAAGAATGTCAGGAAGCCAATGAATAACACAGATGTCATAAATTAATAGTTGCCCGTTTTATGTCACTACCCTCACTGAAAATCCAAAGAAAGCCATAAAACTAACTTCAAAAAAGTTCACAATTAGGAAATGTTTACATTTTTAACTATAAGAGATTAGCAGACCATTTGAATCCTATGTGTTCACAGACCTCACACTAAGAACATATGTAGGGCCAGACACAATGACACATGCCTATAATCCCAGCAGCTTGGGAAACTGAGGCAGAAAGATCACAAGTTCAAAATCAGCCTCAGCAACTTAGTGAGGCCCTAAGCAACTCAGTGAGACCCTGTCTCTTAAATGAAAAAGGGATAGGGATGTGGCTCAGTGGTAAAGGCCCCTGGATCCAATCCCTAGTACGTGTGTGTGTGGGGGGAAGTAACAGACATAGAAGAAGAAGAAAAACTGAAGATTACCTGGAAAGCCAGAGGCATGGGAGTCAAATACTACAATAGACTTATTGGTGGGCTCAACAATCTTGTGGTGTAAAGCTACAAAAACAAGGTTAAGAGTCATTTGGAAGTGAGATATAGATAGGCTGCTGTTTGAGGAATAATGTTAACATATCCTTGTTCAAGATAGAAAGGAATCCTTATCCCTTCATAAAAATTCTAGGAACACTCTCATAGAGTTGTAGGGAGAAAGAGTGTGTAAAAGAGGGAGTGAAGGAGATGGCAGCCAGATTCTGATAGGTATGGAAAGGTGGAGGTGAGGTGATGTTGCCACCTGGCAGTCAGTTCACTGACAGTGCTTCAGTACTTCACAGTAATTAATTAGACCAGCCTCCACATTCTTCTGGTTCACCCAACTGTAGGCTCAACAGGGGCCCCACTGAGACTAAATTTGGCAAGATATTAGGAAAAAAGAAACCCTACCTGTCAAAATCACACCCCATTAGCATCATCCTGCAACTGATTGATTCTGACCTTGACTCGTGTGCTCTCCACGAAAGAGTTTTATTACTTGCTGCCACTGCATCTAGTTACCCCTTCTATACCTGTATAGACTTCAGATTTGCTCCTGGGTGCCTCGCCTCTCATGACCATCTGCCACCTTCTATGCTCATATATCCTATGATGCATTACATATCCTTATGTCCTAGACCTGACTGCCCCATCATCCCCATCTCCCCATGACTGAATTCAGGACAGATTCTGGATTTAGGCTTTCCTTGTTCTGACTTAACCTTATTTCTCCTGATTCCTGATCTCAATAGTATGGAAAAGAGAGTTCAGAGATTCTTGGCAATAAGCTTATTTTTGGAATTGCTAATTTTTGTAATACCAGTAAATAGTTGTGAATCTTGAGTCATTGAGTCACCTCAGCCATAGAGACATCCCCCAACAACAGAGCAGCTACCCCAGTTTGCCATACAGTACATGGCTTTGAATCTGCCTAAAGTTACTGAAAATAAAATCATCAGTAATAATGGGAAATTGATTTCTTAATCGTTAGACTATATTTTCTAGTGAAGCTGTAAGTTGGTGCCTTTGCTTTAAGAGCATGTGTACTTACATGCACACAGACATCCTTCCTTTTTATAATGTCACCTTGGAATATACTGTTCATCTTAGTGCTAACTTTCTGCACTCTGAGATTTACTGTTTTTTGTAGCCCACATAAAATCTCTAACTGTATATTCATATATATAACAGAAGAATGTTATATTCTTTTCAGTACTCACCTCTGCAAGATTCTCAACTGGGAAAAAAAGATGTATGAAGTTCGAAGAGGGAGTTGGAGGGGGTGGAATAAATAAGTGAAGCAAGACACCTCTGACTCCACCGTACCTCTCTGAATGTTAGACATGGTGATCTATTTTAGGAATCATTTGAGTACAAACTATGGAATAAGATCTGACTTCATTTTGGATTTCTTTTGAATACAAACTATAAGAACTTCAGCAAAACTTCTTGGTAATTTATACATCTTTTAAAATAATGCTTAGAACTATACAAAGAACGTAGATTTTAACCAAAATGTTATTCCATAAATCTGAAGGAGCAACAGATCAATTGGCATGCACTGTTAAGCAGTTTATGGAAAGCAGATGCATTATATAAAATATGATAGTCTATGAGATTATTTCATTTGATAATCTATGCTCTCTGAATCCAGTTCATCATTTTTTTACTCTATCATATAATGCTTTCAATACGAAATTTAAAATGTAGTCATAGTCACCTAATTTTCTGTAACACACAATATTTGCAAGTTTTTGGACAAGCTTCTTTTGAATAAATCAAGTCTCTTTTTTTATTAACAAACCTTGCAGAGAATATTAGCAAGCAATTTCAAAAGTACCTTCTGGACACATTAGTAATATTTCCCTAAACTTAAGAATCAGAAAGTTCAGGTTCATTTTAAACAGCATTATGTGATGGAACAAGTATAAATATACATGATTATAGGATTTATATGGGATAAGAGCAAGGTAATATGTTTTTTGAGGGTTACTAATTTGCATTGATGGCCTCTGAATGGAAAGTAACACAATTATATCATAATTTCAGTATTAATTTTTACTTGTCTTTTCAGATCTGAAAACAAAGAATATAGCTGTTTGGGCAACAAATTTAAATATTACTTATTCATTGGGAGTGATCTTAGAAAGAACTGTGTTGTGCTGAAAATCTCCAATCTGCAACCCAGGGCAAGTAACAGGGACATTTGTATTGCATCTTACGATTATGGAATAAGATCTGAACTCAGTTTGAGTAGTCAAGTATTTGTTCATCCATCTAGCCATTTCTTTATTCTCTAATCCACAATATTTAGTGTTCACTATGTCTTTGGCACTGTGCAATGCTCTGCAAATATGGTGATGGATCAAATACGTTCATTCCCTCAAAGAACTTGAGGATAAAAAGAATACAAATGAACATGATGCTAGTTTGAATAAGAACCTTTAATAAGAAATGCTATCACTTGGAAATGTGCTTAATCATTAACTCCATATAGAGCAGGTGAGAGAAAATGACAAGACAATCTTAAAAATGAAAGTTGTGTAGCACCACCTTAAGGATAAACATTTTTATAAGAGATAATTAACTTTCATTTTAAACCATTGTTAGTGGGACATTCTGTTACTCGCAACCCAAAGTCTCCTGATACAGGTTTTAAGCAGTTACATTAGAAGATTATTCTTTTTGTTAAGTACAAACCTGTTATATATCAGAAATTTCATGTGCTTCAATCTAAGAGTTAATGTAAAGAGACCAGGGCTTTAAGCAAGGAATTAACATGTCCATATTTTTATGTTAAAATAATCATACTGACCACAGAGGATAGGATGGATTTGTGAGGGAAGGCATCTAAGACAGCAAGGAAATTAATTAGAAAATGTTTTAATAGTTGAGTTGAGAGCTAATGGGATTCCAAATTAAGGCAAGAAAAGCAAGGATGACATAGTATAGAGGTATAAGTAGGGGAGCTATAAAAGATGCAGATTTAACAGGTTTGGTAAGTTATTAAAATTAGAATATGAGAGAGAAAGAGACACCTCTAGAAAGATATTTTGGCTTAAGTAGTTAAATATGTTGTCCCATATAATAGCTTATTTGCCCTCACTTCTCTATTTTGACTAAGAAGACTCATTGGTCCTGGCAAGCCCTGACTCTTGTACCTGCAAGAGTCATTCATCCATCTGCATTCATCCTCTGAATACACTAGTGCATTCTCTCATTGACTTATCCTATAGGATTCATTTCTATACCACACATTTTATGGCTCAAAAACACCTGACTTTGTCCTATTGTTATTTGGGAGCAAAGGAAATACCCAAAGCCAACTTCCCCCAGTGAAAGTGCAAGCTCTTTATAAACAGGACAGGACCCTGCCTTCTACTTCTCGATTGTCTTTATAATACCTGACATTGACGTATGCCCAAAGAAAGTAAAATCGACTTCAATTATGGCTGCATATCAAATGTTTCCTCATGGAAAATTGTAGATTTAAAAAAAATATATTAGCTAATTATAGGGAGAGGTGACAGCTGTAACATCCCAGCCTTAGCTGTCCAGTCTCTTCTGATGCCAAGTTACAGAATCATGCTCTGTGCCTTGTGGAGTACCACATGTCTGTCTCACCTCAACAGTTCCTTGTACCTAGTCTATTTGGAGAATAAATAAGGAAAATTAGAAGCTGGCATACCCTATAATTTTAAAAGCATTATTACTTTTGTTAATAAATCTGACAGTGACCAGAAATTTTAAATTTTAAGAATTCTTGTATGTAGCAAATATCTGTTTATAGAGAACTGTAGAAAATAAAATAGCATTAGCATCCATCTGACTTGGAATATCATTTCTATATATTTACTTAAAATTTAGCATACATGCTTTACTGATACATGATTTTGTTTTCAGTTCCATCATATGACTGCTTTAAAATATAAGAAAATATACATTATTCAACAAAGTCAAACAACTCAACATGTGTTTCATTTTTTTTATTGTGATTCTCCACAATTATGCAAAGCCTAACAGTTAACTACTTAACTTTTGATTTTTAAGACATAAAAAGGTGGATATTTTTGTGCTTATTTAGAAGAAAAACAAATATATAATTCTACAGATCTTTCAACAGTTCTCTTTATATCTGCTTGTATAATTTTACCATTTTGATATAGTCTGTCTGTATTGCATATGAAGCTACAAAATTTGAAAGGTGAAAATGATCTATTCAAATTATCTGCTATTACACAAACAGGTTAATAACAGTAATTAAAAGAATAATTATGCAACTACATGCCACTCAAAAGAATCATTTAAATTATGCAAATCAAGCGTAAGGTCATGTAATGCTAAGAAAAAGAGATAAAATATGCAAAATGGTGTACTTTCTGCTGGTGGTGCCAATATTAGAAATATTCATATCACAAGTAAAAAATATGTGTTTCATTTTTGAATCTTTGTACCATAAAATCAAATTAATTTTTCTTACCTTATTGGGTACTCTGATATTTGACTAGTACATAATTTTACAGATGAGCTGGTTTTATCCAGAGAATGCTTATATTTTATTTGAGTACTTTTAAAACATTCATTTTTCTCATTACTGAAATATATCATATTGTACAAAATGATTTGAAAAACACACAAAAATAAAATAAAAGAAAACCACATATAACATTACAAATTTGAAATTAGAACAATCTTAGTTTTGGTATAATTCCTTTCCTTCTTTTTTTACTGTATTTTATTTCTATAGTAGATATTGGACTTTTCATGTTGGTATCATGTTTGCTTTAGTATTTCATTTAATATGATATTGTAAACATTTCTCCAGATATTTCTTGAAACCTGAATTTTTATGATGGCTTAAAAATTTTTACATCTGTAAGTAATATTTAACTATTTCATTTTTATACTTCTCTCATTGACCATTTTTATATATAAATCATGCTGTAATTAACATTTATATTAAGTTGTAATGAAAATTACTGATTATTTATTCAAATGGATTACTACAAGTAGATTAGGAAATTGTGGTATGGCTATGGGTAGAATTAGAATTAGATTTAGGATAAGGATTAGGGAGATATTAAACATGAACTTTTAAGTTCCTTAATTCATATTAACAAATTTCTTTACAAAATATTCAGTTTGTACATATGTCAGCAACCCATATCACTGTAAAATTTTAGCATTAATTAAAATAATCTCATTAATATTTTCTGATTGTTAATGAAGATTTTTTTCCCCATATTCCTAGGTCCTCTTATTTTTTTCTTAATTAGATGACCTACATGGCTTTATTTTTTTTCTACTAAGTTGTTATTTTTTTAAACACTTGGGCAAACTCTTTGCTTTTGTTGTATTTGTTTAAAATATTTTCCCAGTTCATCATTTGCATTTTATCCATATTTTGATATGCAGAAGTATTCTGTTTTCGTATCTACCTTTGTTTGACTTGACTTATTTACTAAACATTTACCTGTGTGAAATTTTTCCCAATGTTTTATGCTTAAAATCTTCTTCATCATTTTAAGATGCTTACTTTTAATTTATAGGTCCATCTGAAAATTATGTTCATAAATGATATAACTTTCTTTTTGCCCCAAGACAATTTTTCTAGCTTCTGTTGAATTTTACCTCTTTCTTATTTGTTTTATGTTTTATAATAAATTTGTTTGCATTTTAGCATTCGCTTCAAGATTATCTTCTGTTCCAATGACCTGCCTACTGATTGTTACATATGCATGCACTCCTTTAATCACAATTATTTTATACTGCTCCTGTATTTAAGAAGGCACATAGGCCTATTTCTTTAATGCTATATGATGTGTTATGCTTTAACATTACTGATGAACTTATCTGAAGAATTTCAAAATTTATTCCAAAGAGATAACCACATATTCTTTTAAAATCACCTTTTGCTATTTTTGAGCATTTCAAAAAGCATTTCTTATTTTTAAACGTGCTAGAAAGGGAAGAACAATAAATATTATTAAGTACCTTCTGCATTTTTTTCTAAGTGTTTTTGCTAACGACATTCATGTACAACATAACTCACTTAACCCTTAGTCTGTCTATAATGACAAGATTAATTATCCTAATTTACATAAGAGAACTAAGACTTGAAGTTGTATGTCACACAGGATTCTAGTAAAAGTATGAATGAAATAATTCCAAGTTTAATGCTCCTTTCATAATATCATATACCTTACTTGAAAAATGAAACACTTCAGTTTAGAGAATGTCATTTTATTTACAATGAATGTAGCAAAAATTATGTTGTATATAATTAGTGTGCATTTTTTCTTTTTATATTTTTATTCTGATGAGATATTTCAAAATGAAATATGCCAGAAAAGAAGACAGAGAGACCCTAAAGATGATCACATACACTGTGGTTCACTTTCTGACCATAGTGGAGTTTCAAGTAGGTCACTTGATTTTAATTTGTTTATTGTAAATCATATCTGGGGTTTTTTCTTCTCAAACCTATGATAATTAAAGCCCTACTAATATTTTTCACTACTTGAATATGTACATAGAGTGTACTAAAATGAAATTTCATATTTCTATTCAAGAATTAAATATATGTAAAATATTGCTAATGGGAGGATCCATTCTTTTAGTTCATTTAAGTCAAACCCACAGTTATTCTATAAACAGAGATCTAATTTAATCCTTAAGTAGTTCTATTTCTGAATCTTACACTACCAGTTAAAGTAAGTAATTAGATTAATCTCATATTGGGTTTAATCAGGATTTTCTAGTTGCAAAATAATAGAAATTTAACTTGATTCAAGAAAGGAAAGGTAGGCTGGCCACTTCTGGCTTAGCCATGGCAGCTAACTCTACAATCAACCTGTTGCAGCTGCTGCTGCTAGAGTTTGTGGACAGGTGTATAGGATCAAGAATTCACATTGTGATGAAGAGTGATAAAGAAATTGTTGTCAATATGGTGCTGGAAGATGTCACTGAGTTTGAAATCACACCAGAAGGTAGAAGGATTATTAAATTTGATCAGATTTTGCTAAATGGAAATAATATAATGATACCGGTTCCTGAAGGAGAAGGACCTGAAGTATGACCAAATTTTCTTGACTTATGCTAGATTCCATTTTGTTTTAGAATGACAACAAAATAGATTTTTAAAAATCTTTTGTTTAGTTTTCTAAAGCTAATTTTCCTATTAAAGGGAAATGCTTTGTAGATGTGTTATAAGACCATATTTCTAAGTTAATCATGATTATCTTGGAAAAAAAAAGAAACTAGTTTGTTTGTTGAAGAATAAAAAATAAAAGTGTTTTGGTTATTAAAAAAAGAAAGGTAATGGCTTATGTAATTAAGACATACAGAGACACTTGGATTCAGATACAACTTGATATGAATGTTAAAAAATTATTGTCATAAACCTCTCCCTACATATCTTATCATAGGAGAAATCTATGCTGATTTATGTATCTAGAAAGTGTCAGAAAATGTGAAGGGTCTGAGATTTTACCCTCCTCATAAGCTAACAAGTGAACCTGCCTCAGTTACATGATGTTGACAGAAGACATGAAGCTGCTGAACTTGATGCTTTATTATTCATGGCATAGTCACTAGCCTGAACATCATTATAATTCTGTGGATCCTCCTTACCCATAAATCCCAGGGGGGTGACACAGACAAGCTTAGATTTATGCCTACCTAGGCAGTACAGGAACTCTGATCTAATGGAACCTGAATCTTTTATAATTGTCATTCTTTCCCTTTGTTCTGGATCTCTCTCTCTCTCTCTCTCTCTCTCTCTCTCTCTCTCTCTCTCTCTCATCTCCTCTCCTCTCCTCTCCTCTCCTCTCCTCTCCTCTCATGACTGTTTACTGTTTGCCATTTGAAAATATAGTCTGGAACAAAAGGCAAACAGTGCTTTATGAGATGTGCAGAAATGTGAGAGACTCATCAAGGGTTATCTCCCAATAGAAGACTTTCTTCATGAGACAGCAATAAAGATCACTAGTTACATCCTACTATTTGAGTAATTTCAACACAGGGAAAATGTACTTTCTTTCAAAAGTACACTGAAACACTGTAAATTTGATTTATCGGGGTTGGGTACTGTGTTACTCTTTGGAACACAGTGTGCAGGTCATCTTCCCCTAAAATATATAAATTTATACTTGGATAGAGGTGGCTACTCAAAGAAATATTTGAGTACTATTAGTGGAGAAGGAGATATTTGATGTGGAACAACAAAATGAGGATAAGTTCGATGTCATCTATGCTTTTGCCCCTATGTTTAATCTTGCTTCTGCTTTTGTACATGCATTCCTCTTTCGTCTCCCTGTGTCCACACCCTAGACATCCTACAAGCCATGCCCAGGTGCATAGTCCAGTGTGAAGGCTACCATGTCCTCTTCCCAGTGAATCATGCCTCCCATCAGCTCTGGATTCCCCCAATATTTTATTTCTTCCTAAGTGGTAGCGCTTTTCACTTCCTACCTTCCATTGTAGGAATCTGTTTAGATGTCTTAGCCTTCCCATCTGGAATCTACTTCTCAGTAGATTCTGTAATTCTCTGTAACTCCAGTGGATCAAAATATACTACAGGTATTTTATATATATCTAGAGAATGGGGGAGGGAGCTATGGCTCAGTGGTAGAGAATTTGCCTAGCATGAATAAGGTCCTGGGTTCAATCCCTATCACTAAAAAAATAAAAAAGAACAAAGAAAATTATATTGGATTGAATTTCAGTCATTTATATATTTTAACTAACAACGATGGAACAATTACTTGACAAGGAATCCAGAAATATTGTTTCTCTTCTTACTTTTACAAAGTACTGATTGGCCACCCTGAACAAATCTGTTAACCTCTCTGAAACCCAGTTCTTTCATTTGTAAAAAGGTGAAACTATGTACTCTTCCTCATGTGGTTATTGAGATAATAACATGAGAAAATGCATATGAAATTACTTTAGAAATGTAAACCACCATAATAATTAATGAATTCCATTTTAAAATAACAAGTGAAGCATTTCTATTATATGAATTCAAAGTGCTTAATATTCACAGAATAGTTATTATTAAAAAGCAAGTACTATTTGAGGAATGCTTGCAAAAATCCTGCCTGTACAAAAGTATACATTTATCGATACCTGTAGTTCTTACATCTACTTTTAATTTCTCTGAAGTAAATTTAAAAATTTTACCTCCAAAAGTCCTCATGAAAGTGTAAAGTTAATCAATAATAATGCATATTAAACCATTATCTTTAGTAAATTTTATCATATCCTCATGAAAGTGTAAAGTTAATCAATAATAATGCATATTAAACCATTATCTTTAGTAAATTTTATCATATATTTTAACTGCCTGAGAAGCAAAGGAATATTTCAAAGGTAAGCTTTGAAAGGTAGATTAGAAAGTAAAACTTTGGCATAAATTTGCCTGGAAGGTAAATGGAAAAGGAACATATTGCTAAGAAAAAATAAATACTTTGGGAGTCATAGAAATGTTGTCAAATAAAAATTTGCCCAATTCGTAGCTTTGTCTTGGTCAGGTCTTATCAAACAATTTTCAGAACTTTTTTTTTGTACTGAGGATTGAACCTAGGGGTACTTAACCACTAAGTAAAATCCTTAGCCCTTTTTATTTTTTATTTTGAGACAGGGTCTCTCTAAATTGCTGAGGCTGGCTTTGAATTTGTGATCCTCCTGCCTCAACCTCCCAAGTTGCTGGGATTACAGGTATGTGCCACCACACTCAGGTGTCTCAGCCCCTTTTCTTCTTTATTTTGAAACAGGGTCTTGCTGAAAAGCACAGGATGACCTTGAACTTGTGATCCTCCTGCCTCAGCATCCAGAGCCCTGCAGCTTCAGAATCTAGGTTGATTCTCATATACTCAGGATAGACACTCACCCCAGTGCTAAGCCAGCCCTAACAGACTCAGGCTTAAGAACTGCCTCGATGCCAGGTTGGCCTCTGAAGATCCAGATTCCAAGCCTGTCCCCATGGACCCTAATACCAAGTATGAACCCAAGATTTAAGCTTGTATCTCTAAATCCAAGAACCAGGCCTGTCGCCATGGACTCAAGAGTCAGACCTATCCACAAAAACCCAAGCTCTATATTCACTATTATGGACCCAGGTTCCAGTCTATCCCCATGGACTCAAGCACTTGGATGTCCCCTGGGGACCCAAGAGTCAGGCTCGCCTTCTCATTGACCCAGGCACTAGGCCAGCTAGCCTGTGGACAACAGCATTAAGTCTGTCTGAAGAATGTGCCATAAGTCCCACTCAGTAATTCTGAAAGGACTTTCACTGCCAAAGTCAGTCTGCAAAGACTTAAAGAGATGTCTGTGTCTTCAAATGCACAGACACAAATACAAGGCCACAAGAATCAGAAATAATAAGGGAAACAACACTACAGAAGAAAAAAAATTAAGCATTAGAAACTAAGCCTAAAGAAATAGAAATCCCATGAACCAACAGAAAATAAATATTAAAATAATCATCTTAAAGAAGTTCAGAGAGCTACAAGAGAACCCAGTTAAATAATTACATGATATCAGGAAAACAACAAATGAACAAAATAAGAAATTCAACAACAACAAAAGGAACTAAACAGAAATTCCATAGATGAGGAACTCACTGACAGAAATGAAAAATTCTAGAGAGCTTCAATAGCAGACTTGGCTAAGCTGAATACAGAATTGCTGAGTTTGCAGATAAGTAATTTAAAATTGCCCAACAGAACAGAAGGAGAAAGAATGGAAAAAAGAAAAAAGCTAATACACATGAGACTTACCAGATACCACTAGGAAAACAAATATATGTATTATGGGAATCCATAAGGAAAAGACACAAAGAAAAGGTAAAAAGGCATATTAAAAGAAATAACAACAGAAAACTTCCCAATATAAAGACAAGTGAACATCTATATCCATGAATCTCAAAGAAGGCCATACAGATTAAACATAAAGAAATTTTCACCAAGACAAATTATAATCAAATTCTCAAAAATCAAAGACAAAGCATTTTGAAAGCAACAAGAGCAAAATAATTCTTCATATAACAGAGGACTTCTAGAAGACTATTTATGGATTTTTCACCAGAAAGCTTGCAGGCCAGGAAATATGGGGTAATATATTCAAAGTACCAGAAGAAAGAAGGGTCAACAACAGATAATGTGCCAGAGTTATCCTTCAGAAATGAGTAAGATAAAAAGATTTCCCACACACAAACAAAAACTGAGGCTAAACCTGCCTTACAAAAATTGTTAAAGGAAGTTATTCACACTGAAGAAAAAGGACATTAAGAACATAAAAATATACAAAAATATAAAATTTTCTGTAAACCTCTAAAAATTTAGAACACTTGGGCTGGGGCTGGAGCTCAGTTGTAGAGCACTTGCCTCGCATGCGTGAGTCACTGGGTTCGATCCTCAGCATCACACAAAAATAAATAAAATAAAGATATTGCATACATCTACAACTAAAAATTTTTTTAAAAAATTTAGAATACTTAATTATTCTAATGGTGGTGCACAGATCATGTTAACTTTAGCATAAAAGTAATAAAAATAATGAGCTATGATAATTTGTTAATGAATAAACAAAATTAAAAGATGTAAAGTGTGATACCAATGACAAAATGTGTAATGAAAAAAAAGATAAAACGTACAGCTTTTATATGCAGTCAAAGTTAACTTGATAATCAACTTGAAATAGGCTGTTATAAGGTGTTTTATGTATGCCTCATGGTAACCACAAAGAGAAAACCTATAGTAGATACATAAAGAAAAAGAAGAAGGAATCAAAGCATATCACAACAAAAACATACTCAAATAAAAAAAGCAGACAAAGACAAAAGAAGAGAGGAACAATAAAAGTGAAAGTTTTTAATTTTAAAAAGTCTATAGTAAATCCTTACCAACAATTACTTAAAATGTAAATAGATTAAATAGTCTAATCAAAAGATATGAATAGTTACATAGATTTTTAAAAATTAAAAACAATATCCAACTACCTACTGCTTACAAAAGACTTCCATAAGCTTTAAAAACAAACATATCTTAAAGTCAAAGAGTAGAAATTGTTGTTCCATGCAAATGATAGTCAAAAGACAGAAGAAGCGTCACACTTTATTTCAGACTTCAAGTAAAAAACTGAGTCAAGATATTTTTTTAAAAAGGTTGTTATATAGTGATAAAATGTTCATTCATCATGAATAACTACTTATAACAATCTTAGATGTGTATCCGACATGGGAGCACCAAAATAAATAAAGGAAATATTAACAAGAGAGAAAGGAAAAATATACAGCAATCCTATAACAATAGGGGACTTCAATATTCCATCTTTAACAAGATTATCTTGGCAGAAAACCAATAAGGAAACAGAGGACATGAACAAAACCACAGACCAAATGGACCCAACAGACATATACAGAAAATTTCATCCAACAGCAGCAGAATACACATTTTTCTCAAGCTCTAATAAAACATTCTCCATTATAGATCATACATTAGGCCACAAAACAAGTCTGAATGAATTTAAGATGATTAAAATTATACCAAATATCTTTTTCAATCATAATGGAATGAAACTAGAAATCAATATAAGGAGGAAAATTGGTAAATTCACTAATATGTAAAAATAAACAACTCATTCCTGAACCACCAGTAAGTTAAAGAGTCAAAAGAGATTGCAAACAAAAAAACAAAAAAAATCTTGAGACAAATTAAAATGAAAGTACAACATGCCAAAGCTTATAGGATGCAGCAAAAGCAGTTCTAAGAGAGAAATTTATAATGGAAAACTCCTACAGTAAGAGGAAAAGTCTCAAACAATTTTGCACCTTGAGAAACAACAAACTAGTGAGGAAAAGCAAAAGGAAGAAAATCAAAAGATCAGATCAGAAATAGCTGAGATTGAGACTATAAAAACAATAGAAACGATCAAGGAAGCCAGAATTGGCTTTTTAAAAAGAGAATCAAAATTGGCAAACCATTAACTACACAAAGAAAAAAGAGCAAAGACTAATAAATAAAATTATAAATGAGAGGACAATATAACTGATGTCACAGAAGTACAAAGGTTTATAAGAGACTACTCTAAATAATTATATTCCAACCAATTGGACCACCTTAAAGAAATGAATAAATCCACAGAAACATACAACTTACCAAGACTGAATCGTAAAGAAATAGAAACTCTCATATTCTAGTAAAGACTAAGGAAATTGAGTTGGTAATAATGATGATGCTAAAACTTCCAATAAAGAAAAACCTAGGACCTAATGGCTTCACTCTTAAATTCTACCAAAGTTTAAATTAATGCCAATCTTTGTCAAACTCGTCCAAAAACTTGGAGAGGTTGGAACTTCCAAATTCATTTTGAAAGTCCTGCATTATTCTGATACCAAAGACAGAGAACACAAAAATGAAAATATCTCTGATGAACTTAGATTTTAAAAATTATCAACAAAATAGTAGCAAACCAAATCCAGCAACACATTAAAAGGATCTTACATCTTACCCAGATGCAATGGTGTTATCCTTAATTAGCTACTTGGGAGGCTGAGCCAAGAGGATCACAAGTTCAAAGTCAGCTTTAGTCACTTAGTGAAACTCTGTCTTGAAATAAAAATTAAAAAGGGTGGAGATATATCTCAGTGGTAGGGCACCCCTGGGTTCAATCCCAAGTTACTTCCCTGACCCCTGCAAAAATCACACATCTTGATAAAGTATGATTAAAGCAATATTTATCTCTGGGATGCAATGATTCTTCAATATTTGAAGATCAATAAATGAGATACATCACATCAACCAAATGAAGAATAAAATCATGATAATCTCAATAGATGTAAAAAAGTATTTGACTAAAGTTAACATTCTTTCACAATAAAACCTCTCAACAAATGGTTGTAAAAGTAATGTACCTCAATGTAATGAAGGCCAACCAACACCAGAAAAACAAATAACCTATTCCCTAAATGGTCAAATGATCAGAACAGATATTTCTCAAAAAAAGAAATACAAATGGCCAAAAAATATATGAAAAATCTCAGTTGGTTTAGATTAGAAATCATCAAGAATACAAGTATAATTCCTAGTGATAATGGGACAGAGACACTTATACATTATTTGTGGGACTTCAAATCAGTACAAACACTTGGGAAAGCAGTAGGAAAATTTCTTCAAAAACTAGTAATGGAGACAGGCGCAGTGGCACACGCCTGTAATCCCAGCACTTTGGGAGGCTGAGACAGGAGAATTGTGAGTTCAAAGCCAGCCTCAGCAATGACAAAGCCCTAAGCAACTCAGTGAGACCCTGTCTCTACCTAAAACACAAAATGTGGTTGTGGTTCAGTGGTTGAGTATCCCTGAGTTCAATTCCCAGTACAAAAAAAAACCACCAGAAGTGGAACCACCATATGACTCAGCTATACCACTCTTTGAAATGTATCCAAAAGAACGAAAACCAGTATACTATAGTGATACAAACACATCAATGATTATAGCAATGAAATTCACAATAGCCAAATTATGGAACCAGCCCAGATGCCTTCAACAGATGAACTGATAAAGAAAATGTGATATATTTACACAATGGAGTTTTACTCAGCCATAAAGAATGAAATTAGGTTATTTGCTGGTAAATGAATGCAGCTAGAGTACATTAACTAATTGAAATAAGCCAGATATGGAAAGTCAATGGTTGAATATTTTCTCTGATATGTGGCAGCTAGAGAGAAAAGAAAAGGAATAAAAAAGAGATCTCACAGAAATGGAGGGGGAACAACATAGTAAAGGAAGGGGATAGAGAGGGAGGGAGGAACAGAAGGCATAGGGAAGTACTAGGGACCAAATCTACCAAATTATACTATGTCCATGTACAAATACACCATAATAAATCCCGCTTTTGTATATAATTTTAATTCACTAATTTAAAAAATAATACTAGTGAGAGCAGTAAAGTGGAGTGAAGGAATTGGAGGGAGAAAGGAGGGGAGAGGAAGAAAAAGTACCAGAGAATAAGATTGATCTAGCTGTGTTATGTTCATGTAAGAATATGGCATGATGAACCCCACCATTAGGTATAATTATAGGGCACCAATAAAAATATATATAATGAAGGCCATATATGCCACATACATAGTCAACATCATACTCAACAGTGAAAAGTTAAAACCTTTTCCTTTAAGATCAGGAATACAACAGGGATGTTTCTTCTTTCCATTTCTATTCAATATGGTACTGGAAATACTAGCCAAAAGAATTAGGCAAGACAAAGAAATAAAAAGCATGCAAATCAGAAAGGAAGGTAAAATTCTGTTTGCAGATGACATGATCTTTTTTAAAAACTTATTTATTCTACTTAGGTATATATGATAGAAGAATGCATTTTGATTCATCGTACACAGATGGAGCACAACTTTTCATTGCTCTGGTTGTACGTGATGTAGAACCACATCATATATGCAGTCATACATGAAGCTAGGACTATGATATCCATCTCATTCCACCATCTTTCCTGCCCCAGTGCCCCCTCCCCCTCCTTCCCTTTTGACCAAAGTGTCTCCATTCTTCCTGTGTCCCCTCCCTCATTTATGGATCAGCATCCACTTATCAGAGAGAGCATTCAGCATTTGGTTTTTTGGGATTCGCTTACTTGGCTTAGCATGATATTCTCCAACTCCATCCATTTACCTGCAAATGCCATAATTTTATTCCATTTTGCTTACATAGAGAAAACCCTAAACACTTTATCAAAGAAATAACAAAGGAAATAATAGTGTAAAGAGAACCTACAGCATGGGAAAAAATATGTCAACCATTTATCTGATAAGGGGTTAACACCCAAAATAGATAAGGAACTCAAACAACTCAATACCACAACAATAAATAACCAGATTAAACAAATCAATGAAGAATTGGAATAGAGATTTCTTAAAAGAAAAAATGTAAATGACCAATGCTCAACATTGTTAACCACTAGGGAAATGCAAATTAAAAACATACTGAGATATCATCTCACATCTGTTAGAATTACTTTTATCAAAAAGCAAGAGTTGTCAAGGATGTGAAGAAAAGAGAACACTTGTACAACATAGCCATTATGGAAAACAGTATGAAATTTCCTCCAAAAAAATTAAAAATAGAACTTTAGTTCTAAATATATATAAAATCCTACTCCTAGATATATATAAAATAATGAAATCAGTTGTCTGCTATGTCTAGGGTACCCACTAAAGGCTGGTAAAACATGCTAATAAAACAATCTCATTTAATATATGACATAAAAGAGCTAAAATCTGAGGGATTTGGAGGCTTTAAGGACAGTGTAGAGATCTAGGAAAATAAGCTTTTTATTGGTCAAATTTTGTGTTATTTTAAAGAAAACCCTTAAGTGCCATACTACAATATGTACATGTTTGTGGACATAACAATCACTTCCATTAAGGAATAGCATCAACAACTTGTAGAAAGATGACAGCAATGCCTTGTAGTTCTATAGTATTTAATTTTAGGTGTCATGCTAACTGAATTGAGGAAGGTCTAGAGAGATGATGAAGCATCATCATCATTTCTGCTGTGTGAATGAAGGTGTTTCCAGAGGAGACTGGTATGTGAGTTGGTGGACTGACTAAAGAAGATCTACCCTAAGTGGGAGCAGCTACCATCCAATCAGCTGGAGGCACAAATAGAACAAACAGGTAGACGACAGGGAAATCCCATCTCCACCCCATGC
Organism: Xerus rutilus; assembly: GCA_028644305.1. Taxonomy (NCBI): domain Eukaryota; kingdom Metazoa; phylum Chordata; class Mammalia; order Rodentia; family Sciuridae; genus Xerus; species Xerus rutilus. The sequence goes on from CM053405.1 coordinate 62,793,524, forward strand.
TTTGCAGAAAGTAGGGCATCCGTCTTCTCTGCCCTTGGACATGGCTTCTTTGGCTTTTGGGGCTCAGGAACTCATACCAGCAGCCTCTCAGGCTTTCAGCCTTGGACTGAGAATTACCTTATATAGCAATAGCTATGTTATTGGCAGCCCAGGATTTTCAGCTTGTAGATGACCTATTGTGGGTCCTCTCAGCCTCTATAATTGAGCAAATTCCCCTAATACATCTCCTGTCGTGTATTTGTATCTATTTATCTATGTATGCACAGATAAACATATATATATACATGTATGCATGAACCTGTGATTGTTCAATTTATGATTTCTTTTTACTTTATAATCAGTTTTTATTAGGGTATTAAATACATTTTGATCTATTTTTTGCTATTTTTTTTTTTACTTATAATAGCCTTATCAGAAGGCAGTCCCATCATAAGTGAAGCAGGAAATGCCTGTCTATCCATTCATCCATCCTATTGGTTCTGTCTCTCTCGAGAACCCTGACTAATACAAAGGTTTAAAACATTCTCTGATTCCCCTAAACCATAGAGCTACTGAATATTCAGAAAGTAAAGCAAAAATCAGATCTTCATAAACCCTCATGGGGCATGTCCAGGGGCACTCATTGGTAGCAAGAATTCACCACATTGCAAGGGATCATGGGATGGCCCCCAAGTCAAGAAGATGCATTTTTCATTGAACAGGTGTAAAACATAGCAGGAGTATGTTCTCCCATTCTTTCATCAAATTCACATTTGATCAAATTCTAAAAGGAAAGGAAATATAAGAATTCTTTAATATTAAGGATTGAGAGTAGCGGGGGGAAAGTTAGATACCAAAGTACCGGAAATTGGAGCTCTAAATCCCTGAAAACAGAAGAACTTCACCCAGAAAACTGGATTCTGATAGAAGAGCCCTCTAAGTTAGATGGTCTTAGATATGCACTAACTGGATATGTTACCTAGGACAGAAGAGATAACTGCTCACCTAGGGTTGCACTTCTCTTCCACAAAGAAGGGAGGGTAGTTACTGAGAAGGATTGCCCAGCCACAAACCACATTCTCCAGCATCCTTAAATGTAGGTGCCTATCTCACCAATGTGAGCACAAATGAAGTATTTTATTTTCTGACTTAAATGGTAAAGAAATAGTTGTTTTCTAATTTTTCTTTTACTATATTGAAGATGCATGTTGAGAAGTCAGAGCCTCTAACTGTCTGGGTTTCTGAGTAGTAATGGGAACTGACTCCCATCTTCCCAGCCTACTATTCCTGGAGCACTTATATTATAGAATTATATTTTGAAAAGTAAATAAACTTTTCTTTGCTAAGTAACTCAGTTTTGGAGGGTGTTTATTATAACAGCTAGCAATTCCATAACCAAAATCACTTGATGTCTGTCTTGGTGCTTATCCATAAAAGGAATTCAATAAATACTTGAATAAATGAATCTGTGAAATGGGAATATGACTCCAATGTAGTATACTTTGTAGATTTTTGTGAGAAAAAATTAAATAATATATATGAACATGTTTGGAAAACACTTATTCTAATACCTTCACTTGTATAATTTTTACTGCCAGGAAAAAAGAAAATGAAAGATCAAAATACGTGTAGACACATGAGTAGAAAGATATTTCTGTTTAATAGAAGAGATCATCTTAGTGCAGACTATCAAACCAATGAAAAAACTAGGTTTTAGTTAAATGTGCTTTAGTGTCCCAAAGAAAGTGATTCTAAGTAGCAAAGTTAGCATTTATGCAGGTTATGGAAATTATCTGAAGAGCACACAGCAGGACTAAGTGCTCAGTGTAGTAATTTGGGTAATCTGTGTTGTCTTACTATGGTGAAGGGTCTATAGGAGGATATAGGAAATTTGCATGTTGATGACATTTTCAATGATATTAAATTATTTTTAGTACTTCAGTGAGACTTAAGAGGCATTAGTAGAAGGAGACAAAAAGGAGGTTAAAGAGAGAAAGGCTGAGAAATTTATATTCAGCTTTAAATATTAGGACTACCCTTCAAGGAAATGAACCAGAATCCTGAACATTCCCATGAGGCAGAGCAAAAAACAAACATCAAAATATTACAGGCTGCTATGGAAGAAGCAGCTTCCACTTATTTTAAAGTAACACAAAGATCTTTATTCTCTTTGGTGTGACTCTATCTGGTTTGCAACCAGAGAAATGGAAAAACTGACCACTGTTTATGTACTATGACTTGAAACGCATTTAAATAAAATAATTAAATTTAAAAAATAGAGTAACTAAATAGAGTAACTAAAAATTTTCATTATTTTCAGTACTAATCTTAGAAATATTAATTTTATATACAATATTTCAAATTGAAAGCAATATCTCAATGGACTCAAAACTTACATTCTGTTATCTAAAACAGAACAGATAATTTATAAATGTAAAAATGAAATGCACATTGTATTTAAAATGCCTAATAAAAAAAAGAATGTATTTATTAAAAAATAAATTTTGGACCACCAAAAAATAAATAAATAAAGTAACACAAAGATCTTTATTCTCAAAGTCAGAAAGTAAAACTTTGCAGACAATCAAACAATAATAAGCAAGAATATATCTTGAAATTTTGCAATCCTATGAACTTTACATATATGTTCGTCTTCATTCTTCAATTATTTTAGCTTAAGAAACAAGTCATTTCTATCTCAGTTTTAAAGCTGAATGATGAGATGTCTTTGCAGCCACCAGATGACAGACTATTGGTGATTTATCTCCCAAAGAACAACACTGCATTCACTGCAGTCATAGGTAGTAAGTATTTATAGTACATGTAGAATAGCAGGCAGTAGAGGAATTAAACTAGATGAAAGAAATTAAATTAAAATGTAAAATGACTACATTATGCCAGAAAATGTATGATTTCAACTATCTGAATTATATAAACAGGTAGAAATAGGTTTCATTTTAGAATTAGTTAGTAAGTATGTGGAAAACTAAGAAAAAGAAAATTGAGGACAAAAATCATTTTAGCTTCCTAGTATTAAATAAGATATATAATGGTAGAATTTATCAGAAACAAAACAAGAAACCATAACATAAAAGACTTTGTAATTAAACTATAAAATTCAAATTTATAAAAAAGGAAGAAATAAAAAAGATGCATATATATAGATTGTTAAGTGTTTGAAGATTTAAGATTTGGATAACTGTCTACAAAATTCCACATAATAAGGACTAGAGTAATGGAATTAGCATCTTTTACTGTAGCACACTATGATTAACAGAATTTTAAAACAAAGCATGATCTTAATATAGCTTAGTACACCAAAAAGTAAATCACATGTCACAACGTGAAGTTAAAAAAATAACTCTAATGTTCTTTTTTATGTTCCTATGATGACAAAATAATGGAAAAAAATGGTTTTTAGGGTTAATTTTGGTAAAAATTGTGAAGGGAAACTGACCAGTTTCTCATGCTTTCATATCTTTCAATCACAAAAAGTGATAACTGATAGACTGAATTAGACACCTTTCCTAGAGGTGTTGATATTTGTAAAGTAACCGAAGGGCTATTCAAATCTAGTGGGTGAGAGAAGATGTGGGGCAAAAGAGAATGGGCTACCCAAGAATCCTTGAATTCATTCATGAAGATACGTGGTCTTGCACCCGTCCCTCTGAGGGAAAATGAACCAAACTCCTGCTGGCCTTTGAACTTATCCCAAAGTGGTCTACCATTGAGTTAACATTTTCTTAGTGTATCAGTCTTTGTTCAAATTTTCATATGAATTAGGATCCCACTCCATACAACACGTTTTTTTAAATTGACACGATAATCACACATATTTGGGGGTTATAATATGCTATTTCAATATATATATTCAATATATATATATATCAGGTGAATTAGAGTAATTAGCATAACATTGCCTCAAATACTCATCATTTCTTTGTTGTGAGATCACTCAAAATCCCTCTTTTTAGTTAATTTAAAATATGTGTTACATTATTCTAAACTATGGTCAACCTACTGTAAAATTAACATCAGAACTTTACTCCTCCTAATTGTAACTTGCACCCCTTGATTTATTTCTCATCTCCCTATCCCCTCTCTCTTTCCAGTTTCAATAACTATGGTTCTCTCTACTTCAATGAGAACAGTGTTTTCAGATTCCACATATAAATAAAATCATACATGAGTATTTATTTTCCTGTGCCTGAGTTATTTCAATTAACATAATGGCCTCTGGTTCCATCCATGTTGTCACAAATGATGATTTCATTCTTTTTATGGCTGAATAGTGCTCATTTTATGTATGTAACACACTTTCTTTATCCATTCATTAGCTGATGGACACTTAGGTTGATTCCATATCTTGACTATTGTGAATAGTGCTGCAGTAAACATGGGAGTGCAGGTGTCTCTTTGATACTGATTTAATTTCCTTTGGATAAATACCCAATAGTGGGATTGCTAGATCATGTTAGGTCTGTTTTTAGTTTTTGAGGAATCGTCATGCTGTGTTCCACAATGGCTGTACTAATTTACATTCCCACCAACAGTGCACAAGGGGTCTCTTTTCTACACATCCTCCCCAGCACTTGTTATCTTTTGTCTTTTTGATAATAGCCATTCTGACTAGAGTGAGGTGATTTTGAATTGTAGTTTTTATTTGCATTTCCTTGATAATTAGTAACATTAAACTTTTTTTTTCATATACCCTTTGGTCATTTGTGTGCCCTTTTTTCACAAATGTCTATTAAGGTCCTTTGCCCATTCTTTTTAATCAGATTTTATATTTTTTACTATGGTGTTTTTGGAGTTCCTCAGATAATGTGGGTATCAACTCCTTGTCAGATGTATCATTTGCAAATATTTTCTCCCATTCTGTAGGTTATCTCTTTATTGACTTTTTTCCTCATTGGAAAGGAGCTTTTTAGTTTGGTGTAATCCCATTTATCTATTTTTGTTTCTGTTGCCTGTGTTTTTGAAGTCCTATTCAAAAAGCGCTTGCTTAGTCCAAAGTCACACAACATTTCTCATACTTCTTTTAATAATTTCACAGCTTCTGGGTTTTTTTTTAATGTTTTTTTTTTTTTTTTAGTTGTAGATGGACACAATTTCTTTATTTTATTGCTTTGTATGTGGTGCTGAGGATCGAACCCAGGGCCTCACGCATGCGAGGCAAGCGCTTTACCGCTTAGCTACAGTCCCATCCCCCAGCTTCTGGTTTTAAATTTAAGTGTTAATCTGCTTAAAGTTGATTTTTATACCTAGTGAGAGATAGGGATCAAGCTTCATTCTTCCTCAAGAGGATATCCCATTTTCCCAGCACCCATAATTAAAAACACTGTAATTTCTCCATTGCATATTCTTGGCAATTTTTTCAAAGATCAGTTGACTGTAAATGAACAGACTAATTTCTGTGCTTTCTATTCTGTTACATTGGCCTGTGAGTATGTTTTCATCCCAGTACCATGTAGTGTTGGTTTCTATAGCTTTATAGTATATTTTGAAGTCCAGTAGTGTTATGTCTTCAGCTTTGTTCTTATTTAGCTGAAGATTGCTTTGGCTATTTGAAGTCTTAAATACGGATTTTTTTCTATTTCTGCAAAGAATATCATCTGTATTTTAATAGAGATTTCATTGAATAATATGGACATTTTTAACAATATTATTTAATAGAGATTATCTTTCCACTTATTTTTGCCCTCAATTACTTTCATCAATATTTTATAATTTTCAGTAGAGATCTTTTACCTCCTTAGTTAAATTTTTTACTAGGAAGCTTTTTATAGCTAATGTAAATGGAATTGATTTATATTTCAGATAGTTCACTATTGTACAGAAATGCTATTAATTTTGGATGCTGCTTTTCTATCCTACAACTTTACTAACTTTATTTTTTAGTGATATCTTTAGAGTTTCTCTATATAAAACCTTATATGTTTGTTTTAAGATGAAAGTAATTGGGACCCACGCAGGAGCCCAGGCCCAGGTCAGGCCCACGACCAGCCCTGCCAACTTGTGACCCATACTGGAGCCCTGGCTCAGGCTCAGGATTGCCCCTGCCGACCAGCACAGGTTTCCAGGCCTAGGGCAGGCCCTGGACCAGCCCACTGAACTGTGTAAGAGCCCAGGCCCAGGACCACCCCAGCACAAAGCAGAGGACCACGCTGTGGCTCCCCATTTACCAATGCCTCGCTTCCCTGTCCGCCTCCATCTTGAGACACTGCAGCTATCACCATAGCTCTCCCCATGTAGTAACCTCCACCTTGGGACAACAGACAGGGCCTGGAGGCAGCTACCCACCACAGCACAGCACACCACGGTGCTGCATTTCTGAATAGGCAGCCCAAAGCCATTGTAAGACCCTTTCAGTTCTGTCTCTGAAAGTGGTCACATCCATCTTGGGACACCCCCACTGTTATCTTGAGTTACTTCCACTACCACCACCGCCATCTTTAGTTGTAGTAGTCCATCTGGGGACACCTGCTAGGGATAGGAAGCCCAACACCAAGGTGAGGTACAGATAATTTGCAGGTACACTACAAGATTATAGGGTAGAAACTGCAATACCTCAGATCTGCACTGCAAGAAAGGAAGACACATAGACAACATGTAAAAACAAGGAAAGAAAGTCCCCCAAACAAACCAAGTTACTACAATAATAGAAACCATTGACAGTGCAGTTGATAAAATGTCAGAGGCATTCAGAATGTACATAATTAAAATGGTCTACAAATTAGAGAATGACATAAGAGAGCAAATATAGGCAAAAATTGATCACTCCAACAAAGGTAAGAGAGCAATTATAGGCAACCATTGATCACACCAACAAAGAGACAAGGGAGCAAATACAAGTAGCAAAATATTACTTTAAGAAAGAGATAGAGATCCTGAAAAAAATGCAGAAATCCTTGAAATGAAAAAAACAATAAACCAAATAAAAAAACTCAATAGAAAGCATCACCAACAGACTAGATCACTTGGAAAACAGAACCTCAGATGATGAAGACAAAATACACAATCTTGAAAATAAAGTTGACCACACAGTGAAGATGGTAAGAAACCATGACTAGAACATCCAAGAATTATGGGATAACATCAAAAGACCAAATCTAAGAATTACCAAGATAGAGGAAGGCACAGAGATTCAAACCAATGTGTACAATGAATCAATTTGCACTGTTAACATGTAAACCTAAATAAAACAAATAAAAAATTAAAATAAAAATAAATAAATCAAGCTGGGCGCGGTGGCTCACACCTATAATCCTAGCACTTTGAGAGGCTGAGACAGGAGAATCATGAGTCCAAAGCCAGCCTCAGCAACAGTGAGGCGCTAAGCAACTCAGTGAGACCCTATCTCTACATAAAACACAAAATAGAGCTTGGGATGTGGCTAAGTGGTCAAGTACCCCTGAGTTCAATCCTCAGTACAAAATAAATAAATAAATAAATAAATAAATAAATAAATAAATAAATAAAAATGATTGGGAATGCAAATCATGTCTCAATAATAACCCTGTTTGTTAATGGCCTAAACTCATCAATCAAAAGACATAGACTGTCAGATTGGATCAAAAAATAAAAACTCAACAATATGCTGCCTTCAAGAAATTCATCTCATTGGAAAAGATATCCACAGACTGAAGGTGAAAGTTTGGGAAAAAAAATACCACTCACATGGACAGTGTAAACAATCAGGGATTTCCATCTTCATATCAAATAAACTAGACTTCAAGTCAAATTTAGTCAAAAGAGATACAGAAGAACATTTCATACTGTTTAAAGGAAACATACATCAACAAGACATAACAATTATAAATATATACACCCCAAACATTGGAGCATCTATGTTCATCAAACATTCTCAATTTCAAGAAACAAATAGACCACAACACAATAATATTGAGTGACTTTAACACACCTCTTACACCATTTGATAAATCTTCCAAACAAAAACTAAACATAGAAATTAGAGAATTCAATAATACAATCAATAATTTAGACTTAACCAACATATATAGAACATTTCATTCATCAACAAGTGAATACACTTTCTTCTCAGCAGCACATGGATCCTTCTCTAAAATAGACCATATATTATGTCACAAAACAAGTCTTAGCAAATACAAAAAAATAGAGATACTACCCTGCATTCTATCTGACCATAATGGAATGAAATTAGATATCAATGATAAAATTAAAAATAGAAGCTACTCCAACTCCTGGAAACTAAATAATGTGCTATTAAATGAACAATGGATAGCAGAAGACATCAAAGAGGATATTAAAAAATTCTTAGAGATAAATGAGAACACTGATACATCATATCAAAATCCCTGGGACACTATGAAGGCAGTACTAAGAGGAAAATTCATTGCATGGAGTTAATTCCCTAAAAGAAGAAAATGTCAACAAATAAATGACCTAACATTACATCTCAAAGCCCTAGAAAAAGAAGAAAAAATCAACACCAAAAGTAGTAGAAGACAGGAAATAATTAAAACCAGAGCCAAAATCAATGAAATTAAAATGAAAGAAACAATTGAAAAATCAAAAAATGGTCCTTTGAAAAAATAAATAAAATTGATAAACCCTTAGCCACGCTCAGGTGAAGGAGAGAGAAAACTCAAATTACTAAAATTCATGGTGAAAAAGGAAATATCACAATGGACACTTTTGAAATACAGAACATAATTAGAAACTACTTTGAAAATTTGTACTCCAATAAAATAGAAAACATCAAAGACATCAACAAATTTCTAGAGTCATATAATTTACCCAAACTAAATCAGGATGATACACACAAGTTAAACAGATCAATTTCAAGCAATGAAATAGAAGATGCCATCAAAAGCCTACCAATCAAGAAAACCCCAAGACTAGACAGATTCACACCTGAGTTCTAAAAGACCCTCAAAGAAGAATTAATATCAATGCTTTTCAAATTATTCCATGAAATACAAAGAGGAACACTTCAAACTCATTCTATGAGGCCAATATCACCCTGATTCCAAAACCAGATTCCAAAAAGACATATCAAGGAAAGAAAACTTCAGACCAATATCTCTAATGAACATAAATGCAAGAATTCTCAATAAAATTCTGGCAAATCAAACACAAAAACATACTTAAAAGATAGTGCACCACAATCAAGTGGGGTTCATCCCAGGGATGCAAGGTTGGTTCAATATATACAGAAATCAATAAATGTAAATCATCACATCAATAGACTTTTAGATAAGAATCATACGATCATCTCAATAGATACAGAAAAGGCATTCAACAAAATGCAGCACCCTTTCATGTTCAAAACACTAGAAAAACTAGGGATAACAGGAACATATCTCAACACTATAAAAGCTATCTATGCAAAACCTAAGGCCAACATTATCCTAAATGGTGAAAAATTGGAATCATTCCCTCTAAAAACTGGAATAAGACAGGGATACCCTCTTTCACCACTTGTATTTAACATAGTCTTGAAACTCTAGCAGAGCAATTAGACAGGATGAAGAAATTAAAGGGATATGAATAGGAAAAGAACTCAAAATATTACTTTTTGCCAATGACATGATTCAATACTTAGAGGATCCAAAAAAATCCACCAGAAATCTTTTAGAACTAATAAACAAATTCAGCAAAGTAGCAGGATATAAAATCAACACCCATAAATCAAATGTATTGCCTTACATCAGTGATAAATCCTCTAAAAGAGAAACTAGGAAAACTACCCCACTTACAATAGCCTCAAAAAACTAAAATGCTTGGGAATTAATTTAATGAAAGAGGTGAAAAACCTCTACAATAAAAACTACAGAACTCTAAATAAAGAAATTAAAGAAGACCTTAGAAGATAGAAAGAGCTTACTTTTTCTTGGATAGGCAGAATTAATATTGTCAAAATGATCATACTACCAAAAGCACTATACAGATTTAAAAATGAAATTCCAATCAAAATCCCAATGACATTCCTTATAGAAATGGAAAAAGCAATCATGAAATTCATCTGGAAAAATAAGAGAATGAGAATAGCCAAAGCAATCCTTAGAAAGAAGAGTGAAGCAGGTGCCATCACAAACCAGTCCTTAAACTATACTACAGAGCAATAGTAACAAAACAGCATGGTATTGGCACCAAAATAGACATGTAGACCAATGGTACAGAATAGAAAACACAGAGACAAACCCACATAAATACAGTTATCTCATACTAGACAAAGGCACCAAAAACATATATTGGAGGAAAGATAGCCTCTTCAACAAATGGTGCTGGGAAAACTGGAAATCCATATACAGCAAAATGAAATTAAGCCCCTGTCTCTCACCATGCACAAAAATCAACTCAAAGTGGATTAAGGACCTAGGAATTAAACCAGAGACTCTGCACTTAATGGAAGTAAAAGTAGGCCCAAATCTTTATCATGTCAGATTAGGCCCCAATTTCGTCAACAAGACTCCTATAGTGCAAGAAATAAAATCAAGAATCAATAAATGGGGTAGTTTCAAACTAAAAAGCTTCTTCTCAGCAAAAGAAACAATCAATGAAGTGAACAGAGAGCCTACATTTGGGAGCAAATTTTTGCCATACGCACATCAGATAGAGCACTAATCTCCAGGATATATAAAGAACTAAAAAAACTTAACACCAAATAAACAAACAACCCAACCACTAAATGGGCTAAAGAACTGAACAGACACTTCTCAGAAGAAGATATACAATTGATCACCAAATATATGAAAAAATGTTCAACATCTCTAATAATTAGAGAAATGTGAATCAAAACTACACTAAAATTTCATCTCATGTCAGTCAGAATGGCAGTTATCAAGAATACAAACAATAGTGTTGGCGAGGATGTGGGGGAAAAGACACACTCATACATTGATGGTGAGACTGAAAATTGGTGCAAACAATCTGGAAAGCAGTATGGAGATTCATTAGAAAACTTGGAATGAAACCACCATTTGACCCAGCTATCCCACTCCTTGGTTTATACCCAAAGGATTTAAAAACAGCATACTACACTGATGCAGCCACTTCAAATGTTTATAGTTGCACAATTCACAATTGCTAAACTATGTAACCAACCTAGATGCCCTTCAATATATGAATGGATTAATGCTGAATATTACTCAGCATTAAAAGAGAATAAAATTATGGCATTTGCAGGTAAATTGATGGAGCTGGAGAATATCATGCTAAGCAAAATAAGCCAATCCCCAAAAAACGGGCTGAATGTTTTCTCTGATAAATGGATGCCAATACATGATGGGAGTCAGGCATGGAATGAGTGGAGGAACTTTAGATGGGGCAAAGGGGAACGGAGAGAGGAGGCATGGGGATAGGAAAGATGGTGGAATGAAACTGACATAATTACCCTAGGTACATGTATAATTTCATGAATGATGTGTCTCTATTTCACGTACAACCAACCAGCAAAGTGAAAAACTCTGCTCCATTTATGTACAATGAATCAAAAAGCTTCCTGCTGTCATGTACAGCTGATTAGAACTAATAAAAAAGGTAAAAAAATTTAAAAGTAATGAATACCCAAATCTATGATAAAATTGACACTTTAGAATGATTTTAAGGGAAAACACAAACTTATGTTTGTAACTCTGAGTATCTCTTTCAACCATACCCTAACCCGTCAGATTGACAGTTGTCTATAATATTTATCTCAATGTGAGAAGAAGAGATATGCTGTTTTCTACCTTTCTGATAATACAGACAGAAACTGCACTGTCAATATGAGAAAGTATCACAACAGAACTAACAGGTATACTATGTAGAAATGACATCTTTTGCTTTGTTTAAGTGAAATGCAACCACATGCATGAGTATGTTCTACATATTCTGCATTGAGTCTTCAAAGTTGATCTTTAAAAAATGAACTAGAGCCAATATTACCAGAGACAACTTCACCACAAGCAACAGAATTGCATAATTACATTGTAGTCAGATAGCATAAAAAGTCATCTGAGATAATTCAATATGAAAATCTAACAATGTATATGTGTGATATTAGGGCTTGAAGATCATTGTCCAAGCATGTAATATCTCTGTAGAGATCCAAATTAAGAGTTTAAGAAGTAAAAAAAGAAAATGTATAATTTAGTATAATGTCATGGGATCAAATATTTGCCAACAAAAGAAAAGTCAAGTAAGTAAACATTTTTTCTTTGTATTTCTGCTAACTTTTATTTTTGAAGCACATATTGTGAACAAGCCAGAGAAGTATCCTAGACTACAGATTACCCTGCAAAAAGATTAGTCTGGCTACTATCTTCACCATAATAAAATCTCACATTGCAATGAGTTTCATACCATGAGACATTGGAATGTTTACACATAGAAAAGACAACTTTTTATAGGAAGGTTAAAAAGAAGTAGCTCCTAAATCATTACAATAGTCTGCTTATATATAAGGAGAGTCATTGTTACATCGTGGAGTACAGATGAAGAAAATGATCAGATACTGATGCATTTGTGCTAGTGTGGCATCCAACTCACACCTCTCCCCAAGAAGTGCAGCCCAGATAATTCTGCAGAAGCAGCCAAGTTTATTGAGGAAATAGGTACACAGACCAATCGATTGGAGTCAGCTCTCCTTTCCTTTAGAGAGTGACCCCAAAATGAGGGTTTTAGAGGTTATTATAGGGTGGGTGAGTTATATGACTTCGGGAAGCAGGATTTGGCAAGTATTCAACCTATAGTTATTTATAGTTCAACCATGATGGCGCCCCCCACGTCCCCCTTTCAGTTCTTGGAACTTTAGGTTACGTAGGCCACGGGGCCTGGCAGCTTGTGGTTTGGCCCCATCCATGAGAAGAAAGCATAGCATTAAATCACAGATGCACAAAAAGCAGTTAGCAGATACATGCAGGCCTGAGTCACAGTGACTCCATTTTGAGTTTGGATTTTACACTAGAGCATTAGTACTTCCTAGGCGTTAGTCACGAAGACGGGCTATTTCAGTGCTTTTGCTCTCCTTGGACAGAAGAATATTAGTATTACATTTCCAATAGAAAGCAAAAACTGAAAATAAATGCTTACTACCTGTTTGACATCTCTGCTGTTGTAAACAAAGATACCATACCATTCTGGAGATGAGCATTAGATTCAGCTAGGGAGGTTCCATAACTGATCACAGCCCAATAAGAAAGCAAAAGGTACAATGAGAATTTGAACCAAACTGAGATTTGATGGATTTCCACTCTACTTACAAAGCATTGCCCATCTCTTCCTCAATACCTCCCTTCCCCACCTCAAAAGGAAACACAGGAATCCCTCCAGAGAAGAGAAGCCTTCTATTTTGTGTCTAGAGTGGCAAATTTACCTGAAATTTATCTTCGATTTGATCCAATCTGTGGACCAGCCACAAGGAAAAGGCTGGATTATGGTAATCCACTAGAGTCTGCATTTGCTAAAATCACATAGAAGATTTGTTTGAGGTATATATCCCCCAGGACCCAATTTAGATTTACCATTAGCAATTTGCAATGGGGATCACAGGCAAGTGCATTTTTAACAAATGCTTTGGTGATCCTGAGATTAAAACAAAACAAAACAAGCAAACAAATCAAAACAAAACAAAACCCTACTTACCCAGAAGGGACAGTTCAATCCCAAATGGTTAATCCCAAATGGACAACTATAACAACATCCTGAAATGGTCCCAGATCCAGATCCCTAACTTTTCAAATAGTTAAGCTTTGCCTGAATACATGCTTCAGTTGTGAGCTGCCCACTGAAAAATAAAATGAATACTCACATGACTTTCCACTTCTCTTCAAATTAAAACTATTTCAAAATTTTCTAACCTCAAAATAAAAGCAGCATATCATACAAGGCTTTATAATGTTATCAGGTATCCCTATCACTAAAGTCCTACACTTAATGAACTATGAATACAAAAATATAATAGCACCTAACTAAACAAATGAACAAATACCAAAACAAAAAGCCATTACATTTTCTCCCAGTTAAGAATTTCAAAAACAGTGAGTTCTTTGGAATTTTCCAAATGAATAAAATCAGGGGCTTTTGTGATACTTTGAGTAATTTTGCCATGTATATGATAATAAATCTAATATAAAAATCGAAATATAAAATTTAAAGTAAAATTGATGTTACAATATAAAAATTTAAAATAAATTCTGAGCTTTATAGAATCTAACTTTCTTATGCTATTAAAATAGAAATTTAAGAACTCTACTGTAAGACCAGTGGTATAATAAAGTGCTTACTGAGCATGCCCAAGGCCCTGGGTTTGATCCCTAGCACCAAAAACAATGAGAACCAAAAACTAGCTCTTAAAAAGAAAAGAAAAGAAAAGAGCTCTGCTGTCAGCTGAAGAGATGGTGCCAATTCTCAGGTCATTCTGTACATAAAGAAGCCTATTGGACACAGAAGGCTTCAAAAAAGATTCTGAAATGGCCCGCATGGAGTGTGCCCCGTGTTGGGAGGTCTCACAGGAATTCTGACTCCTAAGGAGGAGTGGTAAATACTACAATCTATAGAGGAAGAGGCAGATCCTGAGTCCTACTCCTGACTGCTACTCTGCCAGGTACAAACTGGGTTCCTTTTCACCTGTCAATTAATTTATTGAGATACTGGTAATATGAAAGCATACATGGAACTACTCAAACTAATTTGTTTGATTTCTTTAACCCTCAATGATCTGATTAGGAAGACTGCACCAATCACTTTAAAATCTTTAAGGAAAAATACGCAAGAAAATTAAAAGTTAAGATGATTTTTTTCTAAAATATGAAAGACTTAATGTATTTAAAATATAAAAAAGAAAAGCTGAGTAACATTATGGGGACAGGATTTAATGAATAAATGAACAACCAGAATGCATTGCTGAGGATATAAAATGTAGATAACACATATTAATTTTCCACAAATTATAAAATAAAATATTGTTAAAGATGCAGTAAGTTGATATTTCATTTAAAATAATTTATGTATTCATTTATACCCTACTTTATTCTAGAAAAGATTTGAATTAGCAAGTAATTGGTTATATATTTTTAAAATATTGTTTGAAAGACAAATGAACAATAAATGACAATAAAAAATTAAGAAAATATGAAATGTGCAAACTTTCTGAGAAATTATCTTAAAAGATAGTACAGAAACAATTATAAAATTTCCAATTCTTAAAATATCTAAGCACCAAAATATATTCCCTAGAACTAATTAAGAAATTTTGCTTTTCATATGTACAGTAT
This sequence comes from Xerus rutilus, assembly GCA_028644305.1. Lineage (NCBI taxonomy): Eukaryota > Metazoa > Chordata > Mammalia > Rodentia > Sciuridae > Xerus > Xerus rutilus. The sequence goes on from CM053405.1 coordinate 62,808,745, forward strand.
CACATATAAAGCTGTTTTTCCTCCAACTCAAAAATAATGACAGATCTAAGGCTTATTGCCTTTTTTTTTTCCTTCTTTTCAGTGCTAGGGATTGAATCCAGGGCCTCATGCATTCTAGGCAAGTGCTCTATCACTGAACCACATCCCCAGCCCTGTCCTCCTGCAATTTTTTTTTTTTTTTTTGGTACTAGAGATTGAACCCAGGTACACTTAACAACTGAGCCACATCCCTAGCCTCAGCCCTTTTTTATTTTTTATTTTCAGAAAGGGTCTCACTAAGTTACTCAGGGACTCACTAAGTAGCTAAGGCTGGCTTTTAATTTGTGATCCTCCAGCCTCAGCCTCCCAAGCTGCTGGGATTACAGGCATGTGCCACCACACCCAGCTGTCCTCCTACATCATAAAGACCAATACTTTATTATCTCAGTCCTTTAGATGAATTGTCTTGTTTCATCTTCTCAACAGTACTAAAAGACAAGTACCGCTTTTATCCCTATTTTACAGATAAGGAAACTAACAATTAGGGTGGGAAGTACCTTGCCCAAATTCATACGAGTACAAAATGAGACAGAGTCGGGCGCGGTGGCTCAAGCCTGTAATCCCAGCACTTAGGGAGGCTGAGACAGGAGAATCGCGAGTTCAAAGCCAGCCTCAGCAATGACGAGGCGCTAAGCAACTCAGTGAGACCCTGTCTCTACATAAAACACAAAATAGGGCTGGAGATGTGGCTCAGTGGTAGAGTGCCCCTGAGTTCAATCCCCAGTACCAAAAAAAAAAACAAACAAAATGAGACAGATAAACTATAATACACTTTAATCCATATTTACATTTCTGATTTCATATTTCTTTCTTCCTTTCACCTCATGTCCTCTTCACATGTACAGAATGGCTACAATTCTATGTGGTCACTCATATTAAGTACTTTGTTTTTCACAATGTGCCAGTAAACTGAAGACATTCTGCCACTATTCTCTCTAGCTTCTTCTATCACCACCCTCTTACCACAATCCAATTCACCACAATAATCTCAGGAAGCACAGAGCACTTGTGCATAAAGTGGAGTTTGCCAGAGCTGCCATTGTCAACATGTGGGTAGAATGATTGCTTCAGGACTTCACACCTGGGGACAAGGTGAGGGCAAGGGTAGGTAGGAGGCAGAGTCTTAGAAATGGCTCTCGGAATACAAAAAGGGAAACAGTAAGCTGCCACTGTGTTGTTGGTTCCCTAAGATGTATTGCCATCACTGAAAGAAAAGAATACTCTCTCTAGGCAAATGAGTACATTACATGTAAATCATTTATATGCCATTTAAAAGATTTGAATATTGATGAGACTAAAACTTTTCATTTCCATCTCTCTCTCCATTGTCTTTCTGGCCATGGCTTGAAGCCCATCACAAAACAAGGTCATTTGGCAATTTTTCCAGCAACTCTAAACATGCATAAGTCATGTCTCCTATGCAAGGCCATGTTTGAAGCCCATCACAAAAAAGGTCATTTGGCAATTTTTCCAGCAACTCTAAACATGTGTAAGTCATGTCTCCTATGCAAGGCTATGTCCTGTGATAGACAGCACACATTTGGCAGTGAGTCTGCTAGCCCAAGTGTGTAAAATGGCAGCATCTTATCAGTAATGCTTTATCACCCTATAGAGTACTTTATCCAAACATATTCCTGTGAAAACTGAAAAGAAGAAATTTGGCATAAACTCTAATGATCCATTAATGATCTAGGTCCCGTAATTTTTTTCTCCACACTGCAACTATGTAGTTATATAGAGAGAGGACACTCTAATAAAGCAGAACCTTAGAGTACATGAACACAAGCAGGAAGTCTGGTAAGGGTATTCTTTGCCATGAGTTAGATCCCTGTTTCCCATCATAACTCCAGTAATTCCTACTTTTAGAACAGGTTCTAAAACTCACTGCAGTAAAGAGTCTGGCTAATTTGTGTCTTAGCCCAACAACGTTCAATGCCAGGATTGAAATATGGCTGCCACTATACCCATTGTACCTCCCTTATCAATGGCTCCAAGGGTATTCCACACTGCTTGCATCTGTGGTGTGAAATATCTTTCATTTCTTTCAGTCAAGGGCACATGAATCTGCTAGCATGAAATTGATCAAGTGGTTCATTCAGTTATTAGAGAACTGTTTCCGGAGTGCTTGCTTCATGCCTGGTACCAAACCAAGTGCCAAGAATACAAGTGAGCAAGATAAATCTGCTTTTGGTGCTCAGGGAACCTACATTATCAGGGGAGGCAAAAAAATTAGCCAAGCAATTAAAATGGAGCCAGTTTTAGACATACTCATTGTCATCTATATTCATTCATGAGAGAGAAGGGGCAGGGTGGGGTGGGGAGTGAGTTGGTGGAAGGGAAAAGAAAAAAACGCAAAAAATTTAAATTCTGCCTGCCATTCTTTTCATTGATAACACATCCTGAGGAAAACACAATCCAGGAAATATGAAATCTCAGTTACCACCTGCCACTCATAATGTGAACATCTCACCACTGAATGATTGAGTGTTTTAAAGGTATGACAACTAAATACAAGCCACTGTCTTCATCTTATCTTCAACTGAATTAATAGCAGTCTGGAAGACAAACAGGTTGTGTTGGGTTTATTTAAGAAAGGAGAAATAAACATATTCTCGAATGTGGTAACTTCCTAATAGGACTTTTCAAGGGTAATTTTGGCCATGTGTGAATCTTGTTTACTAAAATGTATAAGCTTTGTCTCCACTGCATGATAGTGTGATATGTTAGGAAAGAAATGTTCCAGGCACTTAGCCAAAATTTTTCCTCTTTGATTTCACAGATCACCACATACAGAAATGGGAGTACGGGAGAATTGTGTTTCCTCCCAAACACTGTAGAGTTAACTCTCTTATTTTAGCTATGTTTGTTGAGTAGTGTTGATATCTTTCATGTACAAAGTAATTTTGAAAAGATCAAAGTATTTTGCCATTAAGACAAGATCTTTTCTTGCCGGAGAGAATGTTGTATTTAATCCCAGTGCCATCCTTGATACAAGTTAGATGGATCCAAGAGGACCCTTTGTCAGTGTCTTTATTGTTCATTTATATTGGTAGACTTTCAGGATGAGACATATTGACGATTTCCTTACAGTTTTTTTCTTACTGAATATTGCTAGCAACTGCTCAGATGAACTGGGTTAAAGGAAAGAGTCTTTGAATGAATGTGCTCTATATATAATAAAAGAATCTGAGTGTAAAATGAAAGCAATTTTCTGCATAATTCAAGGCAAAAGCCACCTTCATATCAATTATCTGGATACTTGGAGTAGGAGAGATACAGTAAATTTCTAAGATAATTGCATTATTTCTTTAACTCATTGCATCTTCATACTTAACTGCAAAGAGTTTCTTATTTTCTCTTCGCAAATAGTTCTGTTTCTAAACTAAATTGAAATAAATAACAAAACTAATGAAAGCATTATAATTCAAATAAAGCTTTGATGACCCAGAGAAGTGTATTGGTCCTATAGCAAAATGATAGCAGTTAACTTTTGCATTACTGTTGTATCACAGTATCACTTAATTGATATTCAAAAACATGCAAACCCATGCTACTTTCCCATAAACTGAAGTGGAAAATGTTGAATTGAAGAAGAACAACCAGAATGCATAAATAAAATATGAAAAGTTTTGTCATGTTCTATTAAGGGTTTTCATGTTAGCATCCTATTGTGTTAGTATTTGTTTTCACTAATATGATATGAAAATTGCTGAAATGATTGCATGGTCATATCTTGTTAGGCAACTCAAATTCTTAAATTATACAATTCTAATATAAAACGAAAGGATATTGTTAATATTATAAAAAGTTTCTAATGTGATGTGAAGGCCCATCTGTGGAGAAAAGTTTAAGTTATTTTGGTGTGATTTCTTGGAAATACTTTCTTTATAGGAACCAGGTGGTGACAAAGAAGGAAAAATTGGGCTTGAGAACAGAGCTGCTATACTGGCTGCATAAATGGAGAATATTTCTAACAGGTAGGTGATACACTGCCTGAAGTTTTTGTCCATTCTAAATAGTTATGAGTATTGATTAGTAGAGTTGAGTTTTGTTGTTGTTATGTTGTTAATGAAGGAGGTAGTAGTAGTTGTTTAAGGTTTAGGATTTTGCTTGTTTTGAATTTTTTTTTTTTTTTTTTTTGGTACTGGAGATCGAACTCGGGAGTACTTGACCACTGAGCCACATCCCCAGCCCTATTTTGTTTTATGTAGAGACAGGGTCTCACTGAGTTGCTTAGTGCCTCGCCATTGCTGAGGCTGGCTTTGAACTCACGATTCTCTTGTCTCAGCCTTCCTAAGTGCTGGGATTACAGGCTTGAGCCATGGCGCCCGGCTCCTGTTTTGAATATTTTTTAAGAGCCACTATTAGTAATATTTCTCTTCATAAGTTACTTTCATGTGAAAGTTACTTTAAATATGAGGCTCTAAATAACTTGAAAGCATAACTTGGTTTTGCTTTGAATTTGTTGCTGAACAATACAGTTTGACATATAGTTTATGGTGATAAATGTTGGATGTTGCTTAAGTTAAGGGAACAGTTCTGTATTGCTTAGTGAAAAACTTTCTCAATTAAATATGTTTTTAAATGTGATAATATATCATTTAGCACTCTCCTTTATTAAATAGTTTTGGGTTAGGTCAAAAGGTCACTTTCAATCTGGGCATAAGGATGTTACTTTAGGGTATCTGAAATAGAGGACCTAATGTAATTTAAAGTCAAGGTGTATTTCTGTGTCAAAACTTGTGTCTTATCTTACAGAAACCTTGCATAAGAATAAAGTTGAGAGCTGAAAGAATATGATTGTGAAAGATGTTATTTACTCTTTTGAAAATATTGATTTCAAAATTCTATAAGATCCCCTGAAGTATGATATTTGAATGAAGACTGCCATATTTTAATATTTATACTAATGTAGGATTTTAAACACTGATGAAGTCTTTTTTCTCAAAGATAATATTACCAATGGTTTACAAAATGATTATAATTGCTTAAAGAACTTAGCTTAGGAAATCTAGTCCTGACATATATTACTTTAACAGAAAAAATAAATCTCTCAATGGACTCAATGTCAGCTGTAAAGGGGAACCATTTAAAATTAGCTGCCAGATACAAAAATGAAATTATTTGAATTATAATATGTTTTATAAAGAAGACAAAGTGACAAACCTGACTTTGAGATAGAACAACTTTTTAAGTACAGTATATCTTTTCTTAGATATAGTAGAGGTTATGCTTGTCAGAATCAGACTATCCCTGTCTCTTCTTTACCATTCAGTCCTCTAGCTCTAAGATAAGAACCATTCCAATGTGAACTTCTATATGGTCATTTGGAGCTCTGTGCAGAATCAATAAAACAAATTGGCAGAAGTAACAGCTGAGTTAATCATAAGAATGTTTGAAATGATGCAATTTGAATTAAAGTTGTTGTAAGTGCCTATAGACTTAACTAATTACCATATGGTATCCCACTTTGAGCAACCAGGTCTAGTTATCAAATCTTGTCCTCTCCAAGAAAGAAAATCCAGTGGAAGAAACTTCTGGGGCTGGTAAGCAGAATTATAACATCTATATCACCTTGCTATCCATTTCCAATACTGGTCAAAAGATCAGATGTGCCTGGAAACAGGAAACTAAATATTTCTCCATTTAAAAAAAAAAATAAGCAATAACTGCAGTCCCACTGTGTATCTTCTATAAGGTCTAGATGTTCCTATTTCTGTATTGCTCGGGGCTATTTTTTAATTCTGTGCACTTTATTTTTAATCTATGCTTTAATTGATCTAGATAACATAAACCTTTGTCAAGTTAATCTTTATCCAGCACAAATTTTCTAATGTTTTCATTAACTTTCTTCAAATTGCCAGAATGGTGAAGATGTAATGTGTCACCAAGGCCCTCGTCATCATTTCAGCCTGTAAGTAGTGGAAGCCACAAAACTTACTCACTGTATTACCTACTGCACTGAGAATACAGCCAGCCCCAAATCAAATGCCTTTCTTTTCTCAAAGCCTCAACAATGCTGCCCTCCCCTCTACCATAAATTAGCTGTGTTTAGAAGGAGACTTGCCCAAATTCTATAGATTATTTTGAGGAAAGGTTCCGTCATCCATAATACATTTGGGCTTCTTTCTAGTTGAAGATTTATATATTTTTTTATTGATGGGTTATGAATATTGACACAGGAGATATTCATTGTTTATTGAAGGCTTGTTTACATAAAAGATCTTCACAGGCTACCCCCTAAGTCTAGAGGTCCTAAACCAGTGTCAGGGAGCTGTCTGGGTATTTTTTCCCACGTATTGCACTGCCATTCTACCAACAATAGAGGCCCATTAACGTTTGGCCCTTCAAGTTACTGCAGCCCAAGCCTCAGTGGCAGGACGTCTGCCCAATATGTAAAATAACAGAATGAATGGATTCCTTGGAAACAATGATAACAAGACCTGGCTGAGCTAACTGTGACAGCATGTGGTAATTTTCCAGCCCGCTGGCCCTGTAAAGGAAACTGGAACACAAAGCGTAGACTGCAGGGCGGGCCGGCCTGAATAGCTGCAAACAAGTGCAGAATATCTGATGATGTCATACGCACAGTTTGACAGATGGGGCTGGACAATTTTTTCCCCCTTCAAATGTGTTCTTAACTATTTGTATTCCATTGGCTTCTCACTTGGGAAGTTCAATTCTATAATCACCTGCTTGAAAGACTAAACAAACCTTAACTGTCATGTGCTTGATTCAAGTACCACCAGTTTTATGAAGAAAAATGATATCCATTATTAGTGGCTGAATGCTGAGGGGAGCAGTGGGGGAGAGGGTGTTGCTGTGGATTAATGCATCATCTCTGCTTTCAGCTGTGGGCCAGGTTTTGAGTCTAGCTCTGACTGAATCCTGCCATACACTTTGAATAGCATAATGAAGTATTGTTATTGCCTCAGTCTAGTCATTACATCAGGGAAACAGACATCTAAAGTTATCAAAACTGATTACTAGCTGAGCTTTTGTGTCTATAAAATAAATGCGTTCAAAGAAATTTTTTTCAGCCTTATGGGTGTTCTATCAGGGTTAGATGCTTTAATGTTTATAGCAGTACATGTCACTGTGTAGAAGTTGGTGTCAGGGTCTATCTACAGACAGGATTCTCCCAACGCACGTTGGTATGTGGATCAGCATGTGTATGTGTTTGAGTTGGTACGTGGGAGACAGAGAAAATGAAGATTGACAACATTTATAAAAATGAGACACCACTCAATTAAAATTCACTAAAAATAGTAAATGAACCGGCGTGCTCAGTTTAATTGAAACGACACAAGACTGTCTTTTTTCACCCTTCAAGTAAGTAGCTGCTTTGGATTTCACATGTCTTTGCCATTTTATTCATGTAGTTCTTTTTATTTACTTTCAAGGAATTTATGTAAATATATGTAGACTACAGAATAGGTCTCAGATCCAGCTTTATTCTTTAATCTTTTCATCAAATAGCTAACCAAAGAGGGATAGCCAAAGGACGCTGTTTATGGAGAAGTGATATCTGTTCCACAGAAAAGCATGGCACGCTGCCTAGCCTGCAGAAGCAAGAATAGAAGTAGACTGATAATAAAATTAATGATTAAGTTTGCAAAATACCTTTTCAAGTAGGACAGCCCCACATACTAAACTATTCTCTTCAGAGCCTCCCAGATTATAGAAGTTTCATAAAAGTTATCCCAAATTTAACTTCTCCTGACTTAACTAACATGGTTGTGGGTAAGAGGGGGAAAAGTTGATAAGCCTGAGCAAAGGAAATTCTTGTTCTCATCCCTGAAGATTAGTTATGCCTCCTCGCCTCCATCCCCAACCTCCATCTTCATCTTTTACATGTGAAGGAAAAACATACCTTGGTATCCTCTACCATTCACCAGCTCACTGAGACACAATCAAGTTATGTGCTGGTCATATTTCATGTATTCATCAATGAGAGTCTATAATGTGTGATGGTAGGCTGTAGCTTTACTCCATGCAAATACTTGAACTAGGAGTATGCTATTTTTTTTAAATTAGTCTAAGAGAATTATTGCCACAACGCATGTTTGCACCAACACTTTTCAACAGAAGAGTTGTTATTCATAAGCAGCCACAATCTATTCCAAGGTCATACCTGAGTTTCAGGTCCATATAGTTGCCATAAGCTATAAAGAATGAGAAATTCATTTGAGGACACATTGTTTCTGAAGCAGAGTCTATCCTTGCATACCACATTTCCCATTAACTAGCACCAAGGGCATCCCTCTACATGTTTACACCAGATGGAGGTCCCCATCTGCTACAAAAAGCCAAATTGTTTTATTAGTAGCTGTGGTACTTACATCTCTATAGGAAACTGAGAAGGTGAGGGGAAAGGCGGGGAGGAAGGTGGGGACAGGAAACAAGAGCTTTTAACTATCACAAGTCCTAATATGAAGCTGTCTACAAGCTGTTCTTTGAAAACTATTTGTGCTCTGTGTTTGTCAGCAGCCCAGGTAGGGCTCCCTTAGAAGGCCTTACATCACAGCCAAGGAATTTAGTTGAGGAACAATGTGATAGTAGCTAAGAAGAAAATTCAGAGTACCAAGTTCTCATTGTTAACACTGAGTTAAAATTGTGTCAACACATTAGCTTTCTCAAAGTCCTCATCTGACCAAGAAAAACGAACCGACCACTGAGGTTAATCAAAGTAATAGCAGATAGAATGACAATCAAATAGTATTTCATAATGAGTACAACCTGGCAGGACATTTGAAAGAAATTGATAGATGAAGTTTCCACACACATTTAGTATTACTTGTAAAAATATCAGTAAAGACAATGTCATATTAAGTCAGACCAAGGATCATCTAGTCCAATATGCCAGAGGTGTTCTGTGAAAGGACATATTGTCATTCAAGTTCACACCTCCAGAAGTAATTTATTCCTGCAAATATGCCTAAGTTCCTTAATAATCAACTATTGGTGTACTAGAATTTAATCTGAGGATTTCTTGAATCTGCTGAGAATTTAAACCTATCATTATTTCTTGGAGTTACAAGATTCATAAACACACTAGCCACTTCACAAAGCCATGCTTCATATTTATCTGAAAATTGCAGCTCAGTTCAATTAAAAAAATGTTTACTAAGAATTTACCTAATAGATGGAACTATGCAAGAACTACTAGGAACACTAAAAATGAACAAGTAGCCCATAGAAGTGTCTGTAGTGATCAGGGAACAAGAGATATGTTGTGGAAAACAATATGTGTCAGTTATACATGAAAGTCTAAAAGAAATATCCATTAGGGAGAGTGCTGGAATTTGAGGAATATATCCATTTTTGCCCTAGAAGTATTGTATAGTAATAATAATTTTTGAACTTTAGGATGTGACTCACCCTGAGAGTCTTCATTTTTCTAAACTGAAGTTGAATCTTGTCTTCTAGTTCATCTGCCTTCAGAAAGAACCTTTTAACCCTTTAACTTTTGGAGACTCTTCTCTGAACATTCTCCATTTCATGCCTTGCTTCTCACTTTCCACAAAGTATGCTTAAGTATAGATGGACTTTTGAATTTGCAGTGTAAACACAAGATAGAAAAGTCAGTCAGGTCCAAGTCCCAAGTAATGTATACCAAAACTTCGAGATAAAAACAATGCATAATTAAAACTTTTTTATGTTTTCATTAGTGTATTATAGTTACACATAAACCAATTCTTAATGTCCATTGCTTCTATAGAGCAGCTCAAGAAAGGATGAAATTAGGGAAAAGAACTTGAGGATGGGGCAAGAAGCTTCATACAGTTCTTATCAACTACTTAGCAAAATCTACAGAGAGGGCTGTGATCCATCATGATGCCTACTTTTCCTATTAACTGTTTGTATAATTGTAGTTAAAACATGTCACAGTATAGGTGTTAAGAGACCTGGTTTGGGGTACAGCAGATGTGTTTTTGTGATTTTCTAAGTGTGGTGTTTGGAAAATCAACGATCCTTTCTGCATCTTACTTCTTCATTGCTACAACAATAGTAATATCCATGTCACAGAGCTCTTATTTCAGCAACCAGAATATAGTAAGTTTAACAAACTTTATTACTTGTTATTATTAACAACAAAAGTAATAAGATAAAGGTTGCCCTTCCCACAATGGCAAATGAAATGTTTCGTGTTTCATAGTTTACCTTTGAAATCTTATGTTTCTGTAAAGAAGAAGTATAAAAGTAAGTAGTAAAGAAGAAGTATAAACGTATAAAAGATGGTAAGTACCATCTTTTGCGTTTTACTTATAAAAAGATACACATCTTGAAAGACAAAAATAAGGTAGCAGGGGTAACAAAAGGGAGGTGGTTCTTATAATTTGCACCTGGTGCTCAGCTCCAGCACTGCTGCTTGATCATTTAGGGATCCCAAGCAAGTCAGAGATCATGAATGCTTACGTCAATAGGAAAGCCCTTGTGAATGTCAAAGTGCTCTAATGTCATCGGTTATCATCATCTTAGAATACTTCGGAATCTTTATTTGTACTTCAATTTCACATCCATAGCCTTTCAGTTTGACTGATGTTTTCCAACATTTCATTTCTAGAATAATTAAAATTGAAAGTCAATAATCAAAAAAAGTCAGTAACCAATTTTTAAAATATTTTATTCAAAAGATTTACTTCAATTTAAAAATCCACCCAAAATCTCTTGAAATTTCTTTTTTGAGGAGTTCATCTACAATTTTTATTTGTTTATTTTATAAACTTTGTGACAGGTCAGTCTGCTTTCTGGGAGTACTCATCAATATTTCATATTCAGATATGCTTCTCAAGAACATTTAGGGAGAGATTCTATTTCAATGTAAGCTGTTTTGTTAAAAATTTTTCTTGAAATCAATTCAACAATAATCATGAAGCCCCTTCCAAAAAAAAAAGTGTTGAGATGAAGCTGCAATATATGTACAAAATGAGTACAATTAAGCAAGCAACCTTGAGAAATGGACAGAAATGGTAAAGTGTAAAACAGGTAAACAGATTTCTTTTACAGAAGATAAGATTGATGCTGTATGAGAAATAAAAGCAAAGTTTTATGAGAGAACCAAAAAGGAAAAAATATACTTTGCCTGAAGAATAATTCCATTCGTAACCAGGAAAGTTTTCTTCAGGACGGTTCTGCAATAACTTGCAAATTAAAGACCTGAAAAGATTATAATTATAATGTGGCATGGCCCAGTTAAAGAAGACTCACTTAATATAATGTGATTTCAATAGTAATAAGGTAAAGAATATATAGTGCAACTGTATATTGATTCTCTCTTATGAAGGGCCAAAGGATTTTTACCATTGTGGGAGTGTTAAATTGGTCACTCTAATAGAATCATAATATTTTTTTTAAAAAATAGAATAATGTAAATTTGAAAAATTGATACAAACTTCCTGTGTGAATGGTCTGTTTTTCTTTGTGTTAGTGGACACTATGTGAAGTCCCTATTTTGCTCTGTAACATTTAAGCAGGTGCGTTAACTCAGCCATCAGAGCACCACAGGATCACGCAGACCTCCTGGGAAGGAGGCAGCTCCCAAAGAGGCCCCTTTTCCAAGATATCTTTCTTTGGAGTCTAGTGGCCCTCTTTAAAGGATAGGGTCCCTCACCCCTAGCCCTGTGCCCTCCCCCAGTCTGAGTCTGGGTACCATTAGTGCACTGGAGCAGTAATTTCACTAAATTGTACCTTAGCGGCCCCCTATTACGAAAGGAAGTATGAATGCTGCCAAAGCCCTTTCCTAACTGGCAATGGAATCACAGGTCAGAAAACATCTTTAGCAAGCATAAATTATTAGGCTCACTATACAAGAGCGCTGACAGATGAAACGGGCATTTCCATGAGTGAACAATACAGCTTCAATTCAAAGACTGCTGATTGGGTGTTCAGCTTTCCAGCATAAACAGCTATTCAAATTTTAAACTGTAACCAAATGAATAAAGAGAAGGAATGCCACGGCCACCTCGGGTTCTTCAGAATGATTCAACAAGAGATGTGATATAAATAAAATGTCAACCTATAGGTTGAGAATTTCTTCTTCTTCCCAAGGGTGCTTCACAGCCCATGAAACAGAAGGCCAGTGTTTTAGACCATAGGCCACTCCAGGATCCTGGAGAGCCGAGTTCCCCCCACTGGTTGTCCCAGAGCCTCCCTAGGAGATGGTCACTGAGCACATCAGCCTCCCTCTCCGCCCACCCTGTCTGTCTGAATCTTTCCCAACCTCCTCTTTTGTAAGATGTTATCTGTATTCATGGTGTGAGGCTGTTGGGGATGAAGTCACAAACATGTAATTATAAACCTCGTAACAATGCAAAGCATTCTGCTCATAAGAAAAGTAGACACTGTCAGTTTCTTGCTGAGATGCCACAAAGGAAGAGCGCCTCCCTGAGATAAAACTATACACAGTTAACCAAGAGGAAAAACATTTATCTCTGATTTGGAAAAGAATATAAATCCCAGATGTTTGAAGTCTCCTAGCATTTCTTGAGAGATTGTGATAAGAACCTAAGACCATCTGCAACCTTCAGTTGTATGTAAATCTCTGATTAAAATACAGACATGAGACTGTTTGTATCTAATGGCAACAGACATGAGTGCCTAATGCTTGCTTAGAGAGAACACTTCACTGAGTTACCAGCAAGGCATATTTTTACAAAGCCAAAATATTGGACACTTCCACGTTGGCTTCAGTTGGCTCCCCTTGAGTTTCAGAAGGTCAGAAGAAATAGTTTAGGGATAAGGAAGGAAGGAAGTGATCAGGTTTCCTCCCTGAGGAACCTTGGGTCTATACCTTCTGGAATACTTAGGTGCTATGATCTCTGTTCCCAATGTTGCCCTTGGGGCATCAGTGTGGGTCTCCTTTTCTACCCAAAGGGGCATAGAACTATAGAACACTTGCTTGCCAATGGTTGCTTCTGGGTTAATTTTGCAGTATTTTCCTACTGTATGATTTGTCTTTCAATATAAATCATATCCATTTCTAAAGCTCCCAGGTTAGTAAAGAGCTCTGAATGGTTTTGGTTTGGGTTTTTTTGTTTGTTTGTTTTTGTTTTGCAGGTTTCCCCCCAAGTACCAGAGATGGAACTCGGGGCTGCTCTATACTGAACTATATCCCAGCCCTTTTTTGACTTTGAGGTAAGGTCTTGATAAGTTGCCAAGGTTGGTCTCAAACTTGTAATCCTCCTGCCTCAGCCTACCTAATCACTGGGATTACAGGTGTGCACCACTGTACCCAGCTTCTGGTTATTTTTAATGAATACAACACAGAGACACCTCATTCACATTGATGATCTAGTCAGAGGAAGTTAAATTGTAATTTACTAGCTGGGCGCGGTGGTGCATGCCTGTAACCCCAGCACTTTGGGAGACTGAGACAGGAATCACAAGTTCAAAGCCAACCTCAGTAACGGCAAGGCGCTAAGCAACTCAGCGAGACCCTGTCTCTACATAAAACACAAAATAGGGCTGGGGATGTGGCTCAGTGGTCGAGTGCCCAAATTCAATCTCCAGTAACCCCCCTCCCCAAAAATTGTAGCTTACTTTTTCTCTTCATTTTGATGTTTTTGCATCAGAAAATAATTGTGAGAAAATGAACCCGAGGCCCCAGAATCCTTGTTTTAAAAATCTGTTTTGGGATGTTGCTTTACATTGATTTGAATCAAAAAACAAATGGGCCTTTCTGCTCTAAAAGTACTGCTAACTCCCGTGTCTCCTGCAGTACACTGCTTATATTGTTTTTAGATGCTAAAGACAAAATCAATTATTTATTAATGAACAAAGAATTTCGCTGCTGAAAACAACTCTAAAATGTGCCATAAAAAGAGAAAAGTGATTTTTAAGGAACAAACTGAATGTGTGTACAATTAGAAAGCCATTGAGGTTCTGTGATCTCAGATTGAGTTGTCATTCATTTAGTATCCTGTCCACAACTTCAGTAGAAATGAAGGTCTATGTGATTTAAGGAGTAGTTCCATGACCCCCACCAGCAATAGTGTAGATAAATTACAATACTTTTGTTATTAGAAGTAACTCTACCAATGTGACACTTTAGGCATTGCTCCATGATGATACTGTCTAAAACCTGGATGTCTCACACAATTTACAACAGACCAGAATATTTTAAATCTGATGCTAAGCCTCAATCCAGTTGTTGGGTTCTTGACATACAATTACTTTGATGACTGATCATTATCAATTTCTACAGCAACATTTCAGGATTTTCTGTGCACCAATCCAGTGATTTTGTCTTTAAACTAAAGCATATGGAAAGAAACTTTCTTCCCTTACTGTGGTAGAGTGTACCCTATTAAATTTCTCTGCCACAATATATCTGAGTAAATCAAGTGCATATATATCCTGATCCAGATAATTGTCAAGGAAAAACTGTGCATTATCACCTGCTGTTTAACCTAATACTGCTTATTTTAGGCAAGGGAATTATAAGGTGAATTTTATAACTAAATGTAACCCTATGGAAAAATACCCAATAAAATAACCTTCAGATCTGCCACATTTGCTCTATAAACCCTAAAACATTTATCTACTCTAGATAGATGTTCGTTCATGATATTTCAAATTTCCCCTGTGTACTTCTTTATCATAACAGTCATGATCTTACAATTATGTGTAATCAGCATTAATCTTTTTTCTTAATCAGTGGTTCTGAACTGCAGATGAACATTAAAAATCTCGGAATGCTTTTTAAAAACACTAATGTCTAGCCAGGCACGGTGGCTCATGCCGGTAATCCCAGCAGTTCAGGAGGCTGAGGCAGGAGGATCACAAGTTCAAAGACAGCCTCAGCAACTTAGCAAGGCCCTGAAAAACTTAGCAATATTCTGTCTTAAAATAAAAAAAAAAAAATTTTTTTGAAAAGGTCTGAGAATGAGGCTCACTGGTAAAAATGTCCCTGGGTTCAGTTCCTAGTACCAAAACAAACAAAAACCCACTGATGTCCAGGCCAATAGCACTGAATGTCCACATGTTAGCCTGTGTGTTGGGGTAAGGAAAGGGGGAATCATATTGTGTTTTTGTTTGTTTTGTTTTTAACTTTCAAGGTGATATTATTGAGCAGTTGAAGATAAAAACACTGTCCCAAAGTTGTTAGGCTCATGAACAGGACTATTTCTGTATATTGATGCCTGGAAAATAATAGTACTCGAAAACTCATGTGAATAAATAAATATCACACTGTTGTCATGTGCAACACAACACTTTGTTAAACAGAGACTCACATAGGAATTGAAGAATCCTCCCATATTTGAAGTCAACCTTGGACAATTGGCCTGGACAATTGGAGTGTTATTTCTAATGAAGCAGAAGTTGATGAAAGTATGACATTAGTTCAATTTTTCCTCCTTAAGTTTAAATTGCCATTCTGCAGTGGACAGCAATGGCAGAATATCACCTAGAATCCTCTAACCAATACTTTGGCAACCCCAGGGGAAAGTAGACTGATATGTCCCCTGCCTTTTCTGATCTGTGAACATAGAGTTGTGTGTGAATGGAAGTTGTTTGACTAGCAAGATAAATGTTGACCTTTTCATTCCCTCATGTGGAAAAATAGTAAAACAAAAAAACTATTAATTTCCTACCTAAGATCTAAAAACATTTGGATATCCACGAGTTATATTCCAGATTATGGATCTGGCCCTCGTGGAAGCACTAAGAGAGATACTGATGAAGGGCAATCTCTAATATCAAAATCAATAATCCACATCTGAATTTAACTTATATTTTTAAATTTATTTACATATTAATTATTGTCACCAATTGTATTATTGCGTCTCTAAATATGTTCTTCCCTCTTCTTCCAGTTTTCAAGGGAAGTTTCCTTCCATTAGAACTATGGAATTCACAGAATACTTTCTACTTTCTCAATAGAAACCATTAATGACATTAGCAACTTCAATCACATTCCTGTTTTGCCTCCTTCTTTCCAGAAGGAAGAGTCCAAGCTTTTCAGTCTACCCTCAAAAAACAGCATCACAGTTCTTTTGAGCACCTTAGTTCTATTTCTAGACACCTAGTTGAGGTTATAGAATGCAGAGAAAATTTAAGTGATTTTTGTCAAGCTCTATGCTTCTTTCACCATTCATTTTCCTCCTAAGTAAAACATTGGTTCTAATTATGAAACAATTTCAGTAACTCTTTTTCTTTCTCCTCAACCCCTTGATTTTCCCCTGAATCTCATTTGTGTCAGTTGACATTTCCTGAACATCCAAGTGTATGACTTGTGAAATTCCCTAATTTTTCAGTCATTCTTACTTTCAAGGATTTCTCTTTATTTTATCCTGTTACACTTTCTTTTTCCCCTCTCTTGGTAAATATATCTTCCCACCCCTCCTTTCCTTCCACTATTTCCTGAAGGAATTAATGAATATCTATATACTCCCTTTGTTAGTCTTCCATCCTTATACCTACTCCTCACCCCTGCCACGGCTACATATTTCCTGAAGTAAATTGGATTACTCACTGCATCCAATTGTCATTGACAGACATTCAAGTTCATATCCCCTCAAGCCTGTTTTAATTTATTAGCTTGAATTCTAACTTTTAGGATTCTATTTGACAAGGAACATATTTAAATCCTTATTGATGATAATAATCCTAATAATAATTCCTACCTAAAACATATTTCATTCATGAGGTATGTATATTGTCTAAATTTTTTAAAATGCATTAATCTTCCTAACCCTCCAGTGAGCCAAGGAAAAAGTATAATTATTCCCATTTTGCATATGAAATCATTGAGGTAAAACAATGCATATTTCCCCAGTGGCAAAATAGAGCAGGAAAGAAATAAATGTCTAGCTCCCAGTTAGCTGCTGAGCCATGATGAAAAAATTTCCTTAAACTCAAGAAAATTCACATTACCCTTTGTGCCAATGACTTACCATCGCCTTCCTTGAAATGATTATAGTGAATATTTATTCAAGAAATTCTGAGATGGCTCATGTATGTCATGCTACCCTGAGGAGAAAATGTCAAATGACTGAGAATAAGAGAAATGCCATGAAGAACATGACCCACAGAGGTGATTAAAATGGAGTTTATCCATTGAGATATAAAATTTAAATGGAAATCTTTGACTTAATGCAACCTGAGGATGAAGAATCCCTGGAGATACTTCTAAGACCTGAAACAGTGCCTTCCCAGGGTTCAGAGACCTGACTGAACTTTCTTTTACCCTCCTTGTCCTTGTACAATGCTGCCCCTGCCCTGGGAGGATATGAGGAGAAATGAAAAAAAATCATCCTTAATTTGTTTTATTCTAGAGATTAGAAGCGGAGGGAGTTTGCAATGCTTCCTCAATTAGGTCTGTGACATCACAGGTGCAATGAGTTTAGAATTGATGGAGTAAGGGAAATCAAGAAAAAAGTACAAATTGAAACTTCAGCCATAAACAGTTTTGGATACAGTCCATACTATACAACACATAACACATAGGCAACAATCTTAGAGAAAAATCTCTTGATTCAGACAAACTGAAAATTAGTTTCTATTTCTTGCCTGCTAGATCAATTCCATGACATCAAGTGATTTTTTTTTTTGGTACTGGGGATTGAACTCAGGTGTACTCGACTACTGAGTCACATCTCCAGCCCTATTTTGTGTTTTATTTAGAGACAGAGTCTCACTGAGTTGCTTAGATATTAAGTAATTTTTGTTGTTGTTGTTCTTATTGTTTTTCTGGACTACTGACTCTTCCCTTGTTAAGGTGGCTGGTCCTATTCAACTAGAATTTTCTTATATCCAGACACCTAGTCATAGGCTATCCACAGAAATTACTTGTCTCAGTTGTAATTCTTATTTCTTCTTACTAGAATTATTATTATTATTGTTGTTGTTGTTGTTATTGTTATTTTTATTATTATTTACTTATATGTTAGTGGAGTCCTTGAAGTCTTATTTCCTTCTTGCTTCTAGAAGAAATTCATTCTACTTTTAACCTCTCTTTCCTTATTTTTGAAACCATATCATGGTCAATCTTTGTTAAAGAATAAAAGAAATTTTGAGGGAGATTCCTCCCATATTTCATGCATTTCTTATACAAATCAACAGTTATTTTCCTGAGTTCCTGTCAATAAACTTATGAAAATCCATTTTTTATTTTAAAAATATTCAGAGGGGCTGGGGTTGTGGCTCAGCGGCAGAGAGCTTACCTAGCACATGTGAGGCACTGGGTTCAATGCTTAGCAACACATAACAAATAAAATAAAGTCATTCTGTTCATCTATAACTACAGAAAAAATTTTAAATATTCAGATAATAAAATACAGTTTTCCCCAAACTTTCCAGAAAACTATGCTCCTCTTTAATAAACTCAAGAAAGTGAGAGAACAGAATTTTAGGCAAAAGGAGAAATGAACTGGGCTGGAGATAGAGGTGGCAGGCATTAAGATTGCCCTGAATCTCTAAAGCTTCAAGTGCACAATAAGAGTATCAAATAGATCAAATTCATTCATGTTTCTGTTATGTTCTATTTCTTATTCCCTAATCTCATTCTCAGAACTCTTAAAAAATTATTTGGTCCTAATAAGTGTTCTGGTTACCACAGTACATTTTAGGATGCTAAGAACACTCTTTGGGACTACATTGGTTGAGATGATAGAAGGAAAAAAGAGCCAAGCTTGTTTGTGTGTGTGTGTACACACACACATATATAATGCAAATATGTTAACATCTATGTTGCAAAGTGAGGTAAAAAAGAGAGTAGAATTATTTTTATGGCTGACAGATTACCATTTCATTATTTTTATATTGTGATATCATCTGACCTCATCCTCGATGTAGACACTCATCGTTTTTTGCTATGAGCATAGAAAACCATTAATGCTGACAGGCTGATCATATTCTCAAAAGGTCAGGATCTGCTGTAATAGTGCTTTTTCTTCACCATTTGTCATTTTTGCAGGGTCTTTTTAACTTCAGTGTCAACATATGTGTTCTTCACATCTGGGTTGACATCCTGACTTCTAAAGCATGTTTTATCCTCGTTACTTCAAATGTATATAATAAAACAGCCTATTTTAATAATTAAAAACAATTTTATGAAGATAAATATCTGTACTATTGAAAATTCATCAGTATCTTGTTTTGTTTGTTGTTTATTTGAAATTTTCTCCCAAATTTGTATAAATAAAAATGGGCAATTATCATCTTAGATGAGGTAAAAATGAAAAGTTATCATTAATTCCTTTAATAGGTGGGACCACTCAAAAGATTCTCTTGAAAGAGTTATCCAAAAATGAAAACTACCTCTTCTCATTTGCAATTGTATCACCTTAATTTGAATCTATGCCCAAATTGTGCAATGTTGGAGCCCAGGTTAGCATAGCTTGTAATATGAACTCCCCCTCCAGTTTTGTTTCAGGAAAATAGATGTCAAGCAAAAGAATGCAAGAGAATTGATGTCTGATTGAAGTGGGAGCTAGAGATTAAGAAGAATCAATTACCTCCCTTTTCCCCCTTCTGTACTTAGCTTTTATAACTTCCATTCCAAATTTGTATTCTCCCCATTTCCTTTCCCTTTTTTCTTCTATTTCTACTCCTCAATGTTTCCATCTAGATTATTGCAAATATTCATCCTACAATTCAAAATCTACCTTTTGTAGAAAATCTTTCATCCATGTTATCCCTTCTACAAAAATAAAATTCTTCTACCATTCTCCAAATACTCACAGATACAATCAAGAACATCTCAAATCCTGAAGGGATCTAGTCCAAGTCTGGGTTTCTAAAAAGAGGAGACAGAGATTTGGAAAGATGAAATGTTTCCACAATTTTATGCAACCATACTACAACTCCTTTTACTCTGTCCTCATTGATGTGTCCTACTACTTCTGTTGCCTTTTTTCCTATGGAAATTATTTGTTCTACTGGTTTGGTTTGGTTTTTGTTTTTTTTCTTTTGTTTTTATGAAAACAGGGGAACTTGCCACTCTTTCTATGCTGAAGTGTTGTTAATGATTTCAAGTCACTCGGGATCAAGGGGAGAGCACAGACTAACAGATCTTGAAGACTCTAGCCTGGCCCAAGTTCCATATACCCTGAAGTGACTCAAACCACCTTTGACAGAAGGATATAAGGCTTTGACTATTGTATTTGCCTGGCAGGGAACTATAGGAATCTATGCTTTAAAAACATCCCTATCTTAACAGTGAAGGCTAGAAAAATACCTATTTCCATCACTTTCATTGCCCAAAACTATTTCTATCACCTCCTTTGTCAAAAAGCTTCTGTGAAATAAAGCTAAAAATTTATCTTGTTGCTCTTGAATTAGATGGAAGAGAGAATTCTTGAAATGTATTCCAAGATTGCCCTACTCAAATCTTCCTAAAACAATAGCTGCCATTCCCCACTTTGTTTAAGCTTGCTATTTTAACAAGGTGACAACTTCCAAATATCCAGAATTTATCATTTTAATGGATTTAGCCATCAAATCTCATGTTCAGTTTCCCAAGTCACAACTCAGAAAATCGACAAGATATCATCATGCAAATTATACTTTCTGGCTCAAAATGTGCATGTCAAAATCAAACGCATAGGCATTGTCATCCCCTTTCAAAATCCCTAAACAAAGCTATTCGTCCTAAATTGGAGAGTGCTCAGAGGCCCTTAAGACCTGAGGGGAGATAGGCAGGAAGATCTAACCCAGACTCTTCTGAATATACATTATTATTACTTTGTAGAAACTCAAAGTGGGCCTACCATGTAACACTATGAATAGCTTGTCTCAATAGTAAGGTAGAATTCTGTATTACACATTCTGTTTGGTTGTCAGTCTTCAACTCACTTATTTGTCTGCAGACCATCCATGACATGTTCCCTGAGCACCAAGTAATACTATCTGCCATATATTTTGTTTCAGGCACAATACTAAATATTCTAGATTCATCATCTCATTTAATAATTACAAAAGTCACATTAGAAGACATCATTTTCCCCATTTTAAGGAAAGAAGGCTGACCTTACCTGTAAAATAGGGATAATGTAAAGAACTAGATTAAATAGTTCTTTGGCCTTAAACATGAAGTGACAGAGCTGGATTTCAAGTATGTTTCTTAACTCTTAATCATGCTGCTTACTATACAGTAGACACCAAAAATTGAACTTAATGCTTCCCAATCTTTCTTCTCCTATTTAGGCATTTTACAACAGTTTTTTTAATCTACATTCATGAAGCACATGGAAATTCCTTGAAAGCCCAAATCATTGTGTTCTCAGTATCTAACACACAGCTGGTACTCAACAGCAGAACAAATGATGAATGGATGAATGAGTGAATGAATGAAGTATTGTGAATCTAAAATAAGAGTATATTAACTTTTCTAGGGCTGCCTTTATAAAGCAGTACAAACTGGATAACTTCAACAAGAGTAATTAATTAAGCCAGGCATGGAGGCACATGCCTATAATCCTAGCGGCTCCAGAGGCTGAGGCAGGAGGATCTCAAGTTCAAAGCCAGTCTCAGCCAAAGCAAGGCACTAAGCAACACAGTGAGACAAAATACAAAATAGGGGTTGTGGCTCAGTGGCCAAGTGTCCCTGAGTTCAGTCCTCGGTACCTGCCCCCACCCCCCAAAAAAAGAAAGAAAGAAAATGAGTAATTAATTGACTTACAGTTCTAGAGAATGGAAATCTAAAGTCAAGGTGTTGGCAGGTTTGATTCCTTCTGAGAACTATATATGAAAGATCTGCTGACCCTCTCCCTCTAACCATAGGGATTTCCCCTTCTGTCTCTTCCATAATCTTCCTTCTTATTCGTATTTCTTTGTCCAAACTTTGCTTTGTATAACATCTTTCATATTGAGTAAGGGCTCCCCTATGATTTCACTTTAATTTATTTTTGTTTATAAAAGAAGCTATTTCTAAATAATGTCACATTCTGAGCTACTGGGTATTATGACTTCCATGTGTGCATTTGGAGATGAAAAGAAAAAGTTGATCCCTAACTTTGGGTAACAAATATGCTTTCTACGTGGGACACAGCTGACCATAATACAGTCCAGCTCTTTGAAAGACATCAACTGATGCAGGAATGCCCAAGAACAGACAGTCAATGCAGGTGTGAGGACATGGCAGAAGTCCAGGGAGATACGTGAAAAGTGTCTGTCCCTCATGAATGGCCTAACCTCACAGAGAAATGCTAACAATTAAATCTGCTAGATGACAGTTCAGTTTTTATACAGGAGACTCTACCTGTACCTTATTAACTAAAACAGGCAACTTATGAAGTACAAAAACTTTTAAGACATCATTTTTATAATCAGTCCTAGCATACCACTTCTGTATTCACTGTAGTTCCCAAAGCATAATAGAAATGGTAATGGGCACTTCTGTCCTCAACTACTTTCTCCAATTCCTCTTTTGCTTTGAGAAATAAAGTCTATTCACAGGGAAACATTCTCTTCAGTGACTTCTGAGCTAACCAAGTGGGGAAAAAAACACATCTATCTCATATGCTCAACTATGACCTCTTCTAGGCCTAAAATGTAGTGAATTTTTCTGGACCACTTATTGGCTCTATTATTGCAGGAAAGAGTAAATTTCTTTTATCTGCCCTTAAAACTCCACTTCTTGGTAGTAATGAGAAAATCTGTTTCCATGTTCCTGAGTTCTCAGTGTCCCAGGCTCAGCAGAAAATGGCTATTGAGTGCCGATAGAGTGAATGTCCTTTTCCACCATGCCTTTTTCTACCCAGGCCTTCTTGTACATGTGCAGCCTCCAACTCCTTCCTTCACACTATGGAGGAAAGAAAGCCACCCAGTGTCAGGGATTGAGACCCTCTCTGCCCCTACACTCACTGCTCTCATTTGTTTTCTTTGATGTGTTTTTAGAGAATATTAAGTCCAGGGAAGCAACCTCCTTCTATAACAGAGGCCCAGAGGAGATACTCATAGGGTGGTGCACTCTCCCTGTGGGGACAACATCTGTCTTATCTCACTTTCCCAACAGTCCATTGGTCAAGAAGCAATCTTAAGTGTTCATATAATTTAGACCCTACCATTTCTTTCAGAAATTGGCTTCATTTCCCAATCTTACTGTTAAAATTTTCTTCAATCTTTCAAATGCTTCTTATCCACATTTAAATCCAATGTTTCTATTTTATCTTTTCCAACTAATAAGAATTGTCTCTTCCTCATTAGGAAACTCCCATGGTGTATGTGTAACTACATTCATATTTGTCTGTTTTCTCTCATCTTTTTAAAGGTTATCACAAATTCTGAAGAAGAAAACCTTGTTTTAATTAAAATGTACACACAGTTTTGTTCTCTCATGGGAACTTCTTGCTTGTTTATTTTCCAGATTTGTCTACTTAGGGAAATGCAGAAGTAATAAGAAAAGTGTTTCTCAGATACTATTTAAAACATACAGTCTGTTATCAGAGCTACTCCCAAAAGTCTACTATGGGGTGACTTGACGGTGGAAATTGAAGCAACTTAGCCTACAAAGAGATTACTTCACTACTATACAATTTCTCAGGATGACACATTCTCCAAATTCTAATTCCTTTAATAAATTACTGTAATTTGATCTACCTTCATTTGATGCGTGATGAATAGTGAAGAGTCACTTTCTGTATTTCCCTCTTCTGAGTTGCCAGTAAATCTCCCTGTCATCCTCTTCCTGATTCTTCAATTTCTTATCCTAGCCCCCCTCCCCAAATCAATCTTTATATCAAATAAACACACCCAAACCCATATGAGGCTCCTCCTGGCAAAAGATAAACACCTTGTGCCCCCTACTCCAGCCCTGCACACACACACACACACACACACACACACACACACACACAAAGCCAACGAGTCTCCTGCAACCATGTGTTTTCTACAACCATGGTATGTATAAGTCTGAAAACTATAAATATCCCCCTAGCCCCACTCAATCTGACCCTGATCGGGCCTCTGTCCCCTTCTAAATAGCCTTTCCTTACCATAGCAACCAATTCCATGAGCTACTTCAGTCACCTTCATGACCATGCCCTGGATTCTGTTAACCACATAGAATCCTTGATCTGTAGCTATATATCAGAATGCTTCAGAAAGAGAATAAGAACTCTTGGGAATTCAGGGATTTCCAAGCCATTCACAGCTAAGTATAGTTTTAAGGGAGTCACTTTTCAGAACCTTTCCTTTTGTACATGCTTTTTTACAAAACTGATCTCAGACTAGTTTAAATGAGAAGCATCATGACTACTCTTTTTTCCCCACTTCACTTTCTCAATTTCTTGTCTGTCCTTTTCCCACCTAAACTGATACATACATACATGCATAGGTAAATAAAAATAAATAAAATATCATTCCAGTTTTACTGTATTTCAATGTCTTCAGATATTAAAAATTTCCAGGACCCCAGAGAAAATTACTTTAAATACATATACTGAAGCCTCCTTTAATCAAGACTTCATAAATCGTTGCTAGGCCTTATGTTTTTCTTTATCTTAAATATACTTCTGTTAAAAGCAAAGTGTGGCAAAGAAACAAGGAGTTTCAGCCTCTGTAGAGATGTAATGGATTTAGATGTTTTACACAGTGCAGCCAAGAGAGTGATAATGAGTTTAAAGACTTAATCTCCTCCATTGCTCCACTATTTAGAAAAAAAAAAAAAAATCGTCACTGTTAAAGACAGCCTGAGAGAATAAAGTATAGAGTGTATGGGTAAGAAAATTTGAAGGCAATGAAACTTTATTTCATTTAGGCAATAAATTCCTAGTAAGGCTTTGTGATTTGTCTATCCTAAAACAGCATTAAGAAGTGAGATATCAGGGAGTATGTATTAACACATTTACTTGAATTGATAAATGAGGTCAGATTTGTCTGAAGGAAAGGAAGTCTAATTTATCTAATTGGTTTGATAATGAAAACTGGCTTTTCCTATTTGGATATATGACAGATTTTTCCATAATTTGAGTAAAGTCTATAGTTCCAAGGTTTGTGATGAAAAAAATATTTAAAGCTTATGATACAGTAAATGCAATTTATTCAAAACATTACTATATTGGCAAAAGTATACAGATAATTGATAATATTTCAATGTCCCCAATAATTTCTGAACCATTTTTTTAAAAAATACCACAAACTGAAAAAGAAAAGATGTAACAAAGTCACTTGGTAATAGTAAAGTTTGTTTGTTATGCTCACCAGAAACTAAATAAAAACAAAGGCTATCTTACAAATTCTTTTACAATCTCTTTTTCTCTAAACAAAAGTGAACAAGAGTGATGACTGATTATTATAAATAATTTTGAGTAATATGTCACTGTGATCTTTTGTTACCAACTCAAAATGGATTCAAATAATTGTGAGAGATTGATAATAAAAACTAAACAAACTCATTTCTAGTCAGGGTTTCTAATATACTCCATACTTAGATTCACAGTGGAGACAGTTGATAATAAACCCACTTCTATTCCTACTATTCACCCCAAAGAAAAGCGCTAGCCAGCTGATTTTAAAATTTAATTCTAATAAAATTTACTTGTAATATTTTATTTATTTATTTACATATTTATTTTTGTGGTACTGAGCATTGAACCCAGATGCACTTTACCACTGAGCTACATTCTCAGTTCTTTTGAGTTGTATTTACTTTAATTTGAGATAGGGTCCCACTAAGTTGCCCAAGCTGGTCTAGAACTTGTGATCCTCCTGCCTCAGCCTCCCAAGGCTGGCTTAGTGTTTAATAATTTAACATTAAAATTTATAATATATATTGTCAATTGAGTACTCATAAAAATCTTAAGGGTAACTCAATTCTGAAGAAAAATTTTCAAATCTTAGAGCATGATGATCACAAAATAATCAAATTTCAATTACAATAAAATACCATGAGAAAAATAAAATAGAAATCTATAAGTCCAAGAAATAAAAGAAATTATATCCAGATGGAATTAAGGGAGATATTGTTCATTTTTATTTACTTACTTTTTATCAAAAGATAGCAATTGTTCAGCAATATGCAGGAAAGCATAAAAATCTTCTGTAGCTCATTAAATTTTCACAAAATGAACACATAAAACAGCACTCAAATCAAGAATAAGGATTGCCAGTACCATAGAATCACCTCGTGCCACCCCCTCATCACTACCTGCCAAAGTTAACCACTATCCCTGCTTTTGACATCCTAGGTAAGTTTTTCCTATTTCTAAACTTCATAGAAGTAGAGTCACATCCTGCATGCTTTTTTCTCTTCATTGTTTGTCCGATTCATCCATAATCACATATTGTGTACATGTATTATGATAGGTAACAAATATTTAAACTATGAATTTTGAAATAAGGGAGAAACTATCTCTCTGAATCTAGACAGATGAAGAAAAATTTGAATGTCAACATAAAATTATACAAGATCAGTTTTTTAACATCCCTGGGCCTTGATTTTATCATATGTGAAATGGAGTTAAAATAGTTTCAAGGACTTGATGTCTGATCATGTAGGGGAATTGCTCAGCTCAGGTCCTGATACATATGTAAATAGCAGCCATTGTTGTTGTGGATGACTTCAAGTAATCTTCCCAGCTGTAACACTGTCCCCAAATCTCTTCTCCATAGGGAACTCCAAGTTTTATAACTGAAAATGGTCACATTCCTTCCATGCTTACATTAACCTCGTTCTTTTCTAGCTTTTTATCATTTGGAGTATGTGATCTAAGCACTCCTGCCTACCTGTCAGTGTCAGTCTAGATCTGACAGATCTCTGCCTACCTCTTCTGCAATTTTGTTACCCATACCTCTCAACCAGACTAATGGAAAAATTATCTGAAAAGAAAGAAAAAAGGGGTTGGAGTTGTAGTTCAGTGGTAGAGTGCCTGCCTAGCCGGTGTGAGGCACTGGGTTCAATCTTCCGCACCACATAAAAATAAATAAATCAGATAAAGTTATTGTGTCCATCTACAACTAAAAAATATACTTTAAAATATTTTTTTAAAAAAATAAAAGCTTGGTCTGTGTACGTAAAGTACTTGGGCTAAAGCAAGTGCATAATACATTCTAAGAAGGAAAGGAGGAAGGGGAAGGTGGGTGGAGTAGGGAAGATTATTGCATAATCTCATTTTGTTGATAATCCAAGGTCTATCTTAGTCAGCTAGTCTTGATTCTCACTTCCTAGCCAAGGTGGATAGAAGTGGCATAAGTGGCATAAGTAAAATAAATATAATACCTGATTTCATCCTATTTTTTAGATGAGAAAACAGAAATCCTAAGAGGTTAAGTGCTTTGCCCAAGGATTTGCAGAGAATTAGTGGCAGAGCAAGTATTCTCATGTGAACCTGTCAGATTCCACAGCTATGATTTCTTTTGCTCCATCCCACTGACTCTCTGAAATATTCTAATTTTAATGTGATATCTCAAATATTCTCCACTCCTAGGAAGAGATAATTTTCTATTTTAGCCTCTTTGAGCCTCAGGGTCTAGCCTGTAAATTTGAGTTAATAATAATCATTGACTTTTAAATGAGTTAATACATAACTTGCCTAGGGTAGCACTCATTAAATGTTATTGTTGTTGTTTTAATTTTAAACTATCGATTCATTGTATTTATGATTTAAATAGAAAATTAGCATGTGAAGCTTTGGCCAATATAGGACAGATGTTTCAGGGGAGTATTATCCCTTCCACTTATGGTAAATATCAACATTCTGATACACCCTTGGACCTTTTCCTAATCATTATTATGGGCTGCTAGTATTACTGTGCTCTCAAGGCCCAATAATAGGTACTAAATAAATACTAATTCAGAATTTATTTATTAAAATTCCTGATCTTAAAAACGTTTGCAACAAACCCACGGAATTAGGGTACAACTCAGAAAAAAATTTATTATGCTTTCCTGGTCCAATTTTATTCTCATTTGATAAACTTGCCATGGTATAGTATTCAAAATAAAAAAAAAAACAACTTTTCCCCATAGTGCCTACAAATATTGTGAAGCTCAGCTGCAAATGAGTATTTCTTATCATTGATTTAGTATTAATAATATCTGAAATTCTCTAATGCTCTACAGTTTACGATGTGCTTTTACAGTTATTATTTCCTTTATTTTTTCTTATTTGCTTGATTGGATATATATATATATATGAGATACATATAATATAAAAAATTTTTATATTATATATAAAAATTTGTGGGGGGGAGTACCAGGGATTGAACTCAGGGAAGCTCAACCACTGAGCCACACTCCCAGCCCTATTTTGTATTTTATTTAGAGAGAGGGTCTCACTGAGTTGCTTAGTGCCTCACTTTTGCTGGGGCTGGCTTTGAACTTGAGATCCTCCTGCCTCAGCCTCCAGAGCCACTGGGATTACAGGTGTGTGCCATCATGCCCAATTTGATTAAGTATATTGTAAATATAAATGTGGTCACATTCATATCAAGGAAAATAAAAGATTTTTTTCCCAAAAGATAATGTAAATTAGCTTTATCCATATAATATGGGAGAGAGGAATTGTTGGATAGATTGAGTAGCATTCAGTTGAAACTGATTAGATTTATCCTGGCCATACTGGGTTAGGTAGAGGACACAAAGGTAACTTGGACATAGTTCCTGCCATTTAGGAAGATCTAACATATAGGGGAGGAGGAAAAGAAAATACATGCACACATGTACCTTTCAACAAAACTTAAATTCTACACTGAACATCTTCATGTGATAGCTAAACAACTACACTTTGCTGAGCTGAAATATTTATATTCTCAGGATATATAGTACATAAAATTGAAGCAAAGAGGACAGGTTCTAAATCAGCTGATGACTTAGAAAAGACTGTAGTTTTGACAAAGAATTCTGGGGCCAGTGCTATATAGCCTTGCTTCTCAGGGTGTGGTCAATAGAATAGCACCAGCAGCTTCATTCAAGATTTTATGAGAAGTGCAGAATTCCAGGTCCCACACTTGAGTCAGAATCTAATCTTTGGCAGGATTTCCAGGTGGTGTATGTGTGTTGTGTGTGTGTGTGTGTGTGTGTGTGTGTGTGTGTGTGTATAAATATATATAAACATACATCCTGGAAAAAAGCTCCACTATGGTATGACTCTCCATTCTGCCCATACCTTAGAAATACCTGATCTATTACCCCAAGCCTATTAAGTCAAAATTATTTAATCTCATATCTCAGGTAAACGTCACTTTCTCTGAAAAGTCTTCCTTAGAAAAAGGAACTCTTACACACTGTTGGAACCCTTACATACTATATTTTTTTACAGTGCAGCCACCATGGAAAACGGTTTGAAGTTTACTCAAAAAACTCAAAATACAAGCTGGGCGCGGTGGCTCAAGCCTGTAATCCCAGCACTTAGGGAGGCTGAGACAGGAGAATTGCGAGTTCAAAGCCAGCCTCAGCAACGGCGAGGCGCTAAGCAACTCAGTGAGACCCTGTCTCTACATAAAACACAAAATAGGGCTGGGGATGTGGCTCAGTGGTCGAGAACTCCTGAGTTCAATCCCCAGTACCAAAAAAACGCAAAAAACTAAAAAAACTAAAAATACAGGCCACAAAGCAACTCATAGCAAATACAAAAAAAAAAAAAAGATAATTTCTTTCATTTTATCAGATCATAATGGAATAAAATTAGAAATCAACACAATAAAAACATACAGAAACTACATAAACACATGGATTGGATAATGCACTTTTGAATGATGAATGGGTGATAGAAGGAAATCAGAGGAGAAATTTAAAAATTATCAGACTCAAAGGAGAACAGTAATACAAAATACCAGAAATTCTGTGACACCTTGAAGGTAGTTTTAAGAAGAAAGTTTACAAGTATGAGTGCCTACATAAGATAGTCAGAAAAATTCCAAATAAACAACCTAATGATGCATCTCAGGTCCCTTGAAAAAGAAGAATAAACCAATTCCAAATCCAGTAACAGGAAAGAAATAATTAAAATCAGATCCAAAAATCAATGAAATAGAGAATAAAAAATATTTTAAAGGATCAATGAAACAAAAAGTTGTTTCTTTGAAAAACAAAATAAGAAAGATTGATAAGCCCTTAACCAAACCAACCAAATGAAAAAGAAGATCCAAATTAATAAAATTAGAGTTTAAAACGGAAGAGTCACCAGAGCTATCACAGAAATCCAGTGGATCATTTAGGACTCTTTTGAAAGCTTAAACTCCAATAAATCAGAAAACCTAGAAGAAATTGATATATTTCTGGATACATATAATCTCAATCAATACAAATTAAATTAAGAAGACATAG
>CM053405.1:62839494-62905818 GCA_028644305.1 Xerus rutilus
ATAGTAAAGATGGTTGATAAAAAAATATATAAATATATATATATACTGTTCATTGAAAGTGCATATAAAGATGTTTAACATGAAGAATGTAATCTGCTTATAATTTTGTGCAAAGTTAGAAAAATTATGATTGTAATAATTTTTTTTTCTATTTGCCTCAACAAATGTTTTCAGTGAATAGTGTGTACAGCTTCTGAAAATTTGTTTTTTTCTGTTATGTTCGATAACATGTATGAAAATGCAACTCTTGGGAAAAAAATAAAGTAAAAAAAAAATTATACCAAAAAAAAAAAAAGAAATTGAATATGAAATGGTACCTCATTGTAAAGGATAGGAAAATTGACCTGGGAAAACGGCTTAGATGATTTCATGAAATAATAGATTTAGAACAATAAAGCAATGTTTCTTCCTTTCTGGCCACTCTTCATTTCTCTTCATTCTTTCATGTATCATTTCATAAAGTGACTGGGGCAGCCCAGGGGGTATCAAGTTATCTTAGTCTCACAATCGTGTTTGGTGAAAACAAACATGAAGAGCCTTAATGTATCTCTACAAGTAGGCATGCAAAGAGCTTGCATGTATTTTTTTTTCCATGACCAAATTCCTAATAGAAGTATGGCGAGGGGATCATAAAAGATGTCCACTTGGAACAGACTTTAGTGGACACAAAAGACTCTCAGTCTTCCCTTAAAAGTTTGTGCAAACTCTCTTTTTCAGAAGTACTAAGAAACCAGATTGTTTCTTCTTCTTAAGGTCATTCTGCAGGTACCAGTTGAATTGGGACATTTTAAAACATCCCTTTGGAAGGCATCAGAGCCTTCACTGGATTACAGAGTAAATCATCATTCCTTTTAAAATATCATCTTTCCTAGTGTTATTATGTATTCTTAAGGCCAATCGGCTGAGCCCAGACACAAAGTGACTTGAGATTTCCAAACCAGTTTCCTTGATGCTTGTCTAAGCCTTTTCGGGGGTGGGGTGGAAGGTGGCCGGTGGAGTTCTCCAGTATTAACCTATATCTGTTGACCAGCATAAAGTTAGGCAGGAATCAAGGAAGGTATCTTTCTGGACCATAGCAAACCAGCACATATTCATCAATGAAACTGGTTCATGTAATAAAATGCCTTTCTGTGGCTTTTATTATCTCTTGAAAATATATTATCCTTGGTTAGAATTGAGGAAGGAGTGTAACAGAAACTTCTATCAATAACCTGCCTTCTCTGCTCTTTACTTCCCTTCACTTGTCCATTGAAAATCCAAGATTTGGATTGGAAATGTAACTGTGGTCAGACATAAAACAAAAGTCTTAGAAAAAATCATTCCAATGG
The DNA here is from genome assembly GCA_028644305.1 of Xerus rutilus. Classification (NCBI taxonomy): domain Eukaryota; kingdom Metazoa; phylum Chordata; class Mammalia; order Rodentia; family Sciuridae; genus Xerus; species Xerus rutilus. The sequence goes on from CM053405.1 coordinate 62,840,823, forward strand.
CAGTGTTTCCACAGCACCCCATCCACCTGAAAAAGCAATTGGCTGAATAATCCATTGTATATTGACCCCATCTCCTTTGTGAGAATAAAGCTTGATCATTACATCCCGAGCTAAAGGCCAAAGCTGGAATAAAAGAAGCAAAAGTAAATCCTCTGATGAACAAAGATGTTCTGAGTTAATGTCAGAAATGAAGGTGGCAGAATGGACTGGGAAAAAAATAACCTTTTGACTCAGAGAGGAATAATATCTGCTAAATAGAATGGCTTTCACAATTGTACACGAGGCATCACAGCTCTTTTGGGGTCATTTCAAATCACACCAGGTGGTACTAACTTGGCTTAGAGGCTAGAAATTGAGACAGCTGTGATAAGGTACTTAACAGTTCTGGATGCTGTAGAAAATGTGAGTGTAGTGACCTGTTCTCTCCCGCTTGCATTGCCCCACAGCTTTGACTATTTCACCTTCTTCTTCTGTAGGACAGTTTTATTCTAGTGATGTTGTCATCGTGAACTTTTTAAAAGTCACTGACTTATCTTTTGACAGAAATTTAAGATGCACCTCTACAACTTCCATAGACCAATGCTCTAGACTTACGAAAGAAGAGTTGACAGCCCAGTACCTTTTGACCATTTCTTTCAACTTGAATTTCATTTCAAGACTTCCATCCATCTGAATTCCCAAATTATGCCATAGAAAAAGTTTCAGGTACTTTGCAATTTTCTGTGCCGGCCACATGCCTTCCCCTCCCCATCCCGCCTTTTATGGAACCTAGCCACTGACAAGGCTAAGACCCCAGTGCAACTAAGAAGCATTAGGCAAAAGCAAATTTCATTTTCTCCCATGATCAGCATCCCTGAGCATGGGTCACAAGCAAATGAGAGTGTAGCCTAACTTAAGTTTGATTTCTTCATCACAAATAATTATAGTTAATTGGTTCTGTCTTGTCAGTGCTCTCTGTTTTCAATTGTTTCACTGTTAAAACAGGAAAAAAAGTCTGAAAGATGAAGGCCACACAACCACTATAGGAATAAAAGTTATTTACTCTATAAAACACAACTTTGAAACTTTAAATCCAATAACTACCTTTGAGTTAAATGATTGACATACTGGAAAAAATTAGAAGAAACAAAAATTTGTTTCCCTAAAACATATTAGTCTATTAACCATTAAAGTGGGAAACTCACATGTATACAAAGAAAGATTGCTTTGTCTTATATGTTCATGCATAATCATCTAATGACAATAATTAAGGTTAAATACTAAACTGAAGTTTTTCATTAATTTTTATTTCAAATAGAAAGTATTTAGAACTTTCAGTTCCTTTGGAAAAGACTTTCATTTCCAGAGGGCTATTACAATATCCAAAGACTTGTGAACCTCTGTATTATCCCTATATTCTTTCTTCCTTTATTTTTTTTTTCTGCTGACTCCCTTGGATTTTTCACACTTTTTCAATTTAAGGCAAGCAGCTTCCTTTTATATTATTCTCAACAGTACTGTGGTGTGAAGCAAACACAAGACAATCAGGTACAAACTACTCATTAGAGTTAGGTAAAAGTCAGAACTACTCAACCAAAATTAATAAGAAGGGATGTAACAACCCCACCTTCTTACAATTCATTTGAAAGTCAGATAATATCAATTAGCCTTTATCAAATAAGAATGGGCAGGTGAGGATGACAGCATTTTACTTATCTTACAGGAATATGTGATGATGAATGACTCATTCATAATAATACTTTAAGTCAGCATTTCCTGAACACTCATAGACTATGTTTAACCAACGTCAAATATCCAGGTAAAACAGAAGAACTCAGTTGTGGAGCAACAACTGAATGGATGCAATCCCACTTCACCCAGTTAGAGTCCTAACTTTCCACTTGTTCATGTCCTTAGAAAAAAGTATAGAATAAACTTGACTTGGATTCTATTTAATGTAGTTTGTGGATAAAAGCCATTTCTGGGTAAGTATATTACCCCCTTCTAAGGATATCCTGGGACTCTGCAATTAATTCCCACCCTCCAAGATGGCTACCATTAGACCAATTTATAAAGAGGGAAAATGAAACAAGAAGAAAACAATGATTTGCTGAAATGAGGAAATCAAGAATAGGGACCACTTGCTGGATACTTAGGACAACATTTTCTCCACTATGTTAAACTATCTATTGTTCCAAACTACTTACAGGAATACTTTGCATGTATACATTATAATCCTCATTATTACTATTTATCTAATCTAATGCTTATCCAATTTCAAGGCTCTCTCACCAGTTTGTGAAAATACCCAAATACAGCATGGCAGATTCAATTCAGGAAAACACAGTTCTCTTTCTCAAGCCTCAGCTTACTTACTAGTAAATTGGGCTTCCTGAAAGGAAAAAAACAAGATCCTAGATCTTGCAACTCCTGACATACTCAAGTTTAAATTCACCAAATAAGTTCAGGTTGCTTATGTTTTATTTGAATATTAGATGTCAATACTGAGACTAGATCTATGAAAATGGAATGAAGTGTTGACAGCAAATTTGGTGAGGTATGATTAATTTAGGTTATGTCCATAATTTGAATACCTTGAATTTCTTAGTCTTTTAGTAAAATAGATAATTGTCTGCATTAAACAGTTACAAAATTTGGAATTTTGTGGGGTAATTTTTCACCTCAGTTACTGCTTTATTATTATTATTATTTCTTAAGTGCATACTCATGAAATGCCTGCTGGTATACACTGAGTCTAACTACACAGTGACTAAGCATTGTGCTGAGGATGCACACAGAAGCAAGCAGACTGCCTCGGCCAGTTGGAACTTACGGTTAAGCAGAGGAGAACCAGAAAGTTCATTCAAATGTTTCATGTAACACAAGAATAAAGACGCTCCCAATGGAGTATAATACCAAGGGAACTGCTCCACCAGAGACAGCTGCACAAAAACCCAGGGAGACATCCTGTGCCTCAACTAAGGGACATGTTGAGAAAAATTGATCTGATGATGCAATGTAATATAAGGCCAGTTTTAGCTTCATACTGTGGTGACTGTGAGGGAGCTAGAGAGAAATGAGGGAGAAGTTAAAGAAAAACTCAGATTGCTTTGAAATGTCTTTTTGAGAAATAAGTGGTTTTAATAAAAAATATAATTGAGTTAATTTTAGAGAACATGAAATCTGGTTTTTCTGGTGAATGATGGCCTATCTGGAGAAATTCAATGAGGGTTCATTTTAACCTTAAAGAAATATACAGATTAAAATGGAGAAAACTATGCCATATGCATTTATGAATGTGTCAAAATGAACTCCACTCTTATGTATAACTACAATGCACTAAAAATAAAAAATAATAATAAAAAAAGAAATATACAGAGTTTAGGACTGAGGATATAGTTCAGTGATAGAGCACTTGCCTAGCATATGCAAGGCTCTAGGTTTGATCCTTTGTAACACACACACACACAAACACACACATACATGGAAGAAATACACACCATAAAATATGAAATACAATATACAATTTAAAGTATTCATTCACAATTATGCAATTAAGTTGCCAAATAATATGCGAACATAGTTAATTAGGTGAATTAAAAAGATACTAAAATGAAAAAATAAGTAGTAGTAAGTGCCCAGAAAATCCTCTACCTCATTATCTCTGTTCTTTCCTTCTGAAGGTCTTAGTTGGCATAGGTTGAAATTTCTAATGTCCTTTTAAATTATAATGCTTTCAGTTGAAATATTACAATACTGATAAGTTTGAGAATTTCTTACCTTACTGCCATGCAAGCGAAATACTCAGCATTTACCAGGGAAGTATTAGAACTTTACAAATGGATAGTTCAAAAAATGAAATTCTTAGACATAAATCTAATAAAATTTGGTGTTTGTATTAGTTTTCTAGAGCCACTGTAATAAAGTACCATAAGCTGAGTGATTCAAACAATAGAAATATACTGCCTTATAGTTCTGGAGGCTTAAAATTCAAGATGAAGGTGATAGTAGGTTGATTCCTTCTGCAAACTGGGAGGGTGAATCTTTCCCATGCTTCTCTCTAGCCTCTCTCATTGGTTTTCTGGCAATCATGCACGTTCCTCGGCTTCTGCATCTCCCCAACTCTACCTTCATCTTCACAAGACATTCTGTCACATACATGCCTATCTCCAAAATTCCACTTTTTATGAGGGCATCAACCACACTGGATTAGAATCCATCTTAATTACTTCATTTTAACTTGATTACATCTATACAGACACTACCTCCAAATAACATCACATTCTGAGGTACTAGGAGTTAGGATTTCAACATAAAAATTTACAGAGCAAGGAGGACATATAACTACAAGGCATTGATCAAAGAAATGTATACAAATGGAAAGGCAGACTATGTCCATGGACTGGAAGACAATGCAAAGATGTTAATTTTTCCCAAATTGAGCTATATGTGTAACATAACTCCATTCAAAATCTCAGCAGAAATATTTGTATATATAGACAAGTATATCATAAAATTTACATAAAGAAGTAAAAGAATGAGAATAGCCAAAACAATTTTGAAAAAAGAAGAAAATCAAAGAAATCACTTTAACACCATAAAACTATAATAATTAAGACAGGATAGTTATTGGTGATGGATAGTTATATAGATTAATGAAACTAAGAATAGAGAATACGGAAATAGGCCCACACATGTTTTTCTAATTGAGTTTTGATAAAATATGTAAAGACAATTCAACAAAAAAAAGAGCAGTCTTGTCAACAAGTGGTGTTGGAATAACTGGATAACCAAATGCCAAAGAGATCAATCTCAACCCAAATGACACACCTTATGCAAAAACTAACTCATAATGGATCACAGATCTAAATGTCCAATTTGAAATTATAAAACTTTCAGAAGAAAACAAGGGAAATTTTTTGTGATCTGACATTAAAAAAAATGTTCTTAGATATGACACCAAAAGCCCAATTCATAAAAAGAAAAAAAATGATAAATGGACTTCGTCAAAATTTAAAACTTTTGCTCTTTAAAAAACAGTTACAAGAAAGAAAAGACAAGCTACAGACTGTGAAAAAAGATTTGAAATTATATATCTGAAAAAGGACTCGTACCCAGACTACATGAAGAACTATGAAAACCAGAACACATTTTCAAATGGGATAAAGACTTGAGCAGACACATAACTGAAAAGGATACTTGAAAGGTGAATGAGGATAGCACTGCAGGGGAAAGTCACTCCCGCCCTTTGTGTTGTTTACACAAGTATTTTATTTCCACTTTAACTGATTTCCTTATTTATGATATTTATTTATAGTCACTAACTTTTTATATTTAGAGAAAGATTAACAAATTTATTTGCTCACACATTCATATGCTTACATACAAGATATTTTCTAAGGTTAAATTTCCTTGCTTTTTGTTTGTTTGTTTGTTCAAAAATATATTTCCCCTAACTCTTAAGTAATAATTTATCTAAATTCATATTTCCAGATGGATGGTTAATTTCTTTTACCAGTTTGAAGATTTTCCATTATCCTCTGGCTTTTGTTGTTGAGACATCTACTATTAAAACAGAATTGTTTTATAGATCTCTTTCTTGTCTTTGTTGTTGCTTTTAAAATTGGTCCTTGGTGTTTTGCAATTTTATTGTGATATATCTAGATATGAGATCATTTATATTTATCACTTTTGGGACTCATTGTGATACTAGAAAATCCCTCCACCCTATTATCTTTCTTTCTGGTAGTCTTACTAGGCCTGGGTTGAATCTTCTCATTTTTCCCTCTTTTATTATCTGCTGCTTTATGGATAATTTCCTCAGACCTGCATATGGTCCATTAGTCATCTTAGCTATGTATAATCTATTACTTGAGTTTTCTATCAAAGTTTTAATTTCAATGGCTTCATATTTTTTCTTCCAAAAAATTTACCAGATTTTCTTTCAGATATGTTTGAGTTTTATTGTACATTTTTGGCCTCATTTTTTATTCCTTCTTTTATTACTTTTAAACATACTTACTTTCTAATGTCCAGACATTCCATTATGTAAAAATCTTAGGATATTACCCACAGTTTGTGGTTTCATTGTTTCTCACTCCTGTTCAATTATTTTCTACTGTGGTTACTTCTGACTATGAGCTCATCTTCATAAAGATTTTTGGGAATTGAAGTCCAGAACATGAAATGTCTCTCAAAAGTTTCATTTTTCTTCTTAGTGTCACTAGCAAGAGTGTCACTAATTATTTGGTAATTTATCAGCTAGATGTTAACCTTCATCCTTGCATGAATCAAAGTTCATGATTGTACATGCTAAGAACTCTTCTGGTCAGAATCCAGGGCAAAAGAAAATGGCTGGGGTTTTTGTTTTTGTTTTTTTTCCTATTCTTATGTTCACTGAAGTTGAAACATATTGAGAATCTTAACATTGTGTGGAGGTTTCAGTTTCTATGTACCTCTTTGGATAGACCCAGATCCTAATCTGCTATCTTCATTGAGCAACAGAAATGAAATCCTTAGGTTACTGAGACTTGTGACCTCTACTACCCAATCTATCACCCACCCTCAGCCCAGGTGCAGCTAGGCTCATGCAGGTTTGTTTCTTGCTTACTTTCCTGTAAGCTCAGCTATGCATTTAAATGGATGTTGCTTGTTTTTTTAGTTGTTTATTGTAGTAAGAATTTTAGCTTACATTTTGTTTTTGTTCTCTAACAGTAGTTCCCAAATATGTTTTCATCAGTGTATGCGTTTAAAAATCAGATTAAACAGAAGAGATTTAGCTTGGTTTTGCCACTGATTAACCAAATTACTTAACCTCTTATATCTGTTCCTCATTTGTAAAATATACATAATGTTAGTACTTGCTCATGAGGTTGTGATGAAAATTAAATGAATTAATATCCATGAAATCTTAGACCAATATCTGGCATTTAGTAAGCACTATTTAAATATTTGCTATATAAAAATGAAAATAAATAAGAATGTCAATAGCCTTCTATTACATTAATATACATATTTAAAACAAAAAAATCCATTTCGCTTTAAAATCTGGTACCTATTTGTTTAAATAGAAGACTAAAGGAACAAAAGTATTTTTATTTAAAATCACTAGGTTAGCACACCTGAAGTTGAACAGTAACATTCACTCAATCCAGTTCTCATCATTCCACATTTCTCTTCTCTTACATATTCATCTTGTCACTCACATGTCTCAAATTATTATAAGCAAAGAACTGCAAATGACAACTATAGTGACTACCACATCTCTCCATTTTCCACCCAGAGAGGCACTCAGAGTTTCTAGGAAACACACAAATCACAAAAGAAAATGACATTAAAGGATTAAAGGGGTTTGTTTTTATAATCTTCCAAGTTCCCAGGAGCAACCACTTTGGCATATTGCTTCTTGAAGATTCTATCTGCCAGCACCAATCCAGGAGGAGCAGCTTCTTGAGGAACACACTGAGATTTCCAACCATCCGTATATTTCTGCCCTTTGTAGAGTTTTCCAGTTAGTCTTATAAACATGATAAACTTAAAGTCAATACCTCTTCCTTTCATTTGAATGGGCTTCTATTACATGTGTTTATATTTCTTGATCTCTAGTTAATAATTACTCAACAACCTATTCAGTGATTGTCATGTCCTATCCTAGACTCTCTACATTCTTTTTACTTTCTTTAGTGAAATGTTTTTAGGGAATACTTCCCTAGATATTTAATTAAACAATGAAAAAAATTTACCCTTTAGGTTAAATCTTATCTGATTATCAAAAAGTTTTAAAGTCAAAGGAAAAAGGTAATAAAGCCACAATTATCCCTCCTCCCAAATCTCACAAATTAAGCCACAAAATAGAGTTCAGTGACATTGTTCAGTGAGTCCAACACAGGTACTTTTTCTTCTTGCAAGGGCTCTAATGATCATTTCCTCATTTAAGTACCATATGATGGGAGATGGGTTATGTTTACAAGTCAAATTGTTTGAAAAATATGTCTATTTAAATACTAGAGTTAAAATCAGGGGAAGTAGATGGTCACACCAGTAGAATTAAGGGCATAGTTTGGCCCACAGGGGGAACAGCAAGCTCACACTTGATGTTCATTGACTAGAAGAATAAGCAGAATTACCTGCTCTACTTAATATCCTTCCTTCCTTCTCTGAAGTTAAGTGTGTTCAGAATCTGTCATTCTTTGTATCTGTAAAGATGGTAAAACATGATCTCACTGATTTCCAACATTCCAAAAGAAAAAGAGAATAAAAAGGAGAAGCACATTTGGGTCAGTGACACATCAAGATCTATCTTAGATTTCATAGAGGAATAAAACTGAAAGAAATCCATAAAGTAGAATTTGATATAAATGATGTAATACTTGGTTGGGGTTGTTCCACATTCAAAGGGGACATGATACCCATCTTCTACTGTACGTATATCTGCCATCTAGCAGATGAATTCAGTTTACTGAAATGAGGATCAATGTTGGAGATTTTCAGGAAGACATTTTTTAATATACAACATAGAGAATAAAATGTTTTAATAATTACAGCTGCCAGAGAATGAAGTAGGCTATCTTATGAAGCTATGAGTTTTCTATCACTGAATGCAAAAAATAAAATAATGGAATAATGCCACATAAAAGTGTCTGGCATACAGAAGTTATCAAATCATACCCAACCTAGGGGATTCTCCATCAGAACACTAATACTAGGAGTGACTTGAGGAAGCTAATTTCTACAATCTCTTTAAGTTCTAAAAGTTTTTACTATTTAGTTGCAAAAACAACTTGTAATTTCACAACCACCCTTTAAGTATGAGTTGAGGTTCAGGCTCTTCCAGAACTACTCAAGGCAAGCTACATTGTGAGAACAGCCAAAATAGTCCATCTAAGGCAAGCTAAGGAACCTCAGCTGAGACAAAACAGTAGGAGTTCTAGATTAGACTGTGAATGGTAGATATAAAGCAAGCCACTTTTCCTTTGAAATCAGAGTAAACAAACCATTTCCCCGAAGTGGTGATTATGTTTGTAGCCCTGCTAAAAGATAAGTTGGGATGGCTTTTTGAAAAACACAGTTCTATGCTTATTCTGAAAACTGGTGACTTGAACTTTTTCCTACAGGAAATAAACCAAGATATTAGAAGGTCTCCAAGATCATTTCTACAGGTGAGTCTCTGAACATAGTATATCAGTATGCATTTCATGTCATAGATATTTTAAGATGTCTGTGAACTTCAAGTAATTAAGTTCAATTTTATTTATCCTTTATTAAAATCAGAGAAGTGACAAAGTTGGATACATTATCCTGGAATTTAAAATAATCACCGTGAACTACCCTTTACTCATGATAATTTTATTTAATCATAACGATATTATATTGGTATAAATATTACAAAAATTTCTTGATGAAAAAGTACAAAGACAATAATTGGTATTTTCTCAACTGTGAAGTCCAAGATCAATGCTGTAGCCAATTCAAATTATCTATTGATGGGAACTTTCAGTTTGAAAACAGAAATGCTAACAAAGTTATAAGGAGAGTTATTTAGAGAAAATGGGATGCTTCTGTGCACAGGCAAAAGTTCCATCAGCCCAGGAGTTCATGTTCAGTATTTAAAACCACTCTTTCCATTACTGAAAGAAAACAAATCACTTAGGAGTCAATTCTTTGGGAGGCTAAAATGATAACATCAATATTCTTAGAATTAGGCTATGAAAATTTTATGGCTGGGAAATATTCATTTATGTTTTATTACACTATGTTCCCACCCACCATCAAGTCCAGCTTAATGTCTAAATTCACTGTGGGGCCTCTCTAAATATTTGCTGAAGCGATTTAAATTGAAATGTTTTCAAATTAGCATAAATTAAAAATAAATCATTATAACCCAGCACAGTGGCACACGCTTATAATCCCAGCAGCTCAGGAGGCTGAGTCAGGAGGATCACAAGTTCAAAGCCAGCCTCAGCAATGGTGAGGTGCTTATCAACTCAGTGAGACCCTATCTCTAAATAAAATACAAAAATAGGGCTAGAAATGTGTGCTCATTTCATGTGGTTGAGTTCAATCCCCAGTACCAAAAAATTAAAAATGAAAAACAATTACAGTATTGAGATATAGATCAGTTTATCTTAGAAGACATCTAGCAAGATACTTTGGAATACAGGCATGTGTAAATTGTGTGTAAGATATGGCAAAGCAATTCTTCCTCTGCACCAGCAGCCAGCAAAGTTTTTCTGAACAGGGCCAGACAGTAAATATTTTAGGCCTTGCAGGCCAGATGGTCTCTGTCACAACTACTCAGCTCTTCTATTGTAGCATGGAAGCAGCCATGAACAACACATAAATGAATGAGCATGGCTGTGTTCCAATGAAACTTTATTTACCAAAAGAGGAGTGAGCCACATTTGGCCTGCAGGCTGTAGTTTGCCAACTCTGCTATGTGTCATAGACCAACAGATACTGTACAAGGTCAAAGAAAAACATGATTTAGCCATAGATTTTTAATCATAAAAGAAGATCTTGTGAAAAGCTGTAATAGGGCTGGGGCTGGGGCTCAGTGGTAGAGCACTTGCCTCGCATGTGTGAGTCACTGGGTTCAATCCTCAGCACCACATACAAATAAATAAATAAAATAAAGATATTGTGTCCCTCTACAATTAAAAAAATTTTTTTTAAAAGCTGTAATAAAAAGGAAAAGAAAAATGGGGAGGATCTCATGAAAATTGAAGGGAGATCAGTAGAGGACCAAGGAGAGGGAGGGGAGATGGGAAAGGGGAAATACTAGGGAAGAATATTGGCCAAATTTTATTGTTATATCTTGTGCATCCACAAATATGTAACAATGAATTCCACCATTATGTATAATTATAATGTATCAATAAAATGTGGGGGAAAGCTATAAATAAATTTAATGAAAAACAATTGATTTGTATTTCTTTATTTTGTAGAGTAATAAACATTTGAAGAAGATTCAGAAATATAAAAAAAAAGGTGACCTTGATCCCTAAATGTAGCAAAACATTTTGTCAGATTTTCCCCCTGGTCCTTTTCTGTATGAGTTTTATAGTACACATACTTAAGATACATAATATATACGTAATTTTGCTTGAATTCTAAAATTAACATTATAACAGAAATATTTTCTCATCATTAAAAATGCTTTATTAAAACCATGTCTAATGACTACACAGTATTCCAATATATAGACACTATAATTTACTTAGCTTTCTCTTAATTTTTTTTTTTTGTACCAGGGATTGAACACAGGGGTACTCGACCACTGAGCCACATCCCCAGCCCTGTGTTTTATTTAGAGACAGGATCTCACTGAGTTGCTTAGCACCTCACCATTGCTGAGGCTGGCTTTGAACTTATGATTCTCTTGTCTCAGCTTCCCAAAGTGCTGGGATTACAGGCATGCACTACTGCACCTGGCTTCCCTTAATTTTGAATAGATATTTATACACTTCCCATTTTTTAAAAGAAAATTTGACTATGGGAAATGTTAACATGTAGGAAGTATACATGATCCAAAAAATAAGATCTATCAGAACCTAAGCCTTCCCTTTAAATGTGAAATATGAATACCTTTCCCCTATCCATGTTTTCTCCTAAAATGATAGCAAATGAATATGAAAGGCATAAACCTAAAAGGACAAACAGGAGAGGAAACAACAGCAGACAAGAGATGTCAACAATTTGGGAAAGGAGAAAAGAAGTTATATGAATGGCAGCTACGACTTAGGTTTTGGCTTAGAGAAAGCAAGAAGGTAGAAAAGCAAGTCAGTTTGGATATAACATTTCCACTTTTGTTATAGTTCCTTCTCGTTTCATTTTGTTACTCTTCCCTAACATCCTCAAGTAAATTTTTTATGCTTTCCCTCAACTGTTTCTAATTCTGCTTCAGTAATCTGATTTAGATTATATAAGATATTTATGTTGTCCAATTTGTTTTACATTAATTAGAATAAGGTTAAATACTATTGTAGAAAGATCCCCCAAATGCAGTGAGTTAATAAAGATAGACTCTTCTTTCTCTCTCATGTGACAGGCTGAGGAAAGCAATGGTCAGGGGGCTACTCTGACCTCGGTGATCATTTTGCATACAAAGTCCCTTCTGTCCAGCTGCTCAGCTATCCCCAGGTCATAGGAACCATCTGCATGGTTGAGGATGGACTGCCACCAAGTCTGGGTCCAGCCAGTGGGTAAGGGAAAGAAATCGTGGAGGAGACACACCCACTACCTCAGGACTCAAGGATAGAAAGAGCAGACACCATTTCTGCTTGCATTCCATTGATGAACACTGTAAAGCCAGGAGATCAAAGGGTAGTAAATAAAACTGCAGGGAAAGTCTTTATTGGGAAATACGTTTCCGGCAAATTCCCCTCCAATAGAGCGGGTCAGGAGAATCACTCACCTGTTCTGTGGTACAGAAAATTTTAAAGAGCCTGTCAAGAAGGGGCGGGCCTAAGGCAGGAAGAGAGGGGCTATGAGGTAGGAAGAGGAGGTATCTGGAGTCCTGTGTTCTCTGGGGTTGGTCAGGGGATCCTGCTGAGGTCAGAGTCCTTCCAGGATGAGTCAGGAAAAGTCCACTGATTGGTAGGAGGTGCCATTACTTCATACAGCATCTGGTTGGCTGTTCCTTTGCGCATGCAGGCTGCTTGCTGCTTTGTTCCCTGCGGGTGTGTTTGCCATGTTTGTGCGTTCTGCCTTCACCTCGCTAACCTAACAAACGCTTAATCACATAGCCACAGCCAGCTGAAACAGAAATGTAGAAAAATAGAAATGTAGTCAAACTCAGCAAGAAAGGGATAATAATGCTGTAGAAAACTAACAGTAGCCACTGTTAGGGTGGCGAGGCAGATGCAGATTGCACAAACATGGCTGCCTCTACTGAGGCAGGCTGAAGCAATAAGCAGCGTGCATGCACAGAACACACCAACATTGCCGCCACAGGCCGCATGCACAGAGGGACATGGAACATCCAATATGGGCCGCCATGTTTCCCGGATCATCCCGGAAGGACTCTGACCTCAGCAGGATTCTCTGACCAATCTCAGAGGACACCGGACTCTAGATCACCTCTTCTTCCTACCTCAGGCCCTTCCCTTCCTGCTTTAAGTCTTCCTTTTCTGGGCAGGGCCCTTTAAATTTTCTGTGCCACGAGGCTTGGGTGCCATATCGCCCACCCAAGCCTGGTGGGGGAGGGGGTGGCCCAGGAGCGTACTTTCCAAAATAAAGCCTGTCCAGCAGTTCTGCTTTGCTTGCTTTTGGTCATCTGGCTTTACAGCCACAACAGTTAATTTTCCTTTTGAAGTTGTGCTCCTCACGCAGCTAATACTTTTCACTTAAAAGCTCATGTTCCCTTAGGTACACCAGTTCCTCTATCAGACAACATCTTCTGGGGACCTGCTGTAATGCCAGGTGCCTGATAGGCGGAAGGATATAAAAGGGAATGCTTAATGATGGTCAAGAGCCACCTGCCTTCATCCACCCCTCACAACAGCAATGGTGAGACCCTGCCCTGAGGTATTACCACGCAGCAGACTCTCACGCCTACACAAAGGCCATTGCCACAGACTCCTACCAGCAGGGAGGTGCAGTGGTGCAGTTATTGCCCAATAAAGGGAAAAGTCAAGAGTGTAGTTTTAAATGTTTGCTCACACCTATTCATAGCCTTGCCACCTCAAGATCAAGCTGCCTGCTCTTATCCTCTCTCTTTCCCTCTCTCTTTTGCAAGTTAAGTTATTATGTTATCTAAGTCTTAATTTCCCATCAGAAGAGGGAAGGTAATAACAACTACAAATAATAATAATTACAAATACAAATGATAATTACAAAAATTAAATGACGTACACATGTAAAAACCCTACTGTTCTACCTGAAAGCATAGGAAGTGACCAATCAATGCTAACTGTTAGCTTCCCAACCTCACAGAGCCTTCAATAGAAAATTAAGAGATTTTGCCAGCGCTGGGGCAAACACCTGTATAATCCCAGCTAAGGCAGGAGGATCCCGAATTCAAACTTAACCTCAGCAAAACCAAGGTGCTAAGCAACTCGATGAGACCCTGTTTCTAAATAAAATATAAAATAGGGATGTAGCTCAGTGGTCGAGTGCCCCTGAGTTTAATCCTGGGTACAAAGAAAGAAAGAAAGGAGGGAAGGAGGGAGGAAGGAAGGAAGGAAGGAAAAGAGATCTGACATCTGCTCTGTAACTAGGTCACTTTGTGTTTTGCATAAAATCACCTACATATAAGTATGTGGATCAAGTCACAGAAACCTGGATATATCTAAAGAGTGGACAATAAATTCTAGGGCCTGTTTCTAGCCATCACCTCCTATGATACAAAATTAAACCCATCAGTGTTATCTGCATTTTTAGGCCATAATCGTTTTGTGCCTGAGTAAATTACCTTGCCCAAATGTTTTTGAAAAGTTTCTACTGCCTCCTCAGTAGGAAAGACTACAAACAACTTGGATCTCCACCACTGAACCACTGAATGGTTTGGACCAGTCTGATTGAGGAGACACGCACAGCAAGAGAGACAGAATGCTACCATGTACCGTTATATGTGAGATTTCAACCTTTACAGAGTTTTGGTGTTAAAATATCCTTTCTCTTATGAAATATGATGTCAGGGGCTGGGGTTATGGCGCAGTGGTAGCGTGCTCACCTGGCATGCATGAGGCACTGGGTTCGATCCTCAGCACCACATAAAAATAAAGATATTCTGTCCACCTACAACTAAAAAATAAATGTTTAAAAAATATAATGTCAATTGGCATAGTTGTTTTTGTTATTAAATACCTCAAAAAAAGATAAATTGATCTTTTTTTATGATGTTCCTCAGGATTTTTTAAAATTTCATTATTCAGGGGCTGGGGATATAGCTCAGTTGGTAGAGTGCTTGCCATACATGCACAAGGTTCAATCCCCAGCACCACACACACACACACACACACACACACACACACACACACACTCAAATCATTATTCAGGGAGTTCAACATTCTAGGAACTTTTGCCTTAATAATTGACTACATATAGATAGACCATTTCAATTGCTCCTGCATTGAAGAATGACTGATTCAAGAAGATTCCTTCTTGGTTGCCCAGTATTTTGTACAATCTAAGCTAGATATCTCATAGGTAACATGCTTGCTTTCATTAAACATCCTTCAAACAGTGCTACTGGATTTTGATTGACTTCCATTTGAGGAAATCTAAGTAAAAGGTTTCAAACATATGCACATCCTTGCCATGTTCTGGTTTACATTTGCCTGACATTGTCCCACATTTCTGACCTTTATGATACTGGAATAATTACAAATAATAAATTAACCCTACACAGTGATTTCAGCCTCCTTTTCTTTCATTATATATCAGAATAGTAGTTTTGCTTTTTTGTAGAACTCTTTTCAAAAAATATTATATCAAAAACAAATTTAATTAGAGTGAATTTCACAGATTAGTTATGGTAGATGATAGGTAGAATAGGGAGAGCAGATAAGATCCTCACCAGCTTGAATCCCATATGGCAGCTCCTGAGACGTGACACCCAAGGGAAGCATCCAGCCCAGTTTAAAAAGTCACTGCTCTAGTACAGTTGACTACCATGCTGCTTCAATTGCTTTTCTCCCTTCTTATCCTAAAGGTAAAACTCTCAAGTGTTTTATGGTAAGAATAACCTTTTTATCAAATGACTAAAAGATTTTAAGTGTAGGGTATTTTTGTTTCTATTCCCAAATGTTCAGTCATTTTAATATCATTTACCTCTAAACTAACACTATTAAGTATAGTTAAAGAGGATTTCTTCCTCCACCATAGATGCAGGATTTATTAGAATAATTCATTGTTCCCTAAAGACAGCAATACATACATATTGCAATTGTTGCAAATCACACAGTTATCATCTTTCCTGGGCTTTTCCCTTTCTACTGAAACCTTATTTTGCACAAAATTTAGCAACTTCGTTAAATGCATTGCCTGCTGCACCTGTTTGGACTCTGGGTATCATTTTCTTTTCCCCAACACATTGTTGTTCAAGATGTGCTGAATTTCCCAGAGGCTATCTAAAGACTTTGAGACATCTGTATCCAACAGTTTGCTTAAACCAACAAAAAGTGTTGAAGCAAAAATCAAACTTTGGGGCATCAATTTAACCATTCATTTTCAAGTATCCTAGATTGATGGAACATGTCAGCTCTGGTATATTCACCATCACTGTTCACTGCTTAGGATAATTATTAAGGCAAAACTGACTGCACTCTAATGAAAGCTGCCACTGGAAATGGTGTGAGGGCCATGAAGGGAAAACAGTGCAAGGAACTTTATAAAAAAAATCTCATCAGATGGCAATAACTATCCCACAAACAGTTGAAATACCAGAAATACTATTATGTAGCATAATTTAATCTATACAAGTAATTGTGTACAAGTGATGAAACCAAATCACAAATAAGTAAGAATCAAAAAGGATATGAGATCAACTTTTAAATCCTCTGCATATCATTCAGTTCCAGGATCCCAGTTTTCTGAAGTTAGTTGCCTGTTATCACATGTGAATGAATGTGCAGTGATCATTTCACCCACATCCTTCAATGCATTTGTGAATTTCAATTTGAAAAACTCGACTACAGCAAAAGGATAGAAATGGGGTAGGCAAAGGGTAGAATCACAACTAACAAATGGGATTCTTTTTACTAATCTTCCTGAACTCCTTGTAAGACCCTCTGTGTGTGTGTGTGTGTATGTGCATGCATTCACTAGTGCATGTGTGCATGTGTGGTATTGGGTATTGAAAGCAGGTCCTTTAATATGCTAGGCAAGTGCTCTACATATTAGAGGACTTGGACTGAGCTACATCCTCAGTCCAAGAACCAAGTTTTAATATCTGAGTTTCACATCAGCTTTTCTGAATCAGGTTTTATTAAAAGGTATATTAAAGTATATTTGAAAGCAGTAAGAAAAATAAGTACACAAGGGTATTGTCAGCAGAGGATATGATGGCTTTAATATTCACATTAAGAGTATTTATGAGGCCTCAAAGTGTGCTTACATAGCCTCTGTGATAGACTGATTGCTCTATCTGTGCCCTTCACAATTTAACATTGAAATTCCTCTTATGTAAGGGGTAGGTTATTATTTCCCCTACCTCTTAAGTCTGGGCTAGGCTGTGACTTGGTTTTTCCATTAGAATACAATGTCAGTGATGCTCCCTGGTTATGAGTCTCAGACTCAGTAGGCCTTGCACAATTCTGCTTGCTAACTCTTTTGGAATTCTGCCACCATATTACGGAATGCTACCATATTTCTGCCTACCCAGGATAGACAGGTGAGTGAAGCCATCCTACACCAGCCTGACTCCAATTGACCACCCAGTTGACCACCCATATATGAGTATTTGGTAGCAAGTACCAAGATCCATTAAGCATGGCCCAACCAAAGAATACCTATCCATTCAGCCCACCAACTCCTAAGCTGAATAAATACTGTTTTACACCACTGAGTTTTGATGTGGTTAGTTAACAGCAAGAGTTAAGTGTTTTGACTTCCAAATGAAATGCCATTTTATGTTACCTTTGTCAAATTATATGCCCATTGAGTCATTCATTTATTCAGTCACTTAATTTTTGTTTACTATCAATTATATATTAGCTGTTAGGGCACAGAATATTCAGTAAGCAAGCATTTGCTAAGCATTACCTTAGCACTATATGCACTTAGAATGCAAAAATGAGAGCAGAAAGGGGTGATCTCAAAAAGTTCATTTTCTAGTAATAAAAGTAGACATTTGGGAGTTGAGTCCAAAGGAGCAGCACAGGTAGTTTAGAGAGGTAAGGAATTGGCACATAAAGAACTGTGGTATCACAGGGGCTGGGATTGTAGCTCAGGGGTAGAGCGCTTGCCTCGCATGCGTGAGGCCCTGGGTTCGATCCTCAGCACCACATACAAAGCAATAAAATAAAGACATTGTGTTCATCCACAACTAAAAAAATATTTAAAAAAAAAAAAAAAAAAAGAACTGTGGTATCACACATATGATACCGTGCAGTTATCGAAACCCCTAGGACTGTACACCACAAAGTGAATTTTTTTGTACATAATCAAAAAAATCAACTAAGATGTGTGAGGAACCCATAGATAATACAGATTTCAACAGGTGAATGTAATAGTATATTAAATAAATCATATAACCATACTGAATGTGATATAGAAGATAGGAGCTAACCTAATAAAACTGTGGAAAACAGTTTTTTCACTAGATATGGTAAATCAAAGACGGAGAACTGTACACAAACATTGTACTTCTTCAGTGAAGTTGAAGAATTTTTCTTTTTTCTTGCAAGGGTATGGATCAGTCATCTTTATATGAATAATAAGGTTAAACAAGTAAAGAAATGTAGGTGTTAAGAGCTGGGTTTCTCATTGTCAAAAATAGAAGATATAAATAAGGAGAAAAGACTTTAGAATAAAGTAATATATGTACATACTTAGACATACATACACAGAGAATACAAAAAAATAAATATAGGTGTGTGTATTATGGGTAACTGTACATACATAGGTTTCAGAGTTCTCACTCTGCTGCCAGAGGGTACCAGCAGTGACACCCTGTGGAATGAGCACACTTGGTATACTCATTTTGATTTCTATGTCTTATTCTCTACTAAAAGGAGCCAAGGTTTCTTGAAAAAGTGATTGATTCCTAAACTGGGGCAGGGAAAATACAAGCTGAGCTAGGGGCATCTCATGGTGCTAGAAAATAAGGAAGTACTCAAAAAACAGGGATGGGGGGCAGATAGGAGGATATATAAAGGATACAGGAATCAACTTGGAAATACACCAAATAGCCAATTCCACAATTTGGGCAACAAAATAAATATCAATAATGTTGGATTGTAGTGCAAAGAAAAAAGCAAATACCCTTGATTTCAAATATTTTATTTACCTAAAAATGTTTTTTATGTATAAATAAAGAGATCAAAAGAGATAACTCTACTTACCTATTTATTTCCAATGAATAAATGCATGAGGACTAAGGAAACTATAAAATAGCCTTTAGAATACCATGGTAATAACTGCTGCAGGTAAGATCCATTGCTGGGTGAAAGGTTCCTTCCCAAAATATTTGTTAATTGTGAAGAAATAAACAGTAACTTTACAATGTATAAACCTGGCACACACTGCCTTAACCAAGTGACTAAAGTTAATATATCATGAGCTATAAAACTTATCTACATAATATATCCTTGTATCAAGGCTGAGGAGGACACATTACCTCTGTGGTATCTGTCCTAATAAGGTATATCCTCAGTGCAATCATGAGAAAACATCAGAAAAACTCAAATTTAAGGAAATACCTGACTAATATTTTCAGTCACCAGATTCAAAGACTGAGGGAGGAACTGTCATAGACTGGGGAAGAATAAGGTGACATGACAAATAAATGCAATGTAGGATTCTAGATAGGATCCTGGAAGAAAAAGGATGTTACATGAAAAGTTGTTAAAATCCAAACACGCCTCTTGTTTAGTGAATAGTACTATGTTCTGTTATATAAGATTTTAACATTAGGGAGAACTTGGTGTAGGGTACATAGAAACTTTATGTACCATCTTTCTGCACTATTTCTAAAAGTCTAAAAAGATCTCAAAATAGAAATTTTTAAATACATACCTAAAAGTAATTTCTTTTAGTAGTAGACAGTGCTAAAGTCATTAAGAGTATATCTGTGCCTTTACAAACGCGAAATTCAGACAGATGAAGTTTTAATAAATGCTCATTTATATCTATTCAGTTTGTCAAATACATTAACAAAAATTTAGACAACTTTTCCACGTTAATTAGGTCAACTAAACAATGCTAGATCTCCATTTGCACCTTAGGTTACAAAGTCACTGATCAAGATAGGTAATAGTTTTACCACTGTTCATTGCACTTGGCACTGAATCAGGAGAATGTACTTTAAAATTTCTGACTTGTTCAAATGCACAAAACAAAAACAAAATAAACCAAGAGTATAAAAACTTGATGGGCACTGGGCTTGATAGTAGGTGAAAGTAGTAGGCAAAATAAATCTATATTCATTCTTGTCCTAAGTTTCTTTTCTATCACTGAAATTATTCAGTTATTTTGAAATTTTTAAAGATATTCTCAATTATTTAAAAGAGTCTATAATCACACACAAACTTCTCAAGAGCAAGAATTCTATCTTCTACTTCCTTTATTTTTTTCTTCATCTCTAAACCCAATAGAGTAGGTTACGCATACAAGTTCTATACTCAATAAATGCTTAGTTGGCTGACTCAGACCCAAAGTGAGCACATAGCAAAGGCATTTTTGTTCAAGCCTTTGAGGATTTGAACCTACAAAAATAAAAGACAGTTTTTCTACAATTTTTATTTTTTTGTGATAAAAACACAATATAAATTCTACCCTTTTAACAGATTTCTAAGTGTGCTGTACAATATTAAGTATAGGAATAATGTACAACAGATCTCTAGAATTTATTCACCTTGAAAAATCGAGATTTTATGCTTGTTGAGTAGCAACTCCTCATTTCCCCCTCCCCCACATTCCTGGCAACCACAATTCTACTCTCTGATCTTATGAGTTTGATTATTTTAGAGGCCTCATATAAGTGGAATTATACAGTATATGTCCTTCCATGGCTGGCTTATTTCACATAACACAATCTCCTCAAGATCTGTCCATGTAGTCCCATATTACAACATTTCCTTCTCTTTTTTTCATATTCTGTGTCATTTATTTAACGATCCTTTACCCCAGACTGACTTTTGTTCCTGGATGAGGCCCTCATTGTTCCAGGCATGTAGGCCACGCAGCTTATAGAGCCACCCAGCATCCAGCAGCCTGTGGCCACAATGCCAAAGGATATAGCTGGTTCATTTGACACTACTTCTGCTAGCACTGCTGTTTGTCATTGGGCTCTGCTGCTGGGACACCTCTGTCTGCCATGGACCAGGGATCCAGTAAATTCACCCACAGTGGGTAATGGGCTTGGCCTGCAGTCAGAAACCAACAGGACCAAATGTAAAGGAAGAAGCAGCTGAGCACCTGCACAGTGGCTTTCAATGGCATCACATCCTTAAAGTGCTTTTCTGTGCTCTTCTCCACATTGAGGTCCATGCCACAATCTATCAAAGCCTCATCTTCAGAGAAGGCTGTCCATGTCATCTTAGACTGGAAGCTGCCCCCATGTGCTGCCAGACCAAGACCGCAAGGCAGTAAGTGGCATCTGCCCCCAGTATGATCTGCAAGTAGAACTTCAAGGTTCCTTCAACCTCTTCAAATATCTGTTTCTACCCTCTAATGCCCCCTTTGCCTTGATACCCCCTTGCAACATGATGCAAGGAAATTTCTAGTCAGGGAAACAAGAGAAGGCAACTAAAACTGTAGTCAGTAGGTACCACTGCACTTGTAGTGTGGCTCCTTTTTTTAAAGTCTGAATGATACCCACAGTATGTTTGTATCACATTTTCTTTATCCACTAATCTGTAAGTGGATATTTAAGTTGGTCTACACCTTGGCCATTGTGTGAAGTCTGCAATGAACATTGGAGTGCTAATATCTTTTGAAGACACTAATTTCAATTCTTTGGCATAAATGCCTGCAAGTGGGGTTGCCAGAGTACGTGACAGTACTATTTTTAAGTTTTTGAGATATCACCACACTATTTTCCATAGTTGTTGCACCATTTTTACATTCCCACCAAGAGTGTGTATGAGTCCCAATTTCTCCACATCCTTGCTAACATTTGTGGCCTTTTTGTTTTCATAGATATGCTTACAAAAGTACAAGTAACACAACCAAAAATGACAAATAGGACAACATCAAATTAAATATCCTATACAGCAAAGGAAATAATCAAAAAGAGTAAAAGAGCCACCTATAGAATGGGAGAAAATATTGAAAGTCATTTATAAGGTAAAGGGTTAACTTCCAAAAAATATAAGGACTCCTACAATGCAATAACAAATAAATAGATAAGTTTATTAAAAATACACTAGGAATTTGAAGAGACATTTATGTTAAAAAAGACATAAAAATGGTCAAAAGGTATATAAAAAGATGTTCAACATCACTAATTGCCAGAGAAATGCAAATCAAGACCACGATGAGATACCACCTCACATCTGTTGGGGTGGCTATTATTAAAAGACATTTTATGAAAAATGTTCTCTACATTGCAGATTGCAGCACATTGCTCAAGTTTGCCATTCAGCTTACATTTCACCATGTTAACTAGAAGACCAGCTGCAGAATTGTCAGAAACAAATTACCTATTAACATACTGACTTCTGCCCAATACTAATAGAAGATTTTTCTCTTTTGGTAATTTCAATTGTCAGATATTGATAAATATTATTTGGTAAGAAACTACAAAAACTGATTCATCTATTAGTACAACTGAGATCTATGATTTAAAGAATAAGAATAAATTGAAAAATCTGTTCTCTTATAGAAATTATTTCTAAGTCCATTTCAGGTCATTCTCCCCTAAATATTTCCTTTTACTGTACTCAAGATGGTTATCATTTCCAGGTCTATGAAACACATACAATTCAGCCAACTCTCAATGTATGGAAATAAAGAAGGCTTGAGTGAATCAGGGCCTCAGGAGAGTGATGAAAGTGGTTAGGGAGCTTGAAATCTTGTCTTAACAAGAACAGTTGAGGCGTCAGTTATACTTAGCTTATAGATGAAGGGAAGATAGGATAGCAGTCTTTAAGTATCATTTTTCTAATGTAGAAATGGAATGATACCTGTTATATACTATGTAATTTAGAGGAGCAGATTGAGGACATATGGGTGAAAGTTATACAGAAGCAGATTGCTAAACAATTAGAAATAGGTTTAGCTATTAGTAAAATGGAACTCAAAATATAAGAAAAGAGAGGATTTTGTTTCTCTAAAATAAGCAGAATCTAAAAAATAAACAGCCCAGTCCCTTTGGAAGTCTTCCTAATCAGAGATCCAAGCTCTTGACAGCTCATTCTGTGTCTTCTGTCTCACAATCTAAGATGGCTGCATGAGTTCTAGCCAACATACCCACAGTCCAGTCAGCAGGAGAGAAAAAAAGTGAAAAAGAGGTGTATCTCTCTGTTTAAAAACATTTTCTATATGATACATATGACTTTCACTCATATTCCACTAGCCAGAACTTAGTAATATGTCTATTTTCAGCTACAAGGATATCTGGAAAACATGTCTTTCATTTCAGATAGCCATGCATCGGGATAATAATCAGAATTCCATCACTTAGAAAGGAGAAGGAGAACAGCTTTTGTGGTACAAACAGCAGTTTCTGTCACACAGAGGCTAAGTCAATATAAGAAAAATTTTTTCCAACAAATAGTCCAGAATGATAGAGTTTCCTGAGAACTTAAATGTTCCTTGCACTAGAGAGGCTGCCAGCAAAAGCTTTCAATGCCCACCTGCTAAGAATGCTAAACTGAAGTCTAAGACTCTTTATAGGTTTAGGCTGTCACTTCCAAGATCCTAGTAAACTATAAAACATTAAACTACAGATAAGAAAGAACTATAAACCACCCAAAAAGCTATTATACTTACATTCATCCCCAGCCTAGATTTTACAAAAATTTATTTATCAACAAACAGCCAATTAATTTCAGTCTTTTCTCCTCGTATTAGTTTTCATGAGTTGCTGTAACAAAATACCATAAAATGGAGGCCTCAAACAATAGAAATCTATTTTGTCACAGTTCTAGAGACTGGAAGTTCAAGATCAAGTGATCTTGATTTAGCAGTTCCCGACACTTCTCTCCTTGGCTCACACTGCCATCTTCCTGTGTTTACTTGGTCTTTCCTCTATGTGTATACCTATCTACTGCCTACTCCTCTTCTTCCAAGGACCCCAGTTATACTGGATTAGATCTCCTTCCTGTGATCTCACTAAACATTAACCACCCCTTTAAAGGCTCTATCTTCAAATGAAGTCACACTGTAAGACATCAGGGGGTTGGGTTTTCAATCTATGAATTTGGGGCGGGGAGCACAATCAGTTCTTAATACTTTTCATTATTCCCCTTTCTGCTCCATTGTCAAAAAGTCAAAGAAAACTAAAGTAGATAGCATTAACTAAGTGTGAGACAGAAATCCATGATATAATCTTCCTGATTAATTAGTATCAGCTATATTCATACAGATTGTACAATAAAACAAGAGGCATTCCCAAAAAAGTAGTCATAGGTGTTGGATGATAGTAGGAGATGGACTTTTTCCAAACCCAATTTTATTATCTTCTTTTCTACGTATGTCTATTTCTGCAATTATTTCTAAAACTCAAATATCAGATACCTGACCAATAAACCTAGCCTGAAGAATAATTAGAAAATGCATTAATTACCTTCATCATGTACTTTCATGGATGACTATTCATTTAACTAAGAGATTGTAACATAATTTTAACAATTATAGTTTTTTTTTAATTTTACAAACAATTTTGAATTTCACAACTCAGTCCTTTCCAACAGTGAGCCAAGTTTAGCCATTTCATTTAGTGTGAACTTTCCTAAGTAGTGAATATCTACTGTCATCCTGTATGGATTGCATCATTTAACAAATATTTACTGAATGAGGACTATGTGTTGTAAGCTGTGGATACAGCAGTGCATGAAACCTTCATAATCTGTGACACTCTCTGCGCTCAGAAAACTTAAACTCTGGGGAAGTGTGCAAACTAGACAAGCAACTACACAGTAGGTGGTGAACACTGACAGGGTGGGCTCCAGGTACCTAGCCTGGATCTGAGAGGCCAGGAAAGCATTCCCAACTGAGGAATGTTGAACCACGCAAGGGAAATGAGATAAAACTTACTTTCTATACATTTTATTCCCAACTGTTTTTCATTTTGAAAATGTTCAAAGCTAAAAATTTTCTTGAAAATAGTATTATAGTAAACATTCATTTTTCTTTCACCTAAATTCACCAAGTTATTATCATTTTTCTATATTTGCTCAATTTCTCTCTCTAAAGAAGCACACCTACCTGGGCGCAGATGCGCGCACACACACACTTGACAATCAGTTGCCTGTATCATGACACTTTATTCCTATTTCAATACTCTCCAACAATACAATTATATTGTCTTCAACAATACAATTACTACTTGCAAGAAATTTGAAATTAAATTAACAATGTCATCTAAAATAGAGTCCATATTCAAATATTTCAATCTTCAAAATGTCCTTGATAGCTTCCTTTTATTTTTTTTCCAATTTTTTGCCTCAGAATCTAATAAGGGTTTACTCCAGCCATTGTGCCAGTGAACTAGGAGCAATAAAGTCCAATATTTCCTTTCAGAAACAAGGTTTATACCCCAACTTGGTTTTCTAGGGAACCAGGGCCCCAGGTCTTCAGGTGTAAGAAGGTGCCATCGCTTTTATAAACAACTAGCAGGGATGCTCAGACTTCTTGGCACCCAATTTGAAAATAATTATCTTTCTGTCCCCAACTACCACTATCTAGGCCATTCTGGTATTCTCCTCATAAAAAGGAATACCCACAGAAGGGCAGGGTCTGCCTCCTGGTACACAAAGGGGGCTGTCAACTATGCCCTGACCCAAACATATGCTCCACATGATGCTAAAGACTGAAGGAACTCTGTCCTTGCCCTGGCCCATGAGTTTCAATTTTCCCCATGTGATTCCACAGCATTCACCCAGAGCCTTCTGCATAAGACACCTCCACTAGACTAAAGTCATTTATAGGAACTCTTGGGAGTTTTCTCTGTTCATCTTTGTATTGCAGTAGTACAATACCTGAAATATAGTGGACCCTTGATTGAAGTTTGCCGAATGAGCAAATTACGAGTGAAAGTATGCCCATTTATCATTTCCAGATGACTCTATGAAGTGGTGTTGCCTGCCAATAACAACAGTGTGCATTCATAGGTATTTATGAATTTGCATCATATTACAAGTATGCAGTTTTAACACCAGTGAATTTCCTCCATCCCAGCTTGCAGGGAATAAAATGCCAGTGTGTTTTCACTGCCTACCTGCATATGTTGGTAGTAAAATATTCACGACTTAGAGAATTATGCAGTGTGTTTTCAACAGCAGCTTTTGAAAGCCACTTTTTCCATTAAAACTGTCAGTTTGGTAATACAGCCATGATTTCAAAGCAAAGGAGCATTATGGCGCAAATCAAAGATAGATTACATATTTTATGTTTACATATTCTAGGACCTTCACAGTGTAAAGTTGTTGGATTTTTTTTTTTAGACTTTATGTAAGTCTCATCCATTTTGGAATTGGAATGCATCACCTTTATTATGAACCAAATAAAACCAGTGTATAATATATGTGGTATTGCTAGGTATTATACCTGCTCTATTCACTAGCAACTGCGAGGGAAAAGAGTGGCAGTGAGAACTGGAGAAAGCCATTCCCTGTTGCTTTATTTTTTAGTAAAATGAACCCTGTACATCTTCTGGCTTTCTTACATTTTTGAAAGATATGCATATATCCCCAAAATGTTGATAATTACATTATAGCTACTGGTCAAATAACAAAACTAATAAATTTATAACCAAGTGACTTTAAAAGTGACAGGAAGTTCTGATGCTTTTTTATTTAGGAAAAATATATTAACTTCTCTGACAATTAGTTGCAATAGAAAGCTATTACTGAGTTTGTGGTGAGAAGAAGAAAAAATTACTTGGTAATAGACAGCCTCTATTTTAATTACAGGTTACAATGCATACTTGGGCATGCTCAGTTTTCAGAAGGATAAAATAAAAGGAATTAAAGCTCTTACAATAACAGTATTTGTCCATAAGTGGTGAGATTCTTCAACAACACATGAAAGTGACAAGATGATAGCTTGTTTAAATACAGTTAGATAATAAATATGCTTCAGAGATTTCCATCTTTGGCAATATGGTGGCAAATGAGGGCTGTATAAATTAAACTAATGTTGAAACAGTTCTATAGTCTTAGATTTGAATGAGAAAAGATCAATTTTATTTAAGTGTCTTTTCTGGTCACCAAGCCTCCATAAGGAAAAATAATGAACTAAAGAAATATAAAAAACAATAAGATATCATGATTAAGAATGTCAGCTCTGAACTCAAACAGCCTGAGTTCAAACCCTGGCCTTGCCACTTAGTAGCTCCTTAACATCAGGCAGTCAGTCCCTCTGAGCCTTGCTTTCTCAATCTCTAAATAAGAGTAGCAGACAGTCTGGCTAACCCCATGCATTCTTATCACCCTTCTCCTTTACCCATAGAAGGTGAAACAGCTAACTACTTGCTTTCCAGACTGCCTTAAAGCTAGAAGTCTCATAGTATCACTCTGGATAGAGAGAGAGAATCAAATCTGGAAGGAGGCACTAAGAAAAGATTTCTTTTCCTGTAAAAGAAACAGAGGTAGCTGGCTCTACTTCTTCCTTTATTTTCTTGCTTTGAATGCAGAGATTTCCTAAATGGTGGCAACCATCTTATAACTATAGGGAAAGGTCTGGAAAAATCCCCAAAACACTGTCCCTGATATCACTGAGCCACAGAACTATTATCCACAGTGATCAATCTCCAAATTTCTTTTCACATAAGAAAAGTAAATGCCTATTTTTAGCTATTATAAGTTGGGTTCTCAGAAACCATCAGCTACATGCATTTTAACTGATGAATAAGATTTGTGATAGTACCTACTCCACCAACTTGTTCATTAAGGTAAAGTAAAATAATTCACAAAGAGCTCTTAGTATAGTGGCACATAGCAATAACTAAGCAAATTGTTTCTGGTTGTGGTAGCAGTAGTAATAATGTCTTCATCATCATTGTTGTATTTTGAAACCTGCTAAAAGAAAAATATACCTCCAAGAGTATACTCTTATGTATACTGGCTTTAGTATCATGAGTCTAGAACAGAAGATATTCAAGAATTCAAGCATCTCTCAGGTTTAATCTCTAAAGAGAATCTAGTGCTCAAAAGAACTAATGCAGCTGCCAAAGAAGCATAGCCTAAAACCAAGGTCATCTCAGGCAATGAAAAAGCTGCCATCACTAAAATCCACTGTAAAAAAAAGTCAGGTAAAGCAGAGCGCATGCAATACGTAGTTACAAGAAATTTAGTTCATGTGGAATATGAAGTTAAAGATTATGAAAATAAAATGCATATATTAAGAATAAGGTGATGGGGCTGAGGTTGTGGCTCAGTGGCAGAGTGCTTGCCTTGCACGTGTGAGGCACTGGGTTCAATCCTCAGCACGACATAAAAATAAATAAACAAAATAAAGACACTGTGTCCATGTATAACTAAAATATATTTAAAAAAAAAGAATAAGGTGAAATGAAAACAGTTGCATATAAAGCAGAAAATGACATGTAATTTATCATCTTATTTTTTAAAGGTTTATATTTTAGAAAAATACTTCTTCAAGAACTGTTAATTAAAAGAAGTCTATCTTCCTCTTCTCTTAGTGTTAAAAAAAGGCAAGTATTTTCTTCACTACCAAAAATGATATATGTTAACCATCAAAAGCACACTGCCAGTTTTCAGATTCCTTAAGAGAGTCACCAAATAACAAAATGACAAACTCCAGGATATTGAAGGAAAAATTGGGAGTGGGAGGGATTCAAAACACAGCATTTTCTTTCAGAGCAGTAAATTCGTCTCTGAATGACAAAGACCTTCATCCTGGGACCATCTTCACTGCAGTGTTCCCAAGACTATGTTCCAGCTCTTGTTGCAAATGGCAGAAGAAGGCACAGCAGCTAAGCTGCAGAGTAGGAAGAACTGGTAAAAATGGTCCTGCCCACACAGTCTCATGGTAACTGCTTCCACATCAAATGCCCTGTACTAGTCTTTGTCACTGACTGGCAGGATACTAGATATGGGTCTATTCAACATGCTTACAGTTACTCAAATTCATAATGTTCAGCGTAAAATAAACAATATTATGTAATTCCCCAATTTCTGGAGCTGGCTTTTCTGGAGCAGAATAGACCTACTTCCTGTCTTTTGGGTAAACAGTGTACAATTCAAAGCTCTGTGCCACAATGGCCCATTAGAGCCATCCTAGTCTGCTGGCAGCACCACTCTAACTAGCACAGTGCCCCTTTCTGCTCCCTTCTTATTCATAGTGATGTAAGGATGAATTGTTAGCTTTAACTTTGAGCTTCCTGGCATTGGTCCATTTGTATCACCATCCTGGCATTATTTAAACACAGTGTGCTTCATATTTATGAGCTTACAAAATTTCTGGTCTCCTGCTTTGGCCATTCTTAAGAACCATCAAGGGAAAAGGGTGTGACCATAAAAGCCAGTGTGTAACAAACCTCATTCAAATGCAGGCAGTGTATTGGGAATCTTAATTCTATTAGAGCATGGACAATGAATGTATTTGTGTTAGTTACTTTCCCACTTTGAGGTTAAACAAACCAGTGAATGGGACTCCGGGTGGCAGCAGAATGAGATACTGCATCAGATGACGCAGGCAGACAAATGCCAGTGAGCATTTTAAAAAACAACAAGTCTCTTTCCTGCCTTCCCATGACTTTTCAGCAATTTGGATTCTGTAAATGGAAATGAATAGCTCCAGTCCTCCAATATCTTCATTCAGCAGTTCGGTTCCGAGGTTCACGTGATACATTTATCTCTATGGCTCCTTGTAAGAAAATGTGCCCCATTCAAAGAAGGTTTGAATTAACCATAGTTAATGTGTTCCATCTACTCTCAAATTGTTACTCTTTCCTGAATAAAGTTCCAATTTGCAATAATTGCCAGACTGAATAACTTGCTGCAAACCTCCTACAAATGCCACCACAAGACTTGTTTCCCACCAATGTGATTCACTGAATACATTTGTGTTTAAATCACCACACACATATACATACACACAAACACACACTCACACATGCATGCACGCAAGCACACACACATGCCACACCTTTGACAATGGTGTGGGCTCCAACATAAACACAAGTCCCATGTGTAGTAAATAAGCAGCACTTGGTGGGGGTGCTTCCATAGCTGCCTCTACCACCTGCCCAAAACTTCCCCTTCACACTTTTGCTTTATATCACTGGATTGTCATGATTTCTAACTAAAGCTGCAGAAACATGAACTTCATCTTGTTTGCTTTTCTGAAGATTAATCTCCTCAGGTAGAGGAGCTATTATAGAATATGGAGACAAAATACTAATAAGGGATGACTAAAATTTGGACAACATCCTTTCACATACTCTCTTGCAAGCATCCTGCATTGTGGGCCTGAAGCTGTATCAACAGAGTAAGCATTATTTAAGCAGTCTTGGAAAAGCACTAAGAATTCAACCTTTCCAAACCAACCAGAGCAATAAGAAGAGATTAAGCATGTATGACATAGCATGATCCAGTTCTCCAGGGTTTCAACAAGCCCTCAAGTTCAGTAGAAATTACTAAAGATGAAATAGTCTACCTATTATGTCAAGAAATCCTCCCCTAATGCACAGGTATACTTAATCTATTCTTAAATAATCCCTGAAAAAGGGTAATACAATGCAAATAATCCAGATTACATTTTAGAATAAAATTTATCACACTTTTTCCTAAGATATTTGTCCTCACTTGTTATGGTATTGCTGATGTTTCAAAAAGTTTAGTATTATTTACATTAATAAAGCTTATTTTCCATGGAAGGAAGAATTAACTATGTAGATATGATCAAAATTTTATCCTTTATATTTACTAATCTTTTACTATATCCTGAGGACTTAAAGAAAAATATCAATTAATGTCTGTCTACTGATTGTCTCATGGGAACTGAGCCACTTGTTTTTGCTAACAAAGACTTTGAAAAATGCATGATTTTTTCTCAGTGTTCCTAAGAGAAACAAATATAAAAGTAAGACAAGAAAACTGGCAAGAATACAAAATGTATCACTCAAGAAGTTGTAGAACTATTGGTATGATATCAGACCTCAGGGCTCCTAGTATTTTATCAATTTCTTCAGGTTCTAAAAATGATAAATGTAGAAAGTTTGCTATCAAATCTATGAGTGAAGTGGTATAATCAACTAGCTAGCAATTTTTAATTACAGAGAGATTTAGACTTAAAAATGAGTTGGGAGGTACATGATGATTAAGGCTGACTTAAAATTTATCAATCAGTCCAGTCCCTTTAAATAAGTTATAAATGTGTTTAGCAATAAGCTCTATCAGGATAGAAAATAAGATAACCTAAGTTGATGTTATAATTCTTAAGTGATAGAGACCAGATCTACAAACACATCTGAGTTCTCTTGTTTCAGACCTTAATCAGTCACTCTAAGCCACAAACTTTTCCAGAAATGCTAATAAATATAAATCTATATTTGTGTAATGATGTAAATTATAGAAACAAAAGTATTTAAACCAAGCTTAAACTAAGTAGCTTTATCAGTCCATTTTATAAATCCCAGGAAGTATTAAATACTTTCTTACATCTCTTTTTCTGTCTCCCACCTCAAAGAGAGCTTTTCTTCCAGTTAAAAATATCATATAATGTTCTGCCGCTGGCTGTCTTCTAACTGCCAGTTTTATCCCTAAGGATTCAGAGCCTATATTGTGATTCTCTTGTGTCAATGAATTAAAGCCAGATGCAAATGCTTTCTCAGTATGATATATTCCCATTGCAGATACACAAATAAATTTAAATTTTAATGTCCTTTGGGGCTGGGAGTGTATTTAGTCATCTCTCTTTTCATGATATGTAATAATAAAAACATGTACATTTGAAGACTTAATAATTTTTTCATTATGATTGAAGTCCTAAACAATAAAATCGTCTTACATAGAAATAGGCAGAGCATGAACAGTGACTATGGCAGTTTTCATTTTCAACTAAGTCAACCAACAAAGGAAGGCCTGTACTCATCAGAATGAGAAAGTATTTCGGCCCCAGTTCCTATTTAGCCCTTGACCTCAAATGTGACTGACAAGTGGAGTGGTGATTTGGGAATGCAAGCAGACACCTGTCCACTGAGGAATGGACTGGAGCCAACAGCTCATTACACAGAAAACTACTAAACAGCCATTGTAGAGCAACGACTTTTCATCACCTGGGTCAGATACAAACCAATAACCTAGAGGTGAAAGGCTGTCCATCAAATTCCAGTTCCCACTTCCCAGGTCCATTCAATTCCATCTATTCAATTTTGAGGACTCTCTTCTATAGGTTTGTGCAAAAGAGGCCATGTGATTCAATAGAGTTCAGACTGTTATTATTTATGGGATGAACTGAAAGGATTATAGATTCGATCACAATTAAGTTCTCCCCTAATGAATCTGCAGGCTTTAAATAATCTTCTCAAAGTGCACATCACTTTTCTTTTCTCCTTAGATACTCTTGAGAGAAGGCACACTGGGTGATTTCAATGGTAGATACTCTCAGCCCTGAAGTGGATTTGACATGTAGACGAGGCTGTTAAGCCCAAGACTGTGAAGTCCATACTAGTTGTAGTGTTCCTGATGTCTGAGCACGTATTCATGAATTAGCAGCCCAAGTGTTTAATTTTCATGCAAGTACTTATGTGTTTACTAAAGATTAGCATTTTAATTAGCCTATTTTTTCTCTGAGACAATTGGCACGAATAGTATTTGCAGATACCTGACTAAGAGGATGCAGAGTTGAAAAAAAAAAGAAGAAGAGGGACGGGTCACACAGTTTTATTCAAAAACCCTAATTAGCTAGTCATTCGCTTAGCATGAAACAAAATGCCATGAAGTTGAAGTAAGTTTGGTAACCACTGAGTTTTTGTGTAGTTGGTTGGTTTAAGGCTTTGGTTTTTAAATTTTACTTTATTGGGTTTTTTTGGTGCATTTTCCTTCTCAATTATACCTCTTTATAGAGAGTTCAGCAAGTTTTTTTCTCTCAGATCTCTTTGCATTGTGCATTTGGGTCATGGTTGGAATATTAAACATTCTGTCTCCACCACTTTAAGCTCTGATAGTCTAACATTATGAAGTGGCTTTAATTCGACTTATTTCTGAGAAAATATCAAAAGAAAATGATTGAGATTGAGGTACTTCAGTTGTCTAAAGACTTTCTGCTACAATTGGGTAAAATCTTTAAGTTTTTTTTTTTGGGGGGGGGGGTTATGGAACACCTGAAAAAAACCATAAAGATTGTTAAAAATGTGACACAAGCATTCAGAAAGAAACAGACGGCTTCTCCTGGAAATGCCCACATCATGCTCTTTGCACAGAATTTACTTACATTTCACAGATTAAAAAACAGCAGTTCAGAGACTTGGTATGTTTATCATGTGACCCCAGCAATTCAAATTGCACATGACTTCACTTTCTCCCATGTTACCAGGTCATTAAAGTGGAAAATTTTTAAAAATTCCTCTACTTTTGCATTTTTTCCAGATGCAGCTTTTTTCTTCTATTCCTTACTTCATCACTTTTTTTTCCCCATTTGTTCAGCTCTAATATACATATTCTTACTCTCGTATTATCCCCTATAAAATAATAGTGCAATGTTTGCACATGTTTTGTAAATTCTTTCTTGGAAGTTTTCTAAAATAACATACTTAGGAAGCATAATTTTATACTCATTGGTAATTTGTTTCAGATGAACTACTATTCATGCATTAACCACCAGTGATTAACAGAAAATTTTTGAGATTTAAAAAAATGTATGTTTAAGGCCATCACGCATAGTTTTTGCTTTGCGGTATCTCTCCATGCAATGGTTAATTTGAAAGAAAAGGGAAAAAGAGAAAGATGATTTTGAAAATTGCCACCACAAAGATGAGCAGAGGGGTAGCCCATGATGTAAATGTCATACAGACATTTTAAAATGTATAATAGAATCTGATTATCATCATTGGCATGGTTATGACTGGTTGTCACATACATATATTTTATGGCGTTATGTATAACCATGTGGTGTTATTATAACATGTAACACGACATTTGACAGACATTAAATGGCTCTCTGAAGAGAAAGAGGGCAAGGAGACAAGAGACATCAAAATTTTCATGAAAAATAAAATAAAGCAAAACAAATGAAAAGTCAAATGATTAAAAAGGGAATAGCTATTATGGCCTTTCATGGTATTATTCAGAAAATAAAGGCTCCAAATTTGGGCCTTTCAAATATTTTTAAGAAAACTTAAGAGTGTGATTGAGGGGACAGATTTCAAACCCCTGGCAACTTTGCAAGCTTGGTGATTCCTCATTTACCTGGCATCAACCTCTCAAGTCAAGTTTAGTATTAAAGCTTCATTTTATTGGCTTCAGCCCTTTGTATACAACTTGCTCTGAAATGTACTCCACATGCTCTTGCCCTTTCAAGCTGATTCAATCAACATCTTATTGATGATGACTTGGAGTCATCTTAATAAACATCGATTATTATGCAGTAAGACGCTTAATGGCTCTTAATGGAGAGTTTATTTGCTCTGAAAAGTGATTCTTCTATACAGTTCATTTTTATTTCTTTTATATTTACTTGTTTTTATAAATAAAAATAAATAGCTGTCCCTATTTACTGCTTCAATATTTCTGTGTCCTGTAGGAATTTAATACTCCAATGTCAAATTTGAATTGGATCAACTCTGTTGCTTTTATTTACCTCTCTCATTAGGTTCAGTAGCAAAAAAAAAATTATGTCTAGATAAAAGAGATGTTACTGTATTTGAAGCTGTAACTGGGTATGTAGGACAAAAAGAAGCAGGATGGTTAAATTCATATAATACACTATAATACACTATATAATACACTATATAATTATATATAGTATATATATACTATATTATATATGGTATATTATATATATACTATGGGAGAAAGTGAAGTCATGTGCAATTTGAATTGCTGGGGTCACATGATAAACATACCAAGTCTCTGAACTGCTGTTTTTTAATCTGTGAAATGTAAGTAAATTCTGTGCAAAGAGCATGATGTGGGAATTTCCAGGAGCAGCTGTCTGTTTCTTTCTGAATGCCTGTGTCACATTTTTAACAATCTTTATGGTTTTTTTCAGGTGTTCCATAACCAAAAAAAAAACAAAACTTAAAGATTTTACCCAATTGTAGCAGAAAGTCTTTAGACAACTGAAGTACCTATACACTATATAATTATATATAATATATTATATATACTATATTACATATAGTATAGAGTACACTATAATCTGTACACTATTCTACTTTGATCTGGCCATTTTTAATCCCCAGTGAAAGAGTGAATCACACCACAATCTTCTTTGCCTGCTACGTGTACTAATACTCATTGGTTAAGAACAGACTTCTCTTATTAGTGAAAACTTCCAGCTCTAATTGAGGTCAATTCTTACCTGCTGCTCCTGCAGTCAATTTCAAGACACTGAAGAACTGGGACTGGGATGTAGGCTAAGAAAATATAAGATACCGCTAAAGAGAAAGTATTGTTTTCAAGCAGTCTGACTTCATGTGACATTAGCATAGTTACAAGCGTGTAGCTTAAGCAGTTTGAATCATCTGTGCAAATGAATATCCAAGTGCTAGGGATTCAAAACCAAAACTCCTATGAGAAAGCCCTTCTTCCCTAGGCATATGAGGTTAATCAAGTAAAGCATAAATTATTATTTCTCGAAGAACAAAGAACTTCTCATATAAAATGACCAAAAACAATTCACAAGGCTCTTTACAATAAAGTGCTTATCCAGTAGATGAAGAAATCCACAAATTTCCATAAGAAGCACAATGAATAAATGTTTAGTAATCCCCAAACGGCTAAGTGACTTACATAGTACCACTTCATGACCAGAGTAATTATGTGTCCTCTTTCTGACTCAGTTCTTCTTCATCTGTGGAGTTGCATCTTACTTAGAAAGGGACAACACTGGTATCATGTACTTTGAATGGATGTTTGGAGAATTAATAACTGACACTGGAAAATGTTGCAAATTTATCATATCAAGGGCTGGAGTTGTGGCTCAGTGGTAGAGTGCTTGTCTAGCATGCATGAGGCACTGGGTTTGATCCCTAATACCACATAAAAATAAAAAATCTAAATTTATCATATCAAATGAGATAATATATACAAAAAGACTTCAAAAATTTTTTGAGTATTATAGTAATTATTAAAATACTACAAAAGAAATTATCCATCTATTAAATGGTATATGAAATATTATACTTTAATAAAAGCAATATATCCATCTATTTAATGTCTGTCTACAGACATTAAAATGATGCAGACACATAGTAGATGTAAATATTTCACTGCTTATACCATTTCTATGTATAAATCTTTAATTTTAAATATTATAAAAATTATTTTATAGAAAATACCAAAAGATAATGTTGATAAAGTCTTGAAAGTGAGTCTTAATAACAATAAAAATATGAAGGCAAAAAAATATATTAAATATATGAATCTTGGGGCTGGGGTGGCTCAGTGGTAGAGCACTCGCCAAGCACATGTGAGGCACTGGTTTCAATCCTCAGCACCATATAAAAATAAATAAATAAAATAAAGGTATGGTGTCCATCTACAATTAAAAGAAAAGAAAGTGAATCTCTTAAACACATTTCCAAAACCTTCATTAAACCTCAAAAATGTATTCAACAAGCCGGGTGCAGTGGCACACACCTGTAATCCCAGCACTTTGGGAGGCTGAGAAAGGAGAATGGCAAGTTCAAAGCCACCCTCAGCAAAGGCAAACGCTAAGCAACTCAGTGAGATCTTGTCTCTAAATAAAATACAAATTAGATTTATTTATTAGCTGGTGATATGGCTCAGTGGTCGAGTTCCCTCAGTTCAATCCCTGGTACCAAAAAAAAAATTTTTTAAATGTATTCAACATTTTTAACAGTTAAAATTGTTTTCAAGAAAACGAAAAAAATGCTTTTATAGAAAGAAAGTGATGGGAGTTGGTTTCCTCTAGGAATACATGGATTCTTGCAATGCATATTCTGGAAAATTCTACTTTGGAACCCTGAAATTACATGAAAAACTGAAAAACAAGATTTAGAGTTACATTTTTAGAAATTGTATTACTCAAGATATGAGCATCCTGGTGGAATGTTAATAGTTACTTAGCAAAAAAAAAAAAAAGAGTTTCATAGGTAAATATATTTGGAAAATATTACATAGCCTAACCCAATAAGGAGATTCACAGTACTCATTAGATTATTACAGGTTCTAAGTATTCCTACAGGAAAGAATTTTGCTAAGTTTTCTTTAAAACAGATTTTCCAAGCTTATGTCATCTGGGAACCCCTTTTTCACAGAGCATCACTGCTATCTCAATGGATATAACTTGAAAACACCAATCTGGACACTCATATAGACATACAACCCTGCCATGTGTTGTCTTCTTCATCAATAGCATGTAAATAATTGCTTTTATTAAAGTATAGTATTTCAAAGATTCCTACACCACCCATGAGAATCACCTCAGAAAGCACAGCTAGTCATAATTAGATCTAAACTAGAGAGGTTGCTTTCTCAAATACTTATAAACAGTTATCTATGGTTTTGCTCTATATCTAAAAAACAAACTTGTAAAGAATTCAACATTTATCAAAGGAGAGATGCAACACAAGTCCCACACTTCATTTTCACCTCAAATATTGAGATAATGGACACGCGCAGAGACTTCCTGTGGAACCGTGAGCAAATACCTCATGATCTTGTCCCTTACCTGGAAAAATGGAAGGCCTTACATGGGTGGTCCCTCAATTCTCCAGCATCACATTCATCCTATAATGATGCTTTAATACATGTTTTCCTTTTTTTTATTATTTGCTTTAGTTATACATGACAGTAGAATGCATTTATTCACTTTGATATATCATACATAAATGGGATATGTAGCAGCTAAATTCACAATAGCTAAACTATGGAACCATCCTAGGTGCCTTTCAATAGATGAATGAATGAAGAAAATATGATACACACACACACACACACACACACACACACACACAATGGAATATTACTCAGCCTTAAAGAAGAATGAAATTATGGCATGTTTTCCTTTTATATGGATAACCTCTTTAATCAAAAATATGATGTTCAATTTTAATTGCATCTTTTCATTCTAATCACCCTTTCAATGTGAACAAAAGTCCTTGATGGATAGGAATGTTTTAAAAAGCTATTGATCTTCTAAGTTGATTGCCTATTCCAGTAAAATATGTTCCAGTGCCAATCTATACTGGTATACCATTTTTATTTATGTAAGAAAACTTTTTAATTCTAGCAGTGGGCCAAATCACCATGCATTTTTGGTTCCCCTTCACCTTATTCCGGGGGAGAAAAAGAAACAAAAAAAATGTTTGTTTTGCTACAGTCTTTAAGAGTATATTATATAATTTATTCCCAATTAAGTAATAAGATGAATATCTAATCATGCTTGTATAGAAAATCAGGAGCATGTCTTGGGAAGGTAAGACAATGAAAAAGTCCTTTAAATGTAGGTTTCTCACTATCCAAAAGAAAGCATTTGGATTCTCAGAGATACCCTATTTTTCAGAAGACACCATCAAATAACAAAAAGAATGAGGGCTGTAGAAATCTCAAAAGCTGAAAACCTCATGAAGGCTTCAGAGAGCAAAGATAAACCCTAAAGAAGCAGATCACACAAGCACAGCAGAAAGTAATTAAAGTATGGTTCTTATTATCAATCCAACCAACAGCCAGCATGGTACACTCATATTTAGCCAAATTGACATAACAGGGATTCTTGAATATTTATGGATTTTGAGTCTCAAAGGTAAAAAGGTTTGAGTTGATGCATCTGAGTCCCATAAAAGAACATTACAGTCTGTTGCATCCTTATGAAGATAGGGCAGGTGAGCTCC
The DNA here is from genome assembly GCA_028644305.1 of Xerus rutilus. Classification (NCBI taxonomy): domain Eukaryota; kingdom Metazoa; phylum Chordata; class Mammalia; order Rodentia; family Sciuridae; genus Xerus; species Xerus rutilus. The sequence continues at coordinate 62,879,611 of CM053405.1, forward strand.
CAAATTCCCCCACAAAGCACACCTTTTTTGAGAGTTTCACACTTGGGAGAAGGAATAAAATTTTGATTCTGGCCCATAAATCCAAAGTGGTTTTTCAAGGTTTGAGAATCTTACTCTTTTTGAATTATAACCCTGCCCTACTTTGGCATTGGAAGATATTGGTGACTGCTATCAAGGTAAGATAGAAATTGATGGATTGAAAGTCCATGTTTCCTTAGCCTGTGTCATTCAGAGTTTGCTAGAGAGAAATAGGATTTATTATGTGTTCATTAGTTCTAGGACTATGGGGCCATGGTTGGTGCCTTTTATGTTGATGAATCCCTTGATTCACTTATGAGGTATTAGAGGTGAGAAAAATCTATGTAGCCTGGCTAACCCTCACTATAGCTGAAATAATATGTCCTACCAATGTCCTCTTTAAAAAGTAGCAATGCTTAAGAGTTTGAATTCTTCCATATTTTCCATATACAGAAAAGAATATGGTGATAAACAATACCTTGAGTTATCAGTTTAAAAAACTTAAAAACTGGATATTAACAATAGGGTACTTCATAAGAAAAAATAAATGTTCTAAGAGTAAATCATAATTTTTCAGAAAGTATTTGCTTTATAAGAAGATACTTTAAAAACCTATACCCATTTTTGTGGAAAGAATAATTTGACAGGTAAAAATCCCAAAGGGAAGAGTCCACTAATGACTGGTCAGAAGCCAAGAAAGGCAGAAAAAGGCTACAAGATTAAATGTAAAAGCAAGTAGGAAATAGACACCTGATACAGAGAGCATTTAGACGGGCCATAGCTGGTACCACCATTAAAGATTTCTTGGTGAGTTTATTCTGAGAGTTGCAAATCATAAAGAAACTGGAATGTGCTGAAACTATTAAAGGCAGAGATATGTTATCAAGCTCTTAAAAGTCTTAGAAAACTGTAGCCCAAGGGTAATCTTCTAGCTAGTAATGCTCTTGGAACCTAGTGTATAGTTTTAAATAGACCAAATGCAAAAAAAAAAAAAAAGGAAGTTAGAAACTATATAGAAAATAGGAGACAGACAGGTCTAGCAACCCAGTTCATAACACAGTGGCTCTTGACTTTGGCTGCCGTTTCAGTCACCTGGGAATCTCAAGCCTAACCCCAGTAGCTTGGGTTTTGGAATCAGGTTGGGACCTCCTGCTTCTTTGTTTTCTAAGTGCTCCCAAGTAATTCTTCAGTCAGCCAAGTCTGAGAATCCTGAGTTAGGGAAGAGCATTCTTTAAATCATAATGTCATCATTTGCAGAAATCACAAACACATGGGAAAGTGGTTGCCCTAAATATTCAGTCAGGATCTAGCTCTCACCTACTATTCTAGCCTTTTCATTTTGACACCTACTCTTCATACTCATGACCAAATATCCCACTATCCTCCAAATACACAAGCTTTTTTTATGCCTCTGTGTCTTCTTTTTTTATGACTCTTCTGCTTTTGATTATATTTTCTTGCTCCAGCTGGTGAATTATGCCATTGAAAAGTCCAGCCCAGTTTCACCTTTACAATGATATTTTCTCAGAAGCCTTTTTTTGTTCTCTGCATGATTCCATAGCACTATTCAAGCCAGATGCCTAGAATTCACTACATTATAATAGTTAATTATACAGTCTGTCATACCCCAGAGACTAGCTACAACACAACATCTGCAGAAGGGTAGCCCTTAGGCAGACATGTTTTGGACATGTGAGACTGCTTCCTCTGCCATTGATGATGGATCAGCGCAAGCCCTGACCAAAGTACAACCATGGCATAGGATAGCCAGTGACCTAGGAGTCAGGATTCAGAGGCAGGTCCTTAGGGACCCCAACTCTGTGTTCCTTCTGCTATGTCCCACAGCCAATTTCTTATTTCTAACAACAGTATCTCTAATAATGGTTTTAATGAATCATTAAACATAGCATGTTTATAGTAGAAACTTTAGAAAATAAAAATTGGCAAAAAACAAATAAATAAATAAAATTTAGATTACCTATAATCCCATAACCCAGAGATAATTAAATTGCTAACTTTTGGAAGATATGTGAGTTGTATAGTGTGGAAAGGATATTTTTTTAAAAAAGGAAAAAATACACACTCATAAATATATATGTGTGTATGTATATATATACACAGACACATACACATATCAGGGAATGAAAAATTCTTTTATAAATTAATTCAAAATACTAATAATAGTCTATAGTATGAATATCAGGCTATCAGTATAGCCTGATTTATTGATGGTCATTTAAAATATACCTAATTTTTACAATCAATATTATGATAAATGTGGTCAAATCTTTGTATTTATTCTTAGCTATTTTAAAAGATATATTAATAGAAACAAAATTCTGGTTTAAAATGTTTACATACTTTCAGAATTTTTCAACAAATTGATTAGTTTCAACAAAGTCTGCATACTCATTTCTTTATATTCTCTCTGACACAATATGCTAACTTCTAAAACCATTTTTTGCCAGTTTTTCAGGTGAAAATGACATTTATTGTTTCAACTTGAATTAGTTACTTTAAGCATGTTTCTTTTGTTTTCTTTTAGGGGCAGCATTTAAATTTATTTGTTGTGGATTTCTTTTTTATTCCTCTTGCTTCTGTCTTTTTTTAATTGTTTTACTTGCTGATTTGTCAGTGTTTATCATGCAATAATGACATTAATCCTTTCCTGCAATGTACGTGGAAACATTTTTTCCTCTTTTATAACTTATCTTTTTATTATATTTAAGGCATTTTCTGATCTGCAGAAGAGTTTGTTTCCCATGGAGTCAAATCTATCAGCCTCTCTGTATTAGCTTCTGCTTTTGGAATTATGCTTAAGAAGGTTTTCCTTGCTCCCAGATAATATAAAGTTTACCTAATGTTCTCATATAATTTTCTGTTCTCACTGTTAACCTTTACATTTTTTATCATCTGGAATTTATTTTTATGTATAGTAAAAAGGAATCTAGCTCCACATTTTCCCAAATAGTTTGTAGTATTTATAACTTAACATCAGCAATTTCAAATACCAACTTGATCCTATATTAAAATATGTCCAAGTCACATAAAGGTGTTTCTGAATTTTCAGTTATGTTTCATTGATATACATATATTTCTTTGCTGACCCACTGTGTAGTAACTATTTTAGTCTTGCCAAATTATTAAATATTATTTGGAGTTCCCTTCTTTATTAATATTTTTAAATTAGCTATTATTATTTGCTTATCCATGTATATAAATTGGAATGCCCTTAAGATACCTTTAATGTTTTCATTAAAATCTAATTGATTTAGACAGTAACTTGAAGTATAATACTCCATTTCTGTCACTATTATTGAGAACAGAACTTGTAACACTATACATCTTAAATGAATGATAAATAGTTTTTTTAGTTAGGCAGATCATTCTATTTTTTTTATTTCAGTTCATACAGTAAGTCAGGTTTGTCCACCCTGGGGATATAAAAAGCATATCTCTATATTTGCATAAAATTTATATGTGAATTTATTTTTACACATATCAATTGAAACACTGAAACAAACTGGCATTATTTGGGTGTGGGGCATCATTTGTATAAAATTAGATTAAGTTCTTTCATCATCAAGAAATAAGCCAAGAGGTACTAAGCAACTCAGTGAGACCTTGTCTCTACATAAAACACAAAATAGGGCTGGGGATGTGGCTCAGTGGTCGAATACCCCTGAGTTCAATCCCCAGTACCACAAAAATAAAAAAAATAAAAGAAAGAAGCCAAATTCTTTTGTTAAACTACTCTTACAGTTTAAAAAGAGTTAAATTAACTCCACTGAGATTTGAATGAACAATATTCTTGGTGAGGCAGGACAATTCTTTGATAGCTTTTCAAAGTTCCCACCATTGGTACACATACTTTCTACCAGTTGCTCAATCAAACACCACTCTGGGTGCTGCTCTGAAGAGTTTTTGCAGATTAATTAGACCTCAAATCAGTTGACTCTAATAAGAAGGATCATGTTGGGTGAAACTGATCTAATCAGGAGAGTCCTTAAATGGAGCAGGGTTTTCCTTGGAGAAGATTCAAAGTGTGACCTGAATTCAACAAGCAGAAAATTATCCATTGCTTGTCTGAAGAGAGAGCCACATGGCAAGGCATAGGGAACCTCTGGTTGCTGGGAGCGGCTCTAGCCAATGGTGAAGAAGGAAATGGAATCTTCAGTCTTATAACCACAAGGAATGGAATCCTGCGGTACCCATGTGACCCTGGAAGAATGCAGCCCACTACACCATGATTTAAGCCTAGTGAGACCTGAATGGAGAACCCCATCTTATTATGCCAGCCTGATAATCTACAGAATTGTGTGTTAAAAAATGGGAGGGTTATTTTAAACCATTATGTTTGTAGTAATGTGTTACACCCAATGGAAAATTAATATACTTGAAATACAACTTGAATCCTATACTTCATTTTACCCCATATTTGAAAGTACTAATGTGACTTAAATCCACAGATAGCTGACTTGCCTTATTGGTCAGAATTGGGTATATCAAGAATCACTATCAAAAGCAATTTAGAGTTATTTTCAGTAAGATCAATTGTACTAGGCTAGAAGGGACTCAGAAATCCATATTGCCAGTATGGTATTTGTCAAAGGTATCTACATACCTTTAATAATAAAAAGCAACATTCTTTTTAGTCTCTAAATGATCAATACCTAGCCAGGGCATTAGTAGTTAAATTTTGAAGCTATCTCTTATTCCACACGCCGAACCCTACCTACCATGGTCTCCCTCACCCTCCAATGCAATTTGTAGAACAAATGCTGGGAACTACAAGTCACATTTAATGTAAAATGTGTTTCTGGAAAAATGACATATCAATGACTTCTTCAGCCTCTCCAAACATGTGATTGACAAAAGCCACTATTCAGGAAGGCTCTCTTCTGTTACACTTTAGAAGTAAGGAACAATACATGGGGACAGTAGAACAGTTTCATTTCTGTTCAGAGAATAAAGGTATTTTTAAGGTTTTCATCTTGGTCAAATGATTTCAGTCCTCCTATATGAAAAAATGCAAAAGCCAATATACATAAGCTATCATGCTGCTCTCGGTGGGTAAAGCCGACCTATTCTTTAGAGTAGAGAAGTATCTCTGATGCATAAACACATGGCAGGCACACACACATGTGTGGCAGCTCAACAAAACCTAGATAAAAAAGGAAATGACCATGGAAATCTTGGACACATAACCATTATTTCTTTTGCACAAAGAATTCTTCATTCTTTTGGGACTCCTCCAAAAAAATGAAGCCATCTATTTAATTGGCTTAGTTGTGTTTCAAACAAGGTTATTTTTTTGAGGTGGCAAGTTCATGCTTTCTCCCTTCGTAGAGTAGTTCTGAAAATAAAAGAAATTTCTTTAGCCAACATCCCCTCTATCAGTAAAGAACAGTGTAGCATCTAGTCAATGACCTTAACCTGTCTTCCTCATTTGCCGGCCTTTTATGGGGATTAGTGGCTCTCCATGTTGAGTCTGTATAGTAGCTTATCACCTCTGACAATGGAAAGTCAGGGCTTAGAATCCTCTTTTGAAAAGATGAACACAAATATCTTTATGGTGCAACTTTAGCATACTGGTACTGCCTGGTGTGTATGAGGAGTCTCTTAACCCTCAATACTCCTTCATGAAAGCACCTGGGATAAAAAATCACTTTACTCTGGCTTTCAATTAAATTAAAATTACAGGATCTAGCCTGATAACCACCACCAGATCAGTCAAGGAAATGTTCTGTTGCATGCAGACTAACCATGTCTGAAAAACACTAACCGTGTATTTTAGCAATGTAGGTGAAAGGAAGAAACGGCAATCCCATTTCTACACTGCAAATTCTTTTTCTTTTGTCAAAGAACAGGATGGAGTCCCATCCAAATCCCCTTCAAATGTCACTCAATCTATGTTGAATCATAGTATTCTTATAAACTTATAGTATGATCCTGAAGCTAACCTAAGCATAACTTTTTAAAAACCCTCGTATAATAATGTCCCCATCTACATGCATGAATAAATGACGATAGGAAACAAAATGGGACTACAGAAGGAATGTTTTTAATGCAGTAATACTTTTTAATCTAAATTGAACCTAAACCATATAGCCGCATAGTCATATTGGCATGGATTTTGAATCCAAATGAAAATTTTAAAGCATTTTCCATGTTTTTTAATTTTAACAAAAATTTAGATAAAGAAAACAGGAAAAAAAGACTGATTTTCTTCCCTTCAAATCCTTCATGAAATAATGACTGAAGTGCAGCCAGGGTAACGGCAGAGACAGCAAAGGTGTTAGTGTGTCACTGGTTTGAAAATCCACCATAAGCACTACAAATGAAAGAGGCTATGAGAGCCCCAGAAAGGCATTTACAAAAATCTAGGAAAGTTGTTTGGGTTCCAAGGTCATTTCCTATTGTTTTTAACATAACGGAAATTGTATCTGTTCTTTCTGTGCACGTAACATTTCCCTGAAAATCTTTAAAAATAAATGTTTTTGGACAGAAATTGACTTTCAGTAACACTGCTTCCAGGGAGAGCCTAAAAGTAGTTCTCCACATCTTCTGAATATTCGAAGGCAATTTCTGGAACACAGACTTTATTCTGGAAAAAGAGAATCAGAGGTAAACCAGCACCAGAATATGAACATCTGAAGAACTGAATAATTGCACTAATAAGTATGATTTGTGAAGTACAAAAACATCATTTTTTTAGAGAATAACCACTTTAAAATGTGACTTGCTTTAAAAAGTAATACAAGAGGAAATGATCATATAGTTTCCTGATGCTTCTCTGTTGTAGGCAAATTATTGTTAAATTATTTGTGTAAATTATTTGCACCATCTCCCAGAGCAGTAAATGGTATCATCCCCACTTTACAGAAAAGAAGACTGAGGCCTAGGAAATCATATAGCCTATAAACAGCAAATGCAAACATTTAGGCACTGATCTCATCATGTTCTTGAATTTATGTGAGAACTTCCAGAATAAAGGTTTCACCCAACTTGTGCCTAACATCTGTAATAAGCCAGGGACCAGCCCTTCACAGGACATCAGATCAGAAAACTCAAGAAATAGGTCTGTTCTCAAGTGAGAATAGGAAGTGGTACCTGAAGTGAAACAAATTATACCATGAAGTGGTGGTGATGTGTAAAAAAGTCAGAAACCAAGTGAAGAAAATGGAGAATATAATGATACATACACAATAAATGAAAATGGTGATAAGTAAAAATAATAAATAGTAAAATAAAATATTTTAAAAAGCAGTCAATATGTCATTGCATCTTACATTCCTCTCCTTTATCTCCTCTACCTACCTAAAAGTAAAAGGGACACATATTTTATCAAATTGTAATAATTTCAAAAGTAAAAAGATGCCCTGTTAAAAATTATTGTGGTTTGGTCAACATGTATAAGAGAAGTCCTTTAAACACTATGACAACAAAGGCTGATGAAAGGTATTGAATGGCAAATAATGGCTTTTTTAGTAGACAAATAATAAGCAAAACACAAATTTCTTTTGTCTTTACTACTACCAAACTTCCCTGCAATTTCTAAGTTTCCCCCTAAAGCTGTCTTCTAGTTACCAAAAAATGTATCATTTAGGGTCAAAAAAAAAAAAACCTTCAGAGGCATTAATGACTGAATGTTACCCTCCCAGTAATATTTGTATTTTAACACAAAACTATGTCTCAATCTAAAGGAATGAATTTGCAACAGTAGAGTGTCAGGTATAAGCAGCACTAGTATTTGGGGAAATCAAAAGAAGGCTCCCTAATAACCTATGAAAACATTACAATGTGCATGAAGGAAAGTCCTACTAAGTAATTTACCTCTAGTTGTAAATAGAACTAACTCCAGGGATATGTCATAAAGACCAAGGTTATTTGAAAAGAGACATTGACCAATTTGACTGAAGCTGTAAAATATAACTAAAGGAACATGTAGGTCTCAGCTCTCTGTATTTTTTTTCCTTTGAAAGCTTTTATAGTTTTTACCAGAAAAAATGATCATGGTACATAACTGTCCTTGTGAAAGGAAGGCTGCCCCCTGCCTATGAATGTCCTAAAATGAATCACCCAATCCAGAGGAGAATTACTTCAAATGAAGAATTCTAAGGTCAGGCTAGTCACAGTTATAAATTTACTAGGACCATGGTGGCCAAGAGTAGATTTTGAGGTATGTTACATTAAATTAAATAATTAATGAATAAGTGAGTTTAAGTGAACATGAGTAAGCATACTATCAAAGACAAATCTGAGGCTGATCAACCTAGAATATCTGATTCCAGGTTGTATGTTCTTCTATTGGCAAAGCCCAAACTCAAGCTCTGAAAAGCAGTATCATTACACAGAGAAGAGTAACTATGAATAATACCTACTTAGAGATAAATGGATGGAACTAGAGAATAGCATGCTAAGTGAAATAAGCCAATCCCAAAAAACAAAAGCCAAATGTTTTCTTTGATAAGTGGATGCTGATCCATATGGGGCAGAGGGATAAGGAAGAATGAAGGAAATTTTAATTAATTAATTAATTAATTTTTAAAAAGAATAAAGCAAAAAAAAAGAAAATATATAATCAATTAAAGTACTCATTTAAACTAGAAAGAGAGAAATCTATTAAAAAGAAGGGATAAAAGGAAATTGGGATGTACAGATGAATCATTCATGAAAATAGAAAGAATTACTTCTAAGATTAACAAAATGAACAAAAACATGAAATGCTATGAAATAGGGTAATAACATAGAGCAGGTTGAATAGAGAACAGAAGACACAGAATGTTGGTTGTTTTTATTTTTATTTACTAACTATAAAATGAATGCTTCTATCAAAAATATTTAAATGAAACCATGTGACAAAGAAAGAGTCACAAACAATATCGATGCTAAGGAATAAAAATATACAAAATTCTAGCTCATAGAAAGAAGAGAGGAAGAAAAAACCTTCAAAATATAGGAGAGTTGATAAAGTAATGCAGAATAAGCACAAAAAATGTAACTTGAAGATACAGATGAGTAAGAGAAATATAAAAGAGAAAAATCTAAGCATGATATATGAAAATTAAATATAATTAGATAGAAAGCAAATGTCACAAGTGATGAATGCAAAATCACAAGACCATGAACAACAACAAAAAAAAACAATAATAAAAGAACAATGAACAGAAAGGGGGAGAATAAGGATGGAGGAAATAAAAAGGAAACAAAGTAAATTTCTTTTATTCAGAAAATTCTATCCTAAAACTTTCCATTTCCATACACACTCTAAAAAAACAGACACACAACTCTTTTCCCAGACATTGAGAATGTCTTTGCCCTCAGACATAACCCCTAAGCCCCCCTTACAAAAATTCTCCTCTGTGTGCAACCATCTCCTGGGAAAAGCAACTGCCTAGGCAGCAGGGCCTGGGTTGGTCCTTCATTAGAATAGTTCCCACAGGCATGTGTCCCCGCTAGTCATACACAGGAATCCCATATGGCACAATCTGGATCTTGCAGAGGTGAAATCTGCATAAAGTAGGACGAAGCCAGGGCCAGTACAAAAGCAGAGACCTGCATGTAGCGACATTGGCTTCATGCCCTCTGACCCAGCTCTGTGCCTGTTCCCACACTTCGTATAAACCCAGGCAAGTGTATCTGAAGACCTGTAGGTAGCAGCAGCCTGTCACAGGATGGGGATGGAACTGAAAGAAAGCCCAGAATTAGTTCCCCAACAGTGTGTGGGTCAATTTTAAGGCAGTGTCCTGTCATCTAAAAAGAAAACCTGTGTGGCTGCAATTAACCCCATTAGCATGTGTCTAGCATTGTCCTACTGTCAAGCAAAGGATGCTGTAGGGAGATGACCAGAGCAGTATATTCCTCTGATATCTGAAGATAACAGATAAACCCAATTATCTGCAATTTGCAACTAGAACTAACGGACTTAAAGGTTTTGTATATGTATTTGTGCCTGTGTATGTGCTTGTGTGTTTGGTAATAGAGTGACTGTTATTTGTTATCATTATTATTTTCTCTCTTTTTTTGTCATTACTTTAAGTAAATCTACCTTAAAATAAAGTTATGCTTGTATCTGCAATTCCTGGGGAAATAAACGGTTTGCTAAGGTAAGTGCATATTGTGCTATTGTAAAGTATTTTAAGTAGTCATAAACTATAACATATCAACAAGAATCTCCTAGCAGAAGCTATGTAAACATGCATCATGTACACACACACACACAAACACAGTCCACCACTCTTCAGCTTTCAGTGTGAAGGAGAAAGGCCAGAAATATCCTCCCAGCTTGGAAGTCTGATCTCTAGCTTGTGCCAGTGTGTTGCTTGGTGGCTCCTTGAAAGAAAGAAACAGAAACATTAATGAAGTGTGAATTAATCAATTTGTGGTACCAGCCAATTACTTCATAGTTGGTATTCTTATAATTATAATTCAAAACACATGAAAAAATGGTGATTAAATTCTTTTTTTTTTTCTTTTGGTGCAGGGGATCAAACCCAGGGCCTTGCGCATGCAAGGCAGGCACTCTTCCAACTGAGCTATAGTCCTAGCCCCTAAAATTCATGTTTTGATTCAGAGGTTTTCATTTTCTTTTTATGAAACAAAAATGCCTCAGATTTTCCTAATTTTTCTACATACATTTTTAAGTACTTCAATACAATATAATTTCAAACTTCATCATTCAACCTCATTTCTTCTTCTGGTTGAAAAATAAACATTATCCAGAATGTTTATTTTGAATGGGAAAGAATTTTAAACATTCTTTAGCAAGTTTTTTGATATCCATTGCCTGCATGAAAAGAAATAAGGGCTCTGGAAGTGCATTGAATTATTCAGGAACAAGGGAAAACAGCCATCTCTCCTTGCCAGGCATTGGAGCTCCTATAAAATGGCATGAAGCATCCCCCAGCTAACATGCCTTCTCAGTGTGCTGGATTCTCATGTAAAAGAACATCTTCCTGAAGAATATCTGATCTTGATTTGCCATGTATCTTTACATATGACACAAAATCCAGGCAAACTGCCACACTTGAATTTAAGACATACCACTCACTAAGTGGAAGAAGAAAGCTACTACAAGGAAACCAAAAGATAATAGAATGAAGCTTCAAGCACAGTTCTTATCAGTGATCAGGATGCATACCCCATGTCAGTGGGCACGAGCAGGGGCTTCTCAACATAATGCCCTGCAATCTGTCCAGCTCTGCCCACTCCAGGCTTCACTGGAAGCAGCGCAATAGCTGTCTTGTTTTTACCAGAATATATCTGACCAATTCCAATGTAGGGGTTGACAGTGGAAGAAAAAAATGAGAAAGGACAGGGAATTAGGTAAAAAAAAAAAAAAAATTAGGACTCTTAAGACTGGTGCATTAGCGTACACCTGTAATACCAGTGGCTTGGGAGGCTGAGGCAGGAGGATCACAATTTCAAAGCCAGCCTCAGCAAAAGTGAGGTTCTAAGTAACTCAGGGAGACCTTGTCTCTAAATAAAATACAAAATAGGGATGGGGATGTGGTGCAGTGGTCGAGTGCCTCTGAAATTAATCCCCAGTATCCACTTTTCAAAAATATAAGAAAGAAAGAAAATTAGGACTATTATTTTGTTGTCATTGTTGCTTTAGGGTTTTTTGTTAGTTGTTGCTTTGTGGTATGTGTGTGTGTGTGTGTGTGTGTGTGTGTATGTTATAGGGATTAAATTCAGGGCTTTTCATGTGTTAGGCAGGCACTTTACACTGAGTTACACCCACAGCCAGAACCACTGTGTTTTAACATAATAATAATACCTAATTACAAAGGGAATTTATTTTGTTTTGATTTTTAGTTGGCTGTTTGTTCTCATATCAATTGAACACTATCGTATTTGTAAACAAAATATTGCTTAGGCTAGGGGTAGTTCAGTGGCAGAGTGCACAATTAGCCTGTGCAAGGGCCTTACTAAACATACAAAATTCTAAATATAGGACAAGACATCTTTGCTAAGTTAAATGTTTCCATAAAAAGTTTGTAAGCATTTAATGTTAAAGGCCATTGACACTCAACTGAAAGAGTATGGTTATGATTCTAGGTAGGTAATTGGTATAAGATAATTATTTTCCCTCTTCAAAATAAATCTCCTTCCCTGGGGATGGCCATAATTCTATCATTAATATTGCATTTATTTGGGTTAAATGACACCCAAAGAAATTACTCTGGCTCCAAGTTTCTGCTTTTAAGACACAGATGCCCAACAGAAAAGTCTCAAGTGATATCTCTAACACCTTAATGTTCTGAGAAGCCTGAGGGTACTGCTTGCCTGAAATGGGATGGTTCTGCAGAAGTATTTAAGAGCAAAGGATGTCCACTTCACCCTTATACATAAGGGATATTCCCAAGTTGTCTGTGTAAAACTGCTATGTGGCCAGGGACACCCTCCATCCCAGGCTGATGTCAGGAATGCTTAGTCATGGGTGAAAGGGTGTGTTCATTTATCTTCAGCATTCTGCCGTACACCAGTGAGGAACATTTTCTATCTGTCTATGTTTAACGCTGAACGATTTTTTAAAAATGTTTTACAGTCTAAATCTCATGAAGTTTAACTTAGATTTTTAAAGTCACACATTCCTTAAACAGATGTCTATCTGTTGGGTTGTTTGCAGATGAACACAAAGGGCCCTGTGGTCTATTCATATACAGTTACTTTTCCAACTCCTGATTCTTAGTTATAATGCACTAAAACCATGGACATTTTAGTCTATTAGCTTCATAATCTGTCCTAGGATTTCTAAATTTTGCTCTTTACATTTTTCCATTCTATCAACGCCTTTTAACCAAAAGCATTTTAGAATAGAGAAAAGTTAACTCTTTCGGAGCAACCCTTAAAGGCACACCTACCCCAAGAGCCCATACCTGAAACAATTAACAGATTAATCTTGACACAGAAGGGTACATCATTTCTGTGCCACTGCCCTGAGGTGTTCTTGCAAATTCAGCAGGCAGCCATGTCTCCCAGTATCCCATCCTATCACCTCAGCAACAGAAACCCTTGAATGCACAGGTCACTCCACAGTGGCTTTGACAAGAACACATTCCCCATGGGTGGTCTGGCTTTTACAAGTGTTTGGACACAAATACCTTAATGTGGCCTTTTTAAAGCAGATGAACCTTGTAAACTTGCATGGGAAAAAATCATCATACCAGTTCTCTGCTTTCTAAAATACTGTTCTTAAAATCTACCAAGTCCAAATATTGCACAATTTCAGATTTTTGTTGATTTCCAGATTTCCATCACCCTTCTGCCATCCAGTCAGAAACTTATGCATTGTATTCATGTTTTCAGCTCTGCTGTCCTTCGAGCATCTCCATGCTTTGCTGAACTGCAATGATATTTAGTGTCCTGTCAATTCCCTGGTGGCAAAGAGTGCATCCAAATGGTTTGCTACTTAATCTGCACAAACCGTGAGCACTTTAGAAACCAGACATGGTAAGGGTTGTTCCTGACCACAATATCAAAATATATTTTAATTTGATAAAATTGATAAGCCTATTGATAAGCAAAATGCATTCCTAAATTTTTGTTCATATTTAAAAATAAAGCAATATTCCAAAAACCAGCTTTATGTTGATATCTGCAAATAAAGTTAATTCAATCTGGATGAGGAACTGAGCATATTTTTCACATAACAGGTTGCTCAGAGTCTCAGAAAGTATTAAAATATTTTCTTCATGTTTGGAAGGAAACATTATTTGCAACAGCTGTAACCTGAAGGCAAAAATGCCTAATTCACTCGTAGATTATTAAAAAGCAGCAGGACATATTCAAAATGAAAGGCCCTTAGTTCTTCAGATTGAGGTGACTAGTTAAGGAAAGAAACAGCAGGACTTTTCAAGGGTTCTTTTTGAGGTCTGAGTTCTAAGAAAGTTGCAAAGGCTTCTTAAAGTTCTGGTGGTTCAAGAAAGAAACTACCAAATTAAGCTGATTGCCTTTCAAGGGAGGGGAAAAAGAGAGTGAACAGTGAATTATTCACAAGGTCCCATTAATGAAAATGTATGTGTTGCGTGTGCTTGTGTGTCTGTGTGTGTGTATTAACTAAGTTGCTGACATTCACAAAATGGAAGTAGGTGGGTCAATTTTAAAGGAAATCTAAAGTGAATGACCAGTGGACATAAAAGTCCGTTTCAGATACCTATCTACCAACTCTTGACCTTCCTGTCAGTTACCAAAAAACAGCCCACCCACCTTCTGTTTCATGATGCTATCTGTGTTTCACATTCTTCGTCCTTGTTCCTAAAGATGTCCTTTTTTCTTCTTTTGTTCTGTCCAGCCTCTGTTTTCACTCTTTCTTCGCTTCCTGGTAACCTCTTCCATTCTTCAGCAGGCTCTTCTTGCTCTGTGCCATGACCTTGTCCATGTCCTTTCAGGTCAGAGCTCCTTGAACTTCTCCCTGACCCTGACTCTTGTATAGCACCATTCTTGTCCCAGAGCTACTTGCCAGAGGGCTTCCTTGCAGGCTTCTCTGAGGACTGAGGACAAGGTCAGCCTAGCTGAACAGTCTGATCTGTGCACTCAAGTCCCTCATTGACAGCATCTTCCCGGAGGTAGAAAGCGTGAGTCAATTTTGAACTTGAAAATTTTACATGGTTTCCAAATGTCCTGAATGTATTCTCCTGTTTCGTGTGATTATCACTTTGCAGCATGCTGCTGGCTACCTAAATCCCATGCAAATCATTTGCAAGATGTAGGCTCAGTGAAAAACACCCTCCCACATATACAATTAGAACCAAGCTTTATTCTCTACAAATCTAGCTTTAAGAAATGAAAAAGGGAGGTTATTATTATTTTTAATATTAATAGCAACTATTAACCATTAATTTAGCCTAAATCATCTGCAAGAGAAATCTGTGCTGCTTGTTTGTTAGTTGAACAGAGTGCATGATAATGTTCTGTTGTGTGCTATGTGGCATACTCAGTTGCTAGGTTACCCAGAGCATCAGGAATTCAGGGAACAATGTACTTATATCTTTTTCAATTTTGAAAAATAAAATAGGTATTGACATAAAATACAGTGTGGCACTGAAGTAATTTTGTAGTGGAGAGATCAGAGGAAGGGGGCCTTTCATCTCAGTGACAGCAGTTTACTCCTCATCGTGACTTACTGAGGGCAGTGGCAGGACAGCACAACAGGATGTCAGTCTTTGGCAGAATGCTTGTGGTCCCTGTACCCCAGCAACTGTGTCTTGAGTCAGGCTCCCCAAAGCCATCCAGCAGCTGCTGTTCTGAGCTATGTCAACTGGTCCTACAGAAACCCATGACAGGTCTGGTGATGTATGGGCCTGCAAGGGAACAGCCAAGCCTTTCATGTTCAGAACAAATATGACAGATCCGGCTAAGGTCCTCAGCTAGCCGGGGCCATGCCGGGAGCTTTTTTTTTTTTATGATTATTATTATTATCACCTTCCTACTCAGAGATAATGTCATAATTTACAGTCAGGCGTTGTGTGACCCAAATGATTGATGCCACTTGGACATGAATTGGTGGGGTTAATAATGGTGTTTCAGTGGGGCCCAGCATGGGAGGACGCTCTCTCAGAAAGGCTGCCGTCACTTTGATATTCTGCTCAGGACAAGAAGGTGGACTTCTGGGAGTCAACACTCCATCATGTTCTGCTTCTGAAAGAATCCCCTGGGCCCTGTGAAAACTAGGGATGGGGAAACCTCAAAAGCTCCTTTCTGTTCTTTCCAAGAGTACTTTTGATTTTGTTTAACCTTCAGCAGTGAATGTCATCATTGAAGCTCCTTTGAGATGTGCAGCCTCAATGCTCTGATGAAACAAGAGCCACATTGGAAGGTATAAAGCCAAACTCCCAATAAGGAATCTGCCCCATTCCCAGCACCATTTTTCTGTAGAAACCCAAACTAGAGTAGGCAACTTCCATGTTCTTTAATTTAGTCATCCTAGCATTAAACTGGATGCCTATAGTTAAACATTGTCCTAAATACTGATTAGTCAATGAGTAGGATAATAATGAGTGGGATAATACTGTTCTTATTTTTAAAGTGAATAAAATCAATTAGCGATGCTGTAATAAATTTGAAGAAAGAAAAGGCAGACAGAGGGGACTGGTATTCATTTTATTCTAAGATAGTAGGAACTGCAATTTAATTTCATAAAACTTTAAAAAGTGAAATAGAATCTTAAAGAATAGTTGTTAAGTATCTTGCCCAAGTTCACAGGTTGAGCAGAGAACCAAGATACTAACCCAAATCTTTTGGACTCTTTCTTCTATTCTACATACCAGTGGAGAGAGAACAACAATATGATGGCAAAAAACAAAAACAAATGTCCAAAACCAATATAGAGTACTATAAAAATTAAGAAAAGATGCCCTCTGCATAAGGCCATCAGAGAAGGTGCCATGGCGATGTGGACTTTGAAGGATGACAGAGTTTCAAATAAGAGAAGAGCAGATCCAGTGCCATAAAAATCATGTTGTGAGCCATTTTTCCTGTTTGGAGAGTTGCCATGCCTTTTTTTCAGCACTGCTAAAAAGGAGAACTACTCTTTAAAATGATTAAACTTGGACAGCTTGAGCCATTAAGTAGCAGCATTCATTTTTCTCATACACTGCAGTTCACCTGGCCCTCCAAAACACATTATTAAGCCATCACCATATAAGCATCATTCATCCTAAATTTCCTTTTTAACTTTATACCTACATCCAGTAACACCTTTCCTCCAAAGGCCCTAAAGCACTTTAAAAACAGATGATATTATTACTATTTGACTGGCAATGACACTGAATTGTATCCACTATGTCTAACACTCTGTCCCTGGAATGATCAACATGTACTGGTGATAAAGATTATTCTTTATGAACAGAAAAAACATGAGTGCAGTGAGCCTTCTCAGGTAATGAAATAAGGCAGAACTGCTTTAAAAATACACAGTAGATGTGCAATAAGTAGTGAATAAAATCAACTCTAACAACACATCAGCAACCTCAAAAGCAACCTAGCTGAGGGTTCTGCTTCTTTCAATTCTGAATCCATCAATCTGTCAATCTTCAACAGACCTCTATAGCCATTACAAGAAAGCCCAAAGCCATCAGCATAGCATCTAGGGTCCCTCCACAATTTGACTTTTAACTGAGCTAATATATCCCCACGTTGCTTCACTGTGTGAGTCTGGATTAGTTGGCCACAAGAGAAACTTCTTAAGGAACTTCCCAAGGAAGCCCAAGTAGGAACCATTTCATTCTGAAGGTTGGTCAGCGATGGGTGCCAGACTCCCCTGCCACTCACAGACGTAGATGCTGTTCCGCTGGATCTCCTTCTCCATCTTCGTCAGGACACTCACATGAAGTTTGGAGGTGGAGATAGATGCAAACTGCAGTTTTTCCTCATGGGTTCCTCTTTATCTTCTCTCTTCCTCTTTACACCCAGCTGCTCTTCCTGCTGACCTTCAAGTCCATCCCCAGAAACAAGAGCAACAATTTTCCAAAGACTCCTTCCCCAACTCATGTCATTGTGTGTGGTGTAACCTCTGTAATAAACCCTTTCCTTTGCGTCACTCTCATTGTCTCCCTCCCTGATTGCACTGTAATGAATACACTAACCTATATATTTACGATGGAATGAATGTTTGTGCTCCTCCAAAATTCCTGTTAAAATTCCAGTATTAGGAAGTGGGGCATTTGGGAGATAATTAAGTCTTGGGGGTAGAGTGCTTATGAGTGAGGTTAATGTCCTTAAAATGGTCTCAGAGAGCTTTCACACACATCTCATCATATAAGGCTACACTAAATCAGCTGGCAACCTCAACCCAGGATGCTATCTGAGCATCCTGACTCAGACTTCCAGCCTCCAGAACTGTGAAAACCCAATTTCTGTTGTGTATAAGCCACCCAGTCTATGGTCCTTTTTTGTAGCAGCCTAAACTAAAATTAATCCTTAACATTCTCCATATCCCACTCCTTCTTTCACATATCATCCCTCAAAGAGAACTTACTATTCCATTTCATTCTATTACTTCTCCCTCTAGAAGGCCATCCTTGCGTCTGCCTATTTTAAGGATAATAATAGCCAACACTTATGTAGAACTTACTATGTTCTAGAAATTGTTCTAAGTGCTTTACATATTAACATTTGCAGTCCTCACAAAAACCCTACGAGATAGGTACTCTTGTGCACCCCAATTTTAGAGATAGGAAAATGAGACTCCAATATATTAAAATTCACTTGCCAAAGATTCCACAGTTAGTTAAGTGCCAGCACCATATTTTGAACTCAGTCTGATTCCAGAATCCCTGCTTTCACTTACTATACTGAAGCCTCAAATCTCAGTGGTTTAACACAATGAAGTTTATGTCTTGTACAAATTCAGGTATGTTTCAGGCACTTTTCTCACCATCTAGAATCCAATGCTTATGGCTACTGCTGCAGAGAAAGACATGGTGACAGGATTTTGCAGGACAGTTTTGAGGACCAGGCCTACAAATAATTCCCATTTCTTCCACTCACATCCCGTTGGCCACATCCCATTCACATGGGCCTCATGTAACTGCAAGAGAATCTGCAAAATATGCAGGAGTATTGACAGACATGTTTGTCAAACACCGACAGTCTCTGTCACACTCATCCTTTGAAATGCATCTTCCTCCCTGAAAGCTGCCTTCTAGGCAGAATCATCCTCTACTTTTCAATATCCAAAATGCTGTTTTTTAAACCTGGTGGTAGCACATCTCATCTTTTTAAAAGCATTTATTTTCCACTGTATTTTTAATGAAAATAAGTCAATTGGTTGTGCCCCTTAGAATGAAAACAGTAGTGCCTCACTCCAGCTTTTTGCAGCATTCTCGGCTTGCTCCATTCTAGATGTCTGTACCACAGTCCTGAAGCACAGTTGTCATCCCAGTTCATTCCTCCTCTTCTCTCCTAGGTGCAACCCTGTGTCCTAGCTCCATGTCAATCTCTATTTTAGTCATGACTTCATTTTATTAGAGCAAGTGTCAAGTGGCTTCTGCCTATTAGTGCATCGGAGGCAAATTTTCTAAATTCTATGTACAAAATGCATTGATTTTCCTGTGCACTTACATTTTGAATGAGTATAGAATCCTAAGTTTCCATTGTTGCTACAGAGAAGTTTGATACCATTAGAATTCTTGATCTTTAGTAAGTGAGCTGCTTTTCACCCTCCTGCACTTAAAGAAATCTTCTTTATATACTGTTGCCCTGAAATTTCCTTGCAAGGCATTTTGCTATGGATCTTTTATCAGTCCTCATGCTGGGCTCTCAGTTGGTTCTTTCAGTGTAGAAATGTCCTTAAGTTTCAGAGCATTTTCTTATATGATTTGTTTGGTCAGTTTTTTCTCATTCTTTCTGGAGATTTTAGGAGTCAGATATGGACCTTTCTGAACTGATCTTTTAATGTTCATATCTTTTCTTGGATTTTGTTCACTTCTTTGTCTTTTTCCTCTACTTCCTGGAAAATGATCTTAACATCCAAACTTTCAATTTTTGTTATTGTTATGTTGGATACCTGAATTTAATTCCCAATATCTCTTTTGATTTTGTTTTCTGTGTTCTTTTTAATGGCATCCTGTTCTGTTTTGTGTGTGCATGTTAATTATACAGAATGGTGGATGTCATTGTGGTATATTCATATAAACATAAAAACATGATCTGACCAATTTTATTCCCTCAATAACCCCCTACTCCCTCCCTAGATTCCTTTTCTTTACCCTAATGGTCTCCCTTATATTTTCATAGCATCATTTTTTTTCTCTTTCTATGTTTTTTCCTCCTAGCTTCTACAGATGAGAGTAAGCATATGATACTTTTCTTTGAGTCTGACTTATTTTGCTTAAAATTATGGTCTCCTTTTTCCATCCATTTTCCAACAAAATGGCATAATTTTGTTCTTTATGTGTGAATAAAACTCCAATATATACATATGTATACCACATTTTCTTTATCCATTCATCTGTTGATGGACACCTAGGCTGATTTCATAACTTGCCTATTGCATATTGCTGTAGTAAATATGGGTATGTGTATATCTCTAAATTATGCTGACTTTAATTCTTTTGAATACTAAAGAATGGTGTAGTTGGATCATATGGTAGTTCTGCTTTTAGCTTTTTGAGGAACCTCAATACTGATAGCATTTTGTTCTTAAGTCACAATAAGTGATGTTCTTTTCAGCTCTCTAAGGATTTGTATCAATGGCTTTGATATAGAAGTATACATTTCTTTTGTTTCCTGCCTTATCTGTAGTTTCCTATAAGATCTTTTTGGTGCTTGCTCCCCCACCTCTTCTTTCCTGTTAGAGGTTTTCCTTAGGTTTCAGGTGAATTTTTACTCCTTCACATTTAAGAGTGAATACTAAATGCCTGTTTGTAAAGCAGGTATAGAGGTGGAATTTGTTGACTGGCAGGTTTCATTGCTGGCTAGAGACATGGTCTTTTAGATAGGTGACTCCAAATATCATTCTCAGTAGACAGAGATAGATAGCTTATGACAGTTCAGTACCTCCAGAGAAGTTCTCCATTACCCTGCTGGGGACAGAAACCTGATTGAATATTCTTTCAGACAGGCAGCTCAAGGAGGGCAATGCATCTTACCACTCAGTGTGAAGACTGTCCTTTAGCCTTCCTGTTTTCAACACAGTATCTTCCCTTCCACTATTCACTTTAGCCTCTCTAGTTCAATATTTTTCACAAAATAAACTCCTGATTCTTGTTAATTTTGGAGAGGAAAAGAGAATCAAGGAGTGTTAGTTGCTTGCTATGGAAATTTCCAACTCATTGCTCCTGTTTTCAATGCCATGCCTTATTCTTGTTTCAGTGATAACAAGTGTCTTCTATTTCTGAAAGTTGAAAAACTACCTGAAATTCTATCCAGAAGCTCACAAAACCTACTTCCTTTCAAAGCATTTGAATAACATTTTTTTAAAGAATAAAATGTTTAGATAGAAATCATCTGTCACCAATCCCTGGAACTGTGTAGATCAGCCTTTATATCTCCTCATTCCTTTGTTGAGACTTTTTTTTTCATTGACTGGATGTTTTTTACTCGACCTTCACTTTTTAACCAAAAGTCCATAACAACATCATTTACAATGACATATGAGGTAACATAAGATGAAAATGAGGTAAAATATCTCTAATGTTCTCTATATGGTATCTCACTCTCCATCCTCAAGATTCTGTTGTTGTCTCTTGTTGTGACTGGAATGTTCCTGCCATCAAAAATACTTTAAAGATCTGTACCTAATCTCTGAATGATTGCCATAACTGTGGTATGAATACTGACCTCTTACGTAACTAGGAGTGAGGTAGTGCACTCAAAATAAGAAATGACTATTTAAAAGAGCAAAGTAAAAGATTTGCATTAATTTACTATGATCAAAGATTATTTTAAATCATCAACATTTTCTTCTTCATAACTGCTTCTGTGTGAATATATCTTTTTAAATTGCCCTTCCCCATTGGGGAATCGTTGTAAGCCAAGATTTTTCAAATATTTTATTTTAACTGCTGCTGTTTTGTTTTAGGTATTTTAATTGAAGTTTTAAATTTTACACTTGCACCCCATGGTGTAATAAGTACAAAGGAGATAATTTTATTAATTGAAAAAATAAATTTGAAAACAATGCCCTTAATAAGTTAGACAACTAGGTTATAGAAAGACTTCCAAGATATTATGGATATGAATGCATTAGTGCCCATGTGCATCTTTTAAATACATTCAAATCTTTTTATGTAATAGTAAGATAAAGTCTAAACTACTTTTTTATTTTAAAAAAAATCACTATATTCTTTCGTTAAAATATTTTTTAGTTATACATGGACACAGTGTCTTTATTTTGTTTACTTATTTTTATGTGGTGCTGAGGATCAAACCCAGTGTCTCACACATATGAGGAGAGCACCTTGCCACTGAGCCACAACCTCAGCCCAAAAGCACTATATTCTTGAACCAGTTGAATTACAAGGTGTTTCTAATGGCAAAATTTCATGAAAATTAAAATGTCACTCTTTGTTCATAATCGTTAAGAAGCCATAATATGCCCAATACTATGCTAGGGAGAAAAGAAGTGACTAAAAGTAATCATTTGCTGTCAAGGAGTTTACAATCAAGAGACAAACACAGGACCTTGACTCAACTTGCCTCTGGAAAAAGAAAATACAATAAGCTTTTTGGTTCATTAAATGAAAATTATTTTAGATCCCTTTCAGTATTTCTGGTCTTATTTTCCTGAATGTAACTCTCTCAGCCCTGTTTTCCTCTCTGTCTGTGTGGGCCCTGCTCTCTGACAGGATCTCCCTAAGTGAAAACTAAAATAAACAGCAGTTGGAATTGGCTTAGTCGTCACCAGTTTAGAACAGCAAAAGAAAGTTAATGCTTATTCCTCAATAATGCTAATTAAATTTGGACTGACATGGCCCCTCCTGAATCAATCACTGTTACTAAAAAAAAATTATAATATTTTAAAAGTAAAATATTATAATATTAAATATTATAATAAAATATTATAATTAGTTAGGGTCACATGTTCATTCCTAAATCCAGGTATGAGATCAGCCTCACCCAATCCATAAGACTGGGATTAGGTTAGGAGTGATTTCCCTCAAAGATTATTGAGCAAAGAATGCATGTATTCTGTGTGCTACAGAATATGAAACACTGAGGAACCAATAGGGTGAGAGTAATTTGAAGAAAGGTTCATGTGCTTAAAGACATCGATGAGATCAAAATTATTATTGGAGGAGAAATGAGGGAATGAACAAACTAACAGGATGTAGACTTGGACAGACAGTGGCACACCTAATAAATGTGGGGGAGTAATCTATGCATCAATATATAACAGCAGATAAATAAAAGCAGAGAAGGGTAAAACCCAGGTACTAAAAACCAAAAGGGAATATAATTAATTGAACAAAAGTTAAAGTAAAGCCTAAAGCCACTAGGGTGCCTACTATTTTTAAAATAATAATAATAGCAGAAAATAACAAGTTCTGGCGAAGATGTGGAGAAAATGGAACCCTTTGTGCATTATTGGTAGGATTGTAAAATGGCACAACCACCATGGAAAACTATAGGGCAGCACCCTAAAAATTAAAAATAAAACTACTGTATGATTTAGCAATACAACTTCTGAGTACATATCCCAAAGAATTAAAAACAAGGTCTCAAAGGGTTATTTGCACACCTAGGTTCATTATAGCATTATTCACAATATCCCAGATGTGAATGCAATCCAGTGTCAACTGACAGATGGATGGGTAAACCATAAGTAGTATGTAACTACAATGGAATTCAGCCTTCCAAGGTAGTTACCAAGGATGGGGGAGGGAGAAACAGGGAATGTTGTTTAATGGGTATAGAGTTAGTTTTGCTAGATGAAAATTTTCTGAGATTTGTTACATACAACATGAATGTAATTAATGTTACTAAATTGTATACTTGAAATGGTTGAAATCATAAATTTATGTTGTTTTTTAACACAATTAAAATATAAAAGTATAGTGTCACTTTGCCCCACATGAGGACACAGTTAAAAGTCTCCATCTATGAACCAGGATACAGGCTCTACCAAACACCAAAGCTACCAGTACCTTGATCTTGGACTTCCAGCTTCCACAGATGTCAAAAATAAATTTATGTTGTTTATAGACCACCCAGCCTATGGTGTTGAGTTAAGCAGCTCCAACAAAGATAATGTATGTCAAAAATACAGTAAGTAACCTGTAATCCCACTACCTAGGAGGCTGAGGTAGGTAGATGGCAAGTTCAAGTTCAAGGTCGGCCTGAGAAATTTAGTGAAATGCTGTCTCAACAGAAAAATTTTTTAAAAGGGCTCAGGATGTAGCTTAGTGGCAGAGTGCCTGCATAGCATGTGCAAGACCCTGGGTTCAATCCCCAGTACCCCAAAATATAAATACACACACACACACACACACACACACACACACACACATACATATATATATATATGTATGTGTGTGTGTGTATATATGTGTATGTATATGTAGTAAATAAGAATATTTAAAGTAACTTTCTATAAGACAAAATTTTATGTATAAGTTATTGTCTTTATTATTCAGATATTAAATACATGGATAAAATAAAGAGAAATGGCAGGTCTTAACCAGCATCAAGAAGAATTTCAAGAACATTACATGAAATAGGGCTCTTGCACAAAATCTTTTAATTGCTCACAAGATATATTTTATCTATCAGTGTTAGCATCCAAAACTGAACTGTTATAGTACAATTTAAATAATAAGAATGGATGAAAAAAATCCTTACCTTTAATTTTAGTTTTAGGAGGAAAAAAACTATTTTCTAGACCATTAATATTTATTTCTGTAACCAATCACTAAACCAACTGATCACCTGACTAAAGGCAAGGCACAATCTGCAATAAACTTATGTGTATAAACCATCAAGGCATCCACTTTGAGGTGCATAAATGAAACTGAAGAGATGGTACTTGTGTACGAGTACCTAGAATAATGAAGTATTTGCTAAGTCCAATAAAAGATAGTTAAAACCACATGATGTTTACAACAAATAGAGGTTTCTTTTAGAAGAATTAGGTGGTATTTTTGTAGAAATGCATGCAAGGATGAACAAACATGCAAAGTTTGAAAAAGTGCAAAGCAAAGAGCTTTTCTGGAGAAGTGAGAGATGAAACTGGAAAGGTATTTTAGGGCCATATCTGGAGCAGAGCTTGAATCTTAAAGAGAGTTAAAAATGTTTGGTGAAACTGCTGTGTGGGATGAGCAGTGAGTCAGCAAGAGATGAATAAAAGAAGTGTTGAGCAGAAATGACGGCTCTGTTAAGGTGAACGAGCATGAATTTGTGGCAGACTCAATCAGTACTGCTTTCTCTGGCAGCACTCTTCAGCCCTGCAAGGAAGCAATTGGAAGTTCAAGGTCAGTGGGGAATTTTAGGGTCTAAGCAAAAGCATAGCTAAACCAGCTGACCATGAGAAGTAGGATAGAAAAGGAAGAAATAAATGAGAAGAAAGTTAACAGAAAAAAGAACATCGTCAAGGTTATAATGAGAATGAAGATCAGGGTAGATGTAAGGAATTTAGAAAAAAAATGACATTAAAGAGATTGTGAAAAAAGACAAGATGGTCAGAACCAGAGATTGCTGAAATAGATGAAAGATGGAGTGAAGGTGGGAATCATTGATGTCAGGGAGGTAAGGAACTGTAGTCACTGACTTGATAATAAGGGATAGGTTACATTCATTGAGTAGAGAAAAAGGTACTACAGAGTTTAGGTGGGGTAGAAGAAAGATAAGAGACAGGTAGAAAGAAAAGAGATAGCTGAATTTCCACAGCCAGAAAAATAATCTGCAAAGGTCAATGGAGAATAAAAGACATTGACCTCTTTTGTTTGTCTCTATGTTACTGTTAAAGGAAGGGAAGAGGAGAGTGCTGTACTGGGAATAATTTTATGTGAAGTAACATCATTTATAAGAAAATTATGTTCACTTACAAAAAGCATTTGTGAGAAAGATATAGAAGACAAGAAGGACAGAACATAACCATAGGTTCTGGGAGCCCCAAAAGGTAAAGATCTCTATAGGATCCCTATAGGATTCATTGAGATTATTCACAAATACTGATTTAAAAAAGCACACATAAGCATGAACTTGCTTTGGTCAATTAGATATGATCAAGTGGTCTGTGGCACTCCCAATGGAATCTTTGCAATCTGATGCATGACTTACCACATATCTTGTCCCAAGGCAATCTAGTAAAATGTACTATAATGGAACTTTGGTCACCTGGGTCCCTAAGTGACTGAAGAGCAGCACTCCCTTGCCAATCCATGATACATATTTTGTATGAGTGGAAAATAAATCTTTTGTCAATTTGAACCATTCAAATTTGGGGGACAAGGGAGGGTTGTTACTACAGCCTAACCTATCCTGACTGACAGGTTACTCATGTAACTGGAACAGACAAGCTTTATTTAAAAAGTATTTGAATTATAATATTGATTCTACCTATCCAGGAGCATGGGAGATTACTCCACCTTCTTAGGTCTTCTTCAGTTTCTTTCTTCAGTGTCTTGTAGTTTGCATTGTAGAGGTCTTTCACCTCTTTTGTTAAATGGATTCCCAAGTATTTTACTTTATTTTTTTGAAGCTATTGTGAATGGGATAGTTTTCCTAATTTCTCTTTCAGAGGGT
>CM053405.1:62906318-62935808 GCA_028644305.1 Xerus rutilus
TCCTCGGTCTATACCCAGAAGACTTAAAAACAGCAAACTACAGTGCTGCAGCCACTTCAATGTTTATAGCAGCTCAATTCACAATAGCTAAACTGTGGAACCAACCTAGATGCCCTTCGATAGATGACTGGATAAAGAAACTGTGCTATATATACACAATGGAATATTACTCAACAATAAGAGAGAATAAAATTATGGCATTTGCAGGTAAATGGAGTTGGAGAATATCATGCTAAGTGAAGTAAGCCAATCTCATAAAACCAAATGTTGAATGTACTCATTGATAAGTGGATGCTGATCCATAATGTGGGGAAGGTCATGGGAACAATGGTGGAACTCTGTTCACAGGGGTGTAAGGAGGGAGGGGGCATGGGGACAGTAAAGGTGGTAGACTATGATGGTCATCATAGCCCTAACTTTATGTATGACTGTATATATGTTGTGATTCTATACAACTTACAACTAGAGAATTGATATGTTATCCTCTATGTACAATGAATCAAATTGCACTGTTATCATGTAAGCCTAAATAGAACAAATAAATAAATTAAATATGAAAAAAAAAAGAAGTTAAATTCAGTTTAGGTAATGTTAAGTATTAGGAGCAAGTGAGAATACAAATGTCCGGGTCTCCAGAAAGTGAATGGAAACAGGCCTGAAGCTCATGGAGAAATACTGACTAAAGAGACCCATTTTATTTGAGGCTATGAAATTGGTCAGACTGCCATGAGAGCCAAGCATGCTTGAACACACCTGTAATCCCAGGGACTCTGGAGCCTGATGCAGGAGGACTGCAAGTTAGAGGCCATCCTGGATAAATTAGTGAGGCTCCAAGCAGCTGCCTCAAATTAAATTTAAAAAAAAGGTTGGGTTGTAACTCAGTATAGAGCACCCCTGGGTTAAATCTCCAGTATTATGGGAAAAAGAGAGAGACATCATGAGAACTAGACAGAAATCCTAGATTGGGAGGAAGCTCTCCTTTGTTTAATATCTATGGTGTGTTGGGTTACACATATCATCACGTTTAACCTCACAACAACACCATGAGAAAAAAATGGCAAATTCCACTTATGAGAGAACAACTAGGGGTGCAGACAATTTACACATCATTCTCAAGGTACAAGGGATGGCACAACCAGGATTTAAATGTCAAAAACCATATTTCATAACTTAAGTCTTCAGTACACCTGTTAAAACAATTGTAAAACTACTAAATTCATATGCTTATTTTAACTTTTGTCATTACAAAATCCTTCTTACAAGATTCAAAATGTGAATATAAACTTTTGAATAGCATAGAAAAGATATTATTCTCCCAATTTTACATTTATGGAAACATGCAGAAGGTCTTATACACCACTCAGTGAGTCATGAACCCAAAAATAAGTAAATGTTATTGACCCTTTACCACATCTGAGTAATGAAAGTGTCTAAGAACCCACATGTCCTCAACAAATTTACAATCTCATTGAAAGAATAATACCTATGTACATATGAAATGAACAATACCAGATAGTAGATGAAAGACTATTCAAGTCAGATACATTTTTAAAACAATCATCTTCCCAATATATCACTCTGGCTTTTAAATTGTTCTCCATAAATGAGTCACTGAAGTCCAAATGATTTTAATATTATGCTTCCCTAAGCAAGCATATTCAAATCTCTACTATTTTCTTCTGTAGTTTTGTCATCAGAATAGTCTAAAATATAGATGGAATCACTAATTTTTCATGGAGTATTTGCTTTCACTCTTGCCTAATCATGTTTATTTACTCGCATTGATCGTCACTAAGCTATTGATTTAGCACATCACAGGGAATGCACCTGAAGTATGCTGAACATGCTGCTAGGCTCTGAAGACAGGAAGATGAGTGAAACATTGTTCTTCCTCCAGCGGGGCTCACAGTGTCACAGGGAGAACATCAGTTACCACGCTGCTCACAGGAAACATACTCCAGAGTTTACAGCAAATAGTACATTTCCACTAACACATTTCAACATGTAAAAAAAAAAAAAGAAGAAGAAGTTTTCTATTTGATCCAAGGAAATTTGAGATTTCTGATTGGGACCAATATTAATGAGATGCTAAATTAGATTCTTCCTTTGCAGAAAACTGAAATCTTTTGGTGTATTTCCCATAAGACTGACATAAAAAATTTATATAAGAAAAAAATACTTGGCATCTTTATACAATATTCTGAATTAATCCTTAGTGAATATAGTGGTATTTTCTTATTGGAATGCATCCACTAACAACTCTTAAAGTTAAGAATAAGAATTCAAAATTTTTTTTTTTTTTGGTGGTGTTAGGGATCAAACCTTGGGTCCTTGTACATGCCAAGCAGTTACTCTATCACTGGGCTACAACCCATAGCCAACTAGAACAAACACAGAAATGAGAAAATAGTTAAATAAACAATAAAATGTTAAAAGTGTTAGATAATAAAAGAATAAGAGGAAAATTCTCTGGATATATTCATTATGCTAATATTGAAAGATACACCTATGCACTTTCAAGTTACTGATAGAATATAGTTAATTTTACACCAAATGTGGCCCACATCTGCACTATAAAAGAAAACCTTTCTTTAAACTCCAATAATAGATTCTGTATGATAGCAAGAAAACAATATCCCATCATTAGTTCATGTCTCACTTTTAAATGATTTTTATCATAATTTGTGTGTGTTTGTATAATACTGGAACCCAAGGTCTCATGCATGTTTTGAAAATCCTCTACAATTGAGTTACATCCCCAACCCTTATTTTTAGTTTCTTTTGAAGAAAGAAAACATATAACTCTAATAATAGATATTTGAAACATTTATACAGTAAAGTAACATGTTAAATATCCCTTCCTCTTCCTCTTTCTGTGTCCTCTCCTGTCCTCTTTCATTAGATTAACTGCCTTAAACATCATTGATACTGCTTGAATCTGAAATAGGAATAAAGAAATCTAATAGTGGTTAAGCACCTCTGGATTCAATCCCTAGTACCAAAAAATAAAAATAAAAATAAATTTAAAAGAAATCTGATAAAAATTATTCACACTAAATTGTTAAGAGAGGACAACAGGAAAAAATAATTAGCATATGAAAATGAATCACTTACAGTGGAGTTTAAGGAAAAAGTGAAGTACCATCTTTTTCAAGGCACTACAGGATACCCCATAAATCATATCCACATATGTAACCACCTTTTGTGCCAGAAAACAAGAGCTTCGTTTCTGCAAAATATACAAGTTTGAAAAATGAAATAGTGTTAACACAAGCTGTGTCTATACAACACATTCAGAGAGAACCAGACGGAAAAATTAAGTTAATGTGATTATGACTGCCATATTTCTTGGATTTCTTAGAATATCCAATAATAAATTTTCTGTCCATTGTTGTAAAAAAAATTAAAATGCCCAAGAAATGTCAGTACAGTGGTCAATTTTCCAGACTACTTCTTATACCTGGAACAAAAGATTATTATAGGTATTCTGGTAAGGACTTAAGAAAAACTCACCACATATGAGCTGCACAACAGAAACTATAGTTAAGAAAACCAGTGAAAAACTCAGCCAGCCATGTCATGATCCTATATTTTACTCAAGGTGGACATGCAGCCTAATCATGAACTAAAATTCCACATGAATAACAATTACAATACCATACATGTAAACTTCAGATCTTTACTAGATCTATCTTGAATTATTAAGGTCAATTATAATAAATGCATGCTCAATTACAAAAATTCAAAACTGAATGAAGAATCACAAACTAAGAACCTAAACAAGGAAGCACTGTGTGTTAGGAACACATTCACTGTGACAATCAGTGCATACCAGCTTAACATTCACTAATGGCCTGATAGAAAAAATAAATTGATAGCTCGACTGAAAGACATTATGAGGAGTTTAAAAGAAATTGGTACCTGAAACAAAAGAGTTAAACCAAAATGAAAAATCAGTTTTTAAGAGCAAATTAAAATCATCTCAAAGATTGTATTCTAAACAGATGGAAAGCTAGAAAGCAATGCATTTTTAAAATGGCAGAATGAGTCAGGTGTGGTGGTGCATACATGTAATCCCAGCAACTTGGGAGGCTAAGGCAGGAGGATTGCAAGTTCAAAACCAGCTTCAGCCATTCAGTGAGGCCCTAAGCAACTTAGCAAGACCCTGTGTCAAAATAAAAAATTAAAAATGGGTTGGGGATGTTGCTCAGTGGTTAAGTGGCCCTGGGATCAATCTCATACCAAAAAATTAAAAAATAAAAATAAATGGCAGAATAGGTGAGCTTTATGTACAAACAAGCCACAACCAGATCCTTTCCCTTCTATCACTCATTCAGTTTCTTACTGACCCTATACAGAATGCTCAGCATTGTGCCAAGTTGTATTTCCACCTCTTTTTTACTCTGTACTTTTTTAAAAGGTAGATTAGAGGAATGGAAAGCGTATCATAAATGAAATGTTATGAGCTATCCACCTAATAAAAGCATGTGAAAGGATGAGTATAAGTTGTGTCTCCATGATGCAAGGTAACCACTTGAAAAGTAGAAAATCCAGTCAGTTTTGTGATCTGAGTTGTAGCAGATTCAGGCAAAAAGTATAAATTTTCTTTCTAACACTCGGAGGTGTGTGCATGTGTGTAATCATACTAAGCTGGTTCTGCCCACACCTAATGAAGTTGAGGAGAAATTTCAAGTTCATTCCTGTTTAGGAGTCCTTCCCAAATTCATATAAGATAATAATAGCATTAGCCAGAAAATTTGAGGAAGAACCACTAGCCTTCAGTGTGGTGATGATCAACAAGCCCATATCATCCATTCTAAGGCAGCTTCCAAAGCTTGAGCAGAAAGGTCCTAACCCTTCATAGGGCCCCTGCATGACCTCCACCTAATGCCACCCATGACCTTTCTTTATATTCTGAGAAAGCCCATTCTAGGGCTAGGAAAATCTGCTCTTCCCATCTTAAACTCAGCTCAAAATAACTGCTCCTGTCCATCCTCCCTCTTGGTCATCAGTGAATCTAAAAAACAAAAATAGAACACTTGGTAAGAGAAAACCAGTAAAGATAGCTAAGATTTTTAGAAATACTGTGAATACTTTACTGTGGATACTTCATCCAAAAGTGGAGAAAGGAATGCTTTCATTTTTTTCTCCTTCAGGTAAACTGCAATAGGATAAACAGAAACAGGAAAGAAAAGAAGGAGGAGGAGGAGGAGGAAGAGGAGGAGGAGGAGGAGGAGTTGTTGTTCAAGAGACTAGTTATATGTTAGCTTAAAACATACAAAATTCCATTTTCTTAGTCCAGATATCCAAATATTTTCAATTCTATGTGGATCAACCTCATATTTTCTTCCTAGTAACATATCCTATTATAATTTATTTGGCTAATTTTTATTAAATTGACTTTTTAAATTATCTGTTATTTGAGGGTCAATCTCTACCTAGATATAAAAAAATACGAATTTTCAACCTTTCCTCAGAACCCATTAGCTTCTGGAACAACTTTTGTAGACATTTCAACATACTCTGTCTACTATGTTGATCCCACCAGTGTGTAATCAGTGCCTATACTCGGGCTGTCCTCTTAGTCACATGAACCCAACTGGTGGGGAGAAGGTCAAAAAAATAATAGAACCCAGATGCCTAGATCAGATTTAACCTTTTCCTCAAACCACCTGAAACTCAGAAAATAATTTTTAAATATTTCTAAGTGAAAAAGATTTGTTATATTTCTATTCTGCTTAATGGCATCATAGTTATTGATATCCATACCAGCAAGAAAAAAAGTTGAAAGGAATAAATTTTTAAAGAATTTAATTTGTTGCTGATAGGTGATATTTTTTCTCTTAAAAACAAAATTATTTTCAATAATATTTTAAATCTTTTATTTACTTCAGAAAGAAAATTTCATTTCAGTTATCATCTCAAACGCCTGATAATGTCTCCTCAAACTGAGAGTTATTAGGTAATCTGGAATAGAAAGCAGGAGTCTTCTCTATCCAGTAGAGGATGCATCTAACTTCTACCCCAGGGTAAAACAGAGGACAGGGACACATAATTTCTCAGGTTAAGCAACCCTTTCCTGATGGTTTACAAAAGGGCCCACCTGGTACTCTTGCAGATTCAGACTGACAATCATTCCAGAACCCTTTTACCAGAATGATACTAACTACATTCAGATGTGCATTTTAGCTTTCTTTTACCAAAGGTTCAAGAGGTGTTCCAAAGCAGCATGAAGTATAATATTTAGTGATCATTAAATTCTAAACTTACTTCTTCGGTTATACCTGAGGGGAGCAAGATCTATCATGCAGGCCTTAGAAAGGTATTCTTTGTACATACTCTTTCCTTTCCCTCACCTTTCTCTCAGTTGTCACTGGGTTCTCTTCAGTCACCTTTTCTTTAGGCCACTTTCCATACATGATATGCCTATCTTTCTGTCACAAGACCTGAGACTCAGACCTAGTCTCCTCTGTTTTGCAAACTCTGCCACCTCAGACTTGATTGGGAATTCAAAGAAGACTATCTCTGTTTAACCTTCCTCTGAGTTAGTGGACAATGCCAAGAGTGGGTATTATTGGTCAGTCAGGACACTCTTTACCAGCAATGCCATAACTCACCTCCATTGTAAATACTTGAAGGTTTGCACCCCTTATCACAGAGAGGGTTTGTTTTCTTTCAAAGATGACAAAGTTTGTTCTTCAGAACAAGTCCTTACTTAATCTTCATGAATGTGTAATAATTTTGACCTCCATTCCTTATGAAATAATACCTTAAAAATTCTGGCACTAAAAGCTTGTGGTTTTCTTGGTCTGTGTTTATTACAGAAGGTCCACACATTGGTTGAAATTTTCCTGTCTGAGTCATTCAAGATGAATCTTACCAGGCTCAAAGAGTGTCCCTCTGACATCCTTGTTTCTCCCACAACAGCAGATGTGACTTTTACCTGATGCAGAGCTTGCTGACTTCTGTAAATCAAACCAAATAAGCTTTATTTAGGCTAACCACCACCCCCCCAAAAAAACTAGAAGGTAGTTTATATGACCCAGGCATATCTTCCATAGCCATAGCTCCTGTTACACTGCTAACATAATGTACCAACTTCATAATCCTCTAAGTACCTGGAGAATAGCATGTATATTGATCCAAAATATTAGAGGTCAACAATTTTTTCTATTATGTTTTAGATAATAAATAGCATTTGGTTAGGATGTGAAGTGTCCCCTAAAAGCTCACAATTAGATGATGAGATCTAAAATATAATTAGTGGATTAATCCATTGGCTGGATTAATAATTTGAAAGAACTACTGTGTTATATGGTCACTATGGGCAGGTGGAGAATGGTTGGAAGATGTGGGTCACTGGAGGTCTGCCCTGGGGGTTGTCTCTTGTTCCCTTAGCTCCTCTCTCTCTCTCTTCCTCTCCTTCCCAGCTGCCATGAGATAAGTAACTTTCTTCCACTGCCACTCTCCTTCCCATGACACTCAGCCTTACCCTGGGTCCATAGCAATCGAGTTGACCAACCATGAACTGAATCTCTTAAGTCATAAACCAAAATAAACTTTTCCACCTGTAAGTTGTTCTTGTTGGTTATTTTGGTTACAGCAACAAAAATCGTACTAACACAATCTGTCACAACTACTCAGTCTTCCCATTGTATCTTGAGGGTATCCATAAACAACAAACAAATAAACAAATGTGGCTGTGTTCAAATAAAACTGTATTTAAAAAACAGACAGTGGGCTGAATTTGGCCTACAGACTATAGTTTGCTAAACTTTGCTCTAGATAATTATTCTAGATTCTAAATTTTAAAAGACTTTAAGTTTGCATTGATTCAAATACTACAATAAAAAGAATATGAAGGTAGCTATTAGGATAGATCTATTTACTTACAAAATGTGAACATAAAAAATAGAAGTTCAATTGCAAACTCAGAATAATTAGGAAAGATTTACCTGCCTCTTTTAAGTACTGATGAGTTAATTAGATAAAATTAATAGTTATAGAAATTTATCAAAATAAAATTAATGAAATTAGTTTAATGAATTTCACTAAACTATGCAATCAATTATCAGGGAATAAATATTTTCAAGCATTGTAGGGCTTTCAGTCACCCACATCTAACTCCACCTTACTCCTTGAAGGCCCTTCTCCTTTCTTTCTGTGATCTGACTTAGAAACAAAGAAAGCCTTGACAGCTGAGACTTCCCAACTGCTTGTTTTCTCCATTAAGGTTGGAACCAAAGACTGGGTCTTGAAAATTCCTATGCACTTAGAAATCTGTTTAGACTTTTCCTCAAAAAAGTACTAAGAGATTGTCCCTATTGCTAAACATGTTTGGAACAATCCCTTGACCTGAGACAAATTCCTTAAACTCTTATTTAAACTTCATAACCCAAACCTCTTGTGTCAGACATACCTAAGTAGAATATCTCTCTCTCACTATTTGTGGCACGGATCACTGCAACACCCTGTCAGCATATTTCCATAATAAATGCTTTTGGTCTGACCAAAAATAATAATTTTAAAACTTATAAAAACATTTAAAATATGTAGTTCACGTACCTTATTTCACAGATGATAAAAATGTGTAGGAAATTTTAGTAAAGAATCAGGTCCACTGACCCCTCCCCAATCTAAAAGTGTCACAATTCAAAAGTTTTATCACAAAACTGAGAAAGTAAAACACAACATGCACATTAGTAATTCTAGGGCTATAAACAGTATTAGTTATAATACCTACAAAGTTAGATGGAATTCTAACTACTTTTGCAAGTTCCTTACTACATTATAATGGGACCCTTATAAAGGAGTCTTCAATATCAGGAAAGGACTGACCTTGTAAAAACCCCATTCCCTACCCTAAAGTCACCCATGTAAACATAAATATAGACACATCATACATACAATTATTGTGGGTTTCCAAAATTCAGCCAGGCCAACATAAATATAAAAATTCAACAAAAATATATCTTGACATTTGCCAGTAAGTTATTCCTACAGTTCTATTTTTTAAAGTATATTAAATGCAACAAATAATAATGCTTAGAATTAGATCAATGGAAATTTAAAACATGACAGATTTTTAACAATG
This sequence comes from Xerus rutilus, assembly GCA_028644305.1. Taxonomy (NCBI): domain Eukaryota; kingdom Metazoa; phylum Chordata; class Mammalia; order Rodentia; family Sciuridae; genus Xerus; species Xerus rutilus. The sequence goes on from CM053405.1 coordinate 62,915,413, forward strand.
CATATTTTACTTTTTGAGTTTTTGTTTTCTAGCATTTTTTAGTATTTTCTAGTACATTCTCTAGCATTTTTGCATGCATTAGTTTTATAATCCAAAAAAAATTAACTCTTTAAAAACTACCTAGTACAGAACATATTTTTTATTAAAAAAAAACTCCTCAAAGAAATTTTTAACAGCATTCATCTCTGTATCCCTAGTTACTAGCAAGAAACACAGAATAGACATTGAAAATGCATATATGGCAAGTATCTTGAAAATATTCTCCATCAAACAAGTAACAATAGTCAAGGTATTTAACACAAAAAATTTCTAGCAAAGTCATTCTCATCTTCATTTGTAATATCCATTATTAGCATGCAAAGATATTTGGCTTTCTTACACTCCAAAGTTATGTTTCACAGCTGTGTTTCTGTAGCTGTGAAATTTGGTCTTCTGATTACATCTTAGCTGTTTACATTTTAGCTGTGAAATAGGATTTTGTTTTTAGCTAACTAGCAAAACTTCTGTTACATCAGTTTCAAAAATTGTCATATCCAAAATAGCAGCATTAAATATACCAAAATGTACTTTGATTTTTTCATATGTAATGATATCTGCCATGTAATAATTAGTTAGGCTAAATATTTAAATTGCTTTACTATTTTTCCAATAGAAATTTCTATTATATTCTGAATAAAGAAAACATCCAATGTAAGAAAAATGGCACAGGGTCTTTGCTGCTTCTACATCAATAAAGTACACAGAAAATTCTCTGTTCTGAGGCAAAGTTCACATGTAAATGAACACAAATATTTTGCTAAGGAACAAACTAACCCATGTGTAGCTTAATGTGAGTAGCAATACTTAATGTTTAAACCAAGATGTAACTTGCTTAACAGGGCTGAGGAGTCCAAGCACTAAGAGATGTCCCTGGTCCATCATCTGGGAAATGCTGATTCTCAGGACCTATGCCAGTGTTCTTGAATCTGATTTTAACTTTGGAGTGTAAGAAAGCCAAATATCTTTGCATGCTAATAATGGATATTACAAACAACCTCAGGAGATTCACCCTTACAATAAATTTGAGAAGCATTAGTACATTATTAGATATTTTCAGCCATAATTTGAGACATAATTGCAAGCTGTGCCCTCATATATAGGAACAAGTCTGGTTGTTCATAAATATACCATGATATTTGAATTCAAATTTGTGCCACTGCTAGTGTAGTCACATTTGAGAGTGACATACTTAACTACCCTAATACTCCATTACTGATACTATATTTGGAAATCCCCTTTTGGATTTGGTAAGACTCACAAATCAGTGTCATTACTTTATAGTTACTTTTGAACCAAAAAGAGCTTTTCACACTGATTTTACTTAGAACACTAAGCCAAATAACATTGGGTTCTTTCCAAAATCAAATCCATTTTCAAGCATAAATATTTGCTCTCTTTGAGTAATAAAAAGATTGGGCTGTAGGCTCTAAAAAAACTAAAGAGGAATTCAAAAAATGTTTGAATAATGGCTGTATAATTGTAATATAGAAAGTGGCTCCTTTAAAGAGAAAAACTCTCACTTTTATGTATAAGTAAGTTCTGGCATTTTTGTGTTTTAAACAGGGTGTCCCCTGAAGACTTAACCAATTAGCAAAATAGCCTGCTGAAGACTTAAGTGGTATTTTGCTATTGCTACTTTAGCAAGAAAATGCCATGAAGTTTCCTATTCTGTCCTTCAGAAAAGGAATCTTCATCAAGGAAAGAAGATGTTTCCCTTACCAGAAGATGGAAGTAAGCAGACATTGCATTTTTTATAGTCTCAACCCTCTAATAACAAACAAGCTCTATTGTCACAGGAAGGAGGAAAATGGGTCCTTTGTGTGGAACCAAGGAAAAGGAAGACTGCTGGCCCCTGTGAGTGAATCCTCAGGGGTCAAATGTGGGACACTGGATTCTGAGATGGAGGGCACCTTTCAGCATGGCATATCTTCAGGGGGTTCTTGGGTGGTGTATGATATTAAAGAATGGATGCCAAGATTTGAGTTATGGTGAGATCACTTTCATTCAAGGGATCATCCTGGCCTAGAGTTCTGTGCAGTGGAACATAGTGATAGGAAACAATGCCACAAGGCCTCAGAAGACACAAGAAACCAAGTTCTTTTAGGCAAACAGTAGCCAAGTGACTTCTTCAAGGACTCTGAAAATCTGCAGAATTCTTGGATAATTCAAAGAAAGAGAGGGGAACATTCTTACATTGTGATATTAAAGTTTGTGCCTATCAAAAAGATAAGATTCAAGCCAGTTCTGATTCAATTCAAAATATAAAACATGAGAGTGTCTGCATCCCAAGTTTTGTAAAGATCATGTCTAGGACACAGTTGTTCTATTCAAGCATTCAAAAGGTGTTAAATACTCTCATAGGTAAACAGTTGTCAAGCTGGTCAATTTTATGAATAGTGAATTTAGAAGTCAATAAGGTGGGAGAACAGAGTAAAGTAGTACAATACTGATCTGTGGCCTGAAATAAAATGGTCCAAGTGAGGGAAATGTAGCCCAAGGAATGGGGAATGCAGGATATCCAATTAGTCTTTTAACTCTGTTTAGAGCTGCTTCTGCACCATGTATAAAGAGTTCTTTCTGCTCTTTTTGCATAAAGATTACAAAAGCAAACCAGTAACTACTTTTCTGAAATTCTTATTATTGAAGACAGAGATAAATAAACATGCACTCTAATACATGGTATCAGTGGAAGAAACAAAGAAAGTGATTAAGTTTATGGTTTGGGCAGTTGGATTTGTCTGACAATTTACCACCCAAGTCTTCTTGGGCAAGTTATGGGAAGTCTCTTATTAGGGTTTAGATATGAGGTATCCCCCAAAAGCTCATGTGTGAGACAATGCAATAAAGTTTATAGGTGAAATGATTGGGCTATGAGAGCTTTAACCTAATCAGTGCATTAATCTGCTGATGGGAATTAATTGTATGATAACTGCAGGCAAGTAGAGTGTGGCTGGAGGAGACAGTTGGTGGGGGCATGCCCTTGGGGTTTATATTTTCTCCATGGTGAGAGGGGAGCTTTCTCTCTCTCCCTCCTGGCCTCCCTCCTCTTTCTTCCTCTCTCTCCTTTCTGGTAGCCATGAACTACTTTCCTCCACCACACTCTTCAACCATGATGCTCTGCCTTACCTCAAACCCTGAGGAATGGAGCCAGCTGTCTATGGACTGAGACCTCTAAAACTATAAGCACCAAATAAACTTTTCCTCTTCTAAAATTTTTCTTCTCAGGTCTTTTGGTTACAGCAACAAAAATAGTTGGCTAAAACATTAGTAAATCTCTTTTTATTCATCAGTACTAATAGAATTGGAGCACTTAAGCATACAGTAGATCCTAGCTGCTGATGTTGTTAAAATTGAAGTAAATATTAATGAGGTAATATATTAATTTCACCCATAGAGTCATAAAAGCCTTCAGCAAGAAATGCATTTGAACTTTATCCTACAGGATGAGTGCAATTCTCCAGGTAAAAAAAGAGAATAATAATATTCCAAGTAGCGAGAACATGAATAAAGTCACAAAAGAGTTAGTACATGGTCCATCCTGGAATGAAAAAGATTTTAAAACAATCATATTAAAAGATCTGGGGAAGGTAGTTGAAATGAAGATTAAAATGTAAAGCAGGGCTGTGATACAGCAGGCCACATAACCTGTAAGCAATGAGGAATGACCAAATGTTTTAAACCGAAGAGGATGTAAATAGTCCTGTTTGTTACTATGTTGAAATATCTGAGGCAGGATACTTTATAAAGAAAAAAGGTTTACTTTGGCTTACAATTCCAGAAGGCTGCATCTTGTAATGGCCTTTTTATGAAAGAGTGCTTAGGTGGCCCAGGACATAGCATGGCAAGAAACAGGGTGCGTGCGTGCGCGTGTGTGTGTGTGTGGTGTGTGTGTATGTGTTTTGTGTCTTCCAGTCTCTCTTATAAAGTCACCAAGACACAGTCATGGGGACTCCATCATAATGAACTTATCTAATCCTAATCAGATCCCAAAGGCCACACTTCTAAATACCATAGTCATATTAAGTTTCCACCTCCCAGTACCTCACAATGGCAATTAATTTCAACACATGAAATTTATAGCCCTCTCTATTTGCCAGACACTTTTCATGTATCATGTCATTTTGCCCTTAAGAGACACTGAAATATAGCAGAGGAGCAAGATTTTGGAAAGATTTCTGTGGTACCATACTGGACTAGACTAGAAGAAGATAAGTCAGTAGGACAGGGAGTATAGAACAGGAAATATCTAATGGAAATCAAACAATACACATCCTGAGAAAGGCACAGAGGATCCTCAGGTTGGCAAGTCACTGTCTTCCACTTTTATAAACATGCATCTATAAACATATGTACATATGGGAAGGTCATATAACTGACCCTCAGTCTGTCCATTCATAAAATGAAGATAATAATAATGGCATGACCCATGAAAAGTGTAAGTAGAAAGAGCAATATAAATGTTACTGTTTTGTTATCTTATTCTTTCCTATTTTATCAATTCTTTTCCCTTGTTTTGGTTTAATCATTGTCTCCTTCCCTTTGCCAACTATTTCTACATCACCAAAATTCCAGTTGTAAGTCTTTAGGCCTACAAAGACTGCAGAGTTCTGCAATTTTGATTCAATATATTTTAATAGCTTTCTCTTACATTAGGAAAATGTCCAGAGATAATAGAGTGTAATCTCTGGATAGAAGGAATCATGTGATCTCCCCTGCACTAAGGAAATTCACATTCTATTGGGAGCGAGGGGGGAATGAGAAGTATATAATATAGTAAAATATGATGTGGAATAAAGCAAAGAACAATGAGAGAAGTTACAACCAAATATGTAATGGAAAAGCACTTCAATAGTTCTAATTTATAACTCAACACTTACCAAGTTTCCAGGGCAAGTTGCTGCACCTGGGCGAGGCAGAAACATGCACTGGTTGGGTACTGATCTGGAACTAGAATGAGTGGTTTCTCACCTGACTCCACTGTTTGCTCACTGTGAGCTTCAGATAGATTACTTTACTTCTCTGTATTGCTAAGATTTAATCTCTAAAATGAAGATGATAATAATAGCATCCATTTCCTATGTGTGCTATATAGATCAAATGAATCAGAACATGTCAAGTATTTAAAACACTACCTAACACAAAATAAACAGTCCATAAAATGTTAGCTATTTTAAATACTTCTGAACCTCAGTATCCTTCACTACAAAATGAGGATAGTAATTGTCATCAGCAATCTATCTTACAAAATTATTGTGAGATAACCTACATGAAATAAATTACGTGAAAGTCAATTATTGAATGTATAATATACTAATATATAATGTTATTTATAATATTTAAGCGAACACTTATACCAGTTAGTGACAGATAATTCCTTCTCAGAGTGTCTTTTATCCATCTTGTAGATGAAAGCTCCATTTACAGTCCTTCCTAAAGGCATCAAAACTACAATGAAACCTTTAGCTCTGTCTTGCTGGAATTCTGAACAATAAGAACTTGGGACAATGCAGGAAATAACTAAAAGTGTTGTTAGTTGTTTTTTAATAATTATTTGAATGAGTTTTCTTAGCCAATGAACCTGTGGGCATTGATGACCACATTTTTTAGATGATATTAGAGTAAATACAGGAAATTCAATCTTTTTTAAATGTTATCCACTTGGGATGTCTGTTGACATTTTGCAAAGCAAACCATAAATGTACTTAAACCAATGAGTAAAACATTAAAATTAAAAATCAGCCTATCTTTCCTCCGAGTTCCTTTTTCAAATGGCACAGAGAACTTTACATAAGCTCCAGGCACCTCTATATTAATTCCTAGGGGCAATGGTATTCAGTGCATCAAGCAGCCTGGTCAGGTACTGCTGAGTCAACCCCATTCTGGGACTTTCCTTGCTTGTGAATGCAGTGCACAGGCCTTGAGATGTCATTATTCTAAAGTTATGATAAGGCACTCACTTATGCTGCTTTACAGGAAAAGAACCAGAGTTTAAAAAGCTAGAGCCACCAATGCATATTATGCTACTTTAACGCTCTTGAACAGAATCTCATTTTAAAAGACATTGCCTAGAAAAGAAAAGGCTTCACTGGATTACTCCATGATCATGGAATTGGATCCTTTGAAACATGTTTCTTTTCTTTTCTTTACCATCAGCACTTTCACTTTCATTAGAAATCACAGACTGGTAATAAGACAACACAAAGTGCACTGGTGATCATCTCTTTTTTTTTTTTTAAATCTTTCTTTCACACCTTTATTTTATGTATTTATGTTATTTTGTATGTGGTGCTAAGGATAGAACCCGGTGCCTCATGCTTGCAAGGCAAGCACTCTACCACTGAGCCACAACCCCAGCCCTGGTGCTCATCTCTTAATGGAAGAAGAGATGGCTGACACTTCTTAGCTTAAACATGTTACAGCTGCAATGACAAAATTTAAAAATGCATGTTTCTAAATTACGTTATTTGAATAAAGAGCTATAAATTAGTTTATCGTGGGAAATAACCACTTTCTCAAAATCTTCAAGGTTCACTAGGAAACAAGAAGCTTGAATATATTGTAATTAACTAGGAAAATGGTAGATCCCTTATCAATACTCAGTTTGGCATGACTAATGAACGAAATCTGTAACAGTAAAAAGCCCGGTTTGAAGTGTTTCTGCAGGGGGGATCTTAAAATCATAAACAGCAACATATTTATGTGGTACACATAAGATAGAATTTTTTCCAAGATGGCACAGAATCTTAACTAAGTTAAAATGTAGCATTTATAACCTTTATAACTGCTACATAAGAATTTATCCAAAGTAAATTTCTATTGCTCCTTTTACTAACTATTCCTTTAGTTGAACAGTTAGATGAAACTTGTTTCTAGAGTCATTTGCTAGATTTTTAGAACTAAAACTAGGAATGACATTCAAATCTCATGTAGAGTAAATGGATACAATTTAATTTTTTTTTCAAAAAAAAAGCCTGTTCTAGAAGAACTAGGATTAGATAACAACACTCCTTTGATCTCAGTGTTATCACCCTTTACAGCTTCTCCACTCTGAACCACCCAGAAGGTAGTCTATCTGTGAACATTTGTTTACTTTTTTCATTGCCATCTTGCATGTTATTATAAAGACAGCTGCCTTTGTCAAAGAGAACTTTCAAATAACCAGGAGAGGACTAGCAATTTTAAAATAAATAAAGGCTCTAACTAGCAGGTAGTTCATAAACAGTTGATATCTGATTTTTGAACTCTGACAGATATATTTAAAAATACTGATATAGTCATGGGTTTACTTTGTGCCCAAACTGTGCAGCCCAGCTGTCAGCTTCTCAGGGTACTGGTGAGAAACATAGAAGAGGAAACCCAAACAGAGTTGAAGGTATAAACCAGGATCTGGAATGTCAGTGAATCAATGCAAGTGTTTAGAGGCCCTTCACTGGTGATAGAAAGGTGTCATCCAGTATCAAATGTCTGGGAGCTCTGTCTAGCAATAAAGCTCAACTGAGAGTTCAAAGGGCAAAGGTCAATCTTTCAAGAAGGATTTAGGAAATATTTAGAAACAAGGCACAGTCTTACACAAGGAAATAATGGATATTCAAATCTAGGTCATCAGCCACATACTAAGTCCAAGCATGCTGATCATCAACCATTGAACTCACTGGAACTAAGTTACGTGAGGGACAACTTCCCAAAAACTATGAACCTGTGTTCTTCTATTGTTTGGCTGTATATAGTTGTAGTTTAACATTACATAGTATTTCACAACAGATTATTATTCTCTGGGGAGAACATATTTATCCTATATAATGCAATAGCCATTCACAGAAGATTCACATTATTTATGATAATACCCTGGACAACAATTAACCCAGTCCCTAGATTCAAGAAGCTATATATCAGAAACAACTCAAATGGCCTTCAACTGGCAAAAGGATAAATAATCTGTAGTACATGTGAACAATGAAATACTACACAGCAATCAAAAGGAACAAACTATTAAAACATCTAACAACACAGATGAAGATCAAATTACACTAAGTGAAAGAAGTCAGAGTTGGGCAGGGTGATAGCACACAGTGTGATTCCATTTATAAGACTTTTGATAAAGGCAAAAATTCAGGGATGGATAATAAATCAATGGTCTCAGGACTTAAGGGTATGGAAAAGGTTGACTACAAAGGACAGTATAAAGGAATTTGCAGTGATGAGGGATCTGTTCTGTTTCCTGTTTGTGGCAATGGTTACTTGACTCCATGCATTTGTAAAACTCAAAGAATTGTATACCTCTTAAAAAGTGAAGATTACTGTATACATATTACAAATTACATTAAAAATGTAAAAGTTTCATACTATCCATACTTTTCTTTCTTGGGAAAATTATCTTTTGAATGCTCATATTAAACTCCTGCTTATCCTTTTCAAGAACATAGCTTTAGCTTCAATGACAGCTTTTCTACAAAGCCATCCCAAACTTCTCTGTTTCCTCATTTTTATTTCCATTTCTCTTCTTTTAGGAAATAAGCATTACTTACATAGCTTAAACTCATATGGCTGAAAGATCCCTCTTTTCCAGGGATAACCTCCATCCTGGAATCGGCATATATCCTTCCTTGTCATGTTTTTTACTACATATATGCCCAACAACTCTTTATTTTTTGTAGTTATGTTAGCAGATAAAAATATTATATTAATATCACATGTATTCTTTTGCAATTGCTTTTTTCATCCAATATTGCTTTCAAGAGAGTCCATTCATTTTTAATTGCTGTAGAATAGTCACTGTTAGAATGCACTCCTAACAGATATTTAAGCTGTTTTCATGTTCTATGTTACACTGTATCACATTTATCTGTATCTTTTTGTCTGACAAGATGATGAGCAACTCCAGGGAAGAAGCCATTTAGAATTCCTGTTGCTTTCCCTAATTTCCAGCACACCTGAGAATCACTATGCCCATACAGTGCTTTGCATGGAAGATGATGCTGTCTACCAGGTACATAATAAGCACTCCATAAAAATGTGCTCAATTAATAAATGTTGCCAAAATATTATTTAAATTTTTCTGCTCTCTACTCACTTCTTCATGGTGTAAGTGTTGAGTGGGAATTTCCTCAATTCTCAGTAGAAAGTCCTGTAAGTGTTGCAGTGTCACAGTAGAGATCTATGGAACAAGGTCACTTCGCAATTCTCCTGCTTTCCCATTAGAGGATCTCAAAGCACTATACAAACCGCGATTTTCTCCTGTGACATTTTTCCCATCAGTGTACTTCAAGGGCAGTTCAGAGCAGTATTCAAAGCTTATGTACGTTTTACCGGTATCTGTAAAGGGCTAAGAACCCAGATTCTGAATGTAAATAACAGTAAGAAACTATCACCGGGTCTTGGATTCTTTTTTTTTTTTTTCCCTCAAGGAATCGGTTTTTCTTTTCATGGATTCTCCTTCGTGCTCTTAGTTAGCTTACCTGTAGGTTGGAGGAGCTGACATTTAACTGCCCACCTTTAACAGGTCTTGCGCCACCACTCACCCCTGCCTCGTTGTGGGCACTTCTCACTCTCTCCGCTACCACTAAGTAGATCTAAAGCTGTCTGATCTCCCCAGTGCTTTATGGCTTAAGGAACTGTTGTAGCCTTGATGTAGAAAACAAATACACACCGTAGCTCTGGGCAAACAAAACCATCTATCATCATCCTGCTACTGGACGTGGCCAGTACATTGTGTGTTTCAGAGAAATTAATCCGGCGTTTAAGGGGGAGAAAGCCATTACAAAATCAGTCTGCATGCAGAGCCTCCCGGCAGACCCTGTAGCGGCATTTTCGACGCCTTTCGCTCCTGTACAGCAAGTCTCAAACTTGACCTTCGAGTGGATTTCAAGGATAAAGCCTTCCTCCCTTTCTCTCGCCCGCTCCAGGAGCTCTACTAGGCCTCCTTCTGGGAAATAGCTGCCCTGGACCAGGGTTTGGGGAACCACACGTCGAGGCGCGTGGACGCGCGGGGAAACCGGAGGCTGTGGCTGCGGCAGCGGCCGGGTGGGGGGAGGGGAGAAGGCTTCAGGAGCGAGCAGGAGACAGAGGAGGGAGGAGGAAGATCTGCCTGCATATGCATGAGGCACCCAGCACTGCCCTCTTCCCCTGCAGCTGCTCGGGTGGAGGCAATGGAGGAAAGGAGGAGGGGAGGAAAGGGGAGGGGAGGAAATAAGGAGGGGACGGAGTAACAAGAACAGCCACTAAAGCAGAGTCTGGTTTGGAGAGCGGAAGAGGCGATTTGCATGGAGCCCGGTGATTGGCTGATGGCTGGAGGCTAGGTCTGAGAGGCGGTCCCTGAATGGTTTAACGAAGGAAATTACAGTATTCGTTGGGTTTAAGAAAGCTAGGGCGTGCCTGTTCGGCGCAATATGAAGTATGGCCGCCAGGAGGCGCAATACCCTATCTTTGTTCTGGTTAAAAGGTCTTTTTCTCTGCCCCCCTAGTCCCCGCCCTCACACCCCCTCCCACAGACACACAAGCAGAAAGTGCAGAGAAACCCTGTGATCCAGTCAACTGGCACTGCCCCGTCTATTAAGAAAGATGAACACTCCTTTTTCTTCCATCTCCTTCATGGGAGACCACTTTTCATTTCAGATTATCACATCAATAAATATTCTTCGAGGAATAAAAAAGGCACTTTGCCAAAAGATAAGAGGATATATATGAAATGTGTGGATTGTGCAGAAAGACAATACATGAAGGCAGGAGAACAGGCACACATATGTAAATACGCACATAATCACCCAGAAAACACAAAACACGAAGGGCAGACAGACTGGACACCCGAAGAGAACACATATCACTCAAGATCCTCACAGACTATGTACGTCTCCCACACACCGAGGCACACACCCAATGACCCGCACACACTCTCTGCCAACACATACATACACAAGGACCTCAGAAAGGCATCCAAATGAATTCACACTCGATGAAAAGGGTGCCGAGGAAATATTAGAGCAGAATTAAATGATTCATCCCCTCCCCCTCCAAAAATATTCAAGCGGAATGATTCTATTTGCATAATACTAATATGCACAGGACGCTGCACGGGCAAAAAAAAATGGCTCCATTTGATGTACACCAGAGAATGCGTGTATACAGCATACACGCACGCACGCGCGCCTGCGGGCGAGACACACCCACAGCCTGTGTCCTCCGCCCACGGGCACAGGCTGAGGACAGATGCCATCAACAGCGCTCAGAACAGCGCTCAGTACAGTTGTCCAGAAAACGGTTTTGTTGGTGGCGGGCGGGGGGACCCTACTCAGTTATAGAAGCACCGCTATGGAACCCAGGTTTTCTAAACACACACACCGTTGTTAGAGAGTTGGGTTTAAGGAAATAACAGATGCACAGTACATAACTGAGTGTTAGAAAATGTCATCAGCTTAAACAATACTTAGAAATTACTTCAGACTGAAGATAGCTTTCTGAGATCCTCCTGGGGGGAGAGAGAGAGAGAAAAAAACCTTAGGAAATGAAAACCTTTTCATTTATTCTGCTTTTTCTTTATTTTCTTTTTCTTTTTTCTTTCCTTCTCATATTTGAAGACAGAATAGAAGAGAATTCCTTTCTCTCCAAAGGAGGATAACTCTGTTTTTGTTTTGCGAACCTGTGAGCTTTCCAGTTGATTTCCCAGAGAAGAAGGTGCCAGGGAGCAGACCTCTTTGCAGCCTCCCAGCCAGACAGCACCACAAAAGGCATTATTACACATCCCAAATAAGGAGGGCTGTCTATATATTTACAGATCTGTTCAAATATTTAACCTCTTAACTTGCTAAATATCCCTCTCTTCTTTCTCTCTTGCTGTCTCCCCTCTCCCCCTTTTTGGCCCTCTCTCCTCTCCTATTCCTTTCTCTTTCTAAAATAGTAGGGATAGGAAGTGCCTTTCTGGAATCCAAAATGTGGCCAAGGGCATTGGGCTTTACCTGGCTCTATTTGAATGTCAATTTCGTTTCCAGGCAATTGCTTTTTTTTTTTTTTTCCATCTAAAGAATTGAGTTTGAATCACCAGAACCACTTTTTTAAAAGTATAAGATTTGGTGTTGCCCCTCTGTTCTTAAACTGCTGCTGCGGCAAAGCATCCACTGAAGCAGAGGGATTTTCCTTTGGAAGTTGCTAGTCCCCCCAATCAGTGATGTTTTCTTCTGCATTGCACCTCCTGCTCATCAAGGGACTAGTAGAGGAACAAATTCATAGGAGGGAACCTTCCAAAGACAGAGTTTCAGCAGTATTTGGCAACCCACTCAAAGCCAGCAGTGAGGCACATGTCTATTACAGGGACCAATTTGGAATGCAGTCACTGTGAATTTCTTACTGCCCAAATCTTTGAAGGGCTAATAAGGTAATTCTGAGGGCCAGTGTAAGATATGAAGCTATATAGCAGTGGACCTTTAATGAAGCAGAAGTGTTAGATTTCTCAAAAATTGAGGTGTCCTTATTTGATGAATAAAGAGGAAAATAAAAGTTGTGCCTAGGCACAGCAGAAAGGTGCTATTGGCCCTCTATCTCCAAAGGCACTGTCCATTCCCTACCCTGAAGGCAGGTACTTGAGTAGGTTTGGGTACTCCCAACTCACTCAGGATTCTGCTCTGACACAGCTTAAAGTGGCCTGAAGGGGATTTCCATGTTATTCTAGAATTTTCTTTTCGTACGGAAAAGAATTACAAGGAAAATTCGATACCTCTAAAGTTGACTGCAGAAAGGGAGACTTACTCTTAGCAGATTTCCTCTGGCCTAAAATAATATTTATGTATTTGTTGATTTATTTCTGAGTAGTGCAAAAAAGTGAAACTGTAGTTTGATGAGACAATTAGTTCAGCCGTTCATATATTTCAGCCTTCACTTTTAAATGTCTCTTAGCATCTGAGGTACCCCACTCGGAGCGAACGGAACGCACCTTAGAAGAAACAGTTCACACCTCAGATGCTTTCCCTCAGCAAATTCAGTTTGGGGTTGCATCTTAGTAATCCAAGAACCCGGGTTGGCCCCGGGTTGTCCGCCAGTCGCTGACTCTTCGGAGTTCCTGAAACACACCAGTTTGTGTGGTAATGACCTTTGCTCGCTGTTACTGTCGGGAGCGGGCATCGCTCACCAGGGGAGCTGAGGGCCGCCCGAATCTTGAGTAAGGGGAAAGAGGTAATTCATATGGATATGTTTTATAGGAGGTTTACTGAAAACTTTTACAGTTGCCAGATATGAGAAGGAAGAAGGCTGAATTTCAAAACAAGGAGCCCCCACCCCAAAAGTATGTTTAGTTTTTGTGTCCTGGTAGATCTGGGAGAAAAACATTGGCGCTGGATTATTATGAGGTGCATTCTCTAAAATGTCATCCATTTGCATGACTGAATGATTGTCAGGACACCCCCCACCTCCCATTGCACACACCTCCAAAGAAAACTGCGGGCAGTTTATGAGTTTTCTAGTTTTTCCTGATCAGAAATGATATTCATCCAGAGACATTACCTAAATCTGCGGAAGAATGAAGGCTGCTTGTCATGCGTCCTTCGTTTCCAGTAATGTGTGCCACCCAATTAGAAGCAATTTAGGCAATCAAGACCGTATGAGAGAAGGGAATGTTAAAAATAGGTTTTCTATAGCCTCAGAACTCTAATTCGGAAGAATATCTAAAATTACATATGTTTCGTTTCTTTATGTAAAATAAATATATAATGAGTGTCTCCTGTTCGCTCTTTTTTCCGCCATGGTTCCTCCCTCATTGCCTCTGTCTGCCTTTTGGGAATTCATAATAGAAGTGAAGTGTAAAGCTCACATAAAAAGGGACTAAGGTCGTTAAGAAGTCTGAGACAAAAAAAAAAGAAAGAAAGAAAGAAGAAAAAAGATTTGGGGAGGGCTTGGGAGAGTCTTTCCCCGGCTTCTCACTGTCCCTGATAGTGATTATCTGACTTTCATCTGTGGTAGACAGGCAAGTCCCAAGAGTAGAGCCCAGAGATGGGAGGGAGTCCATTACCGAGATCCAGACGTATGACCCCGGGTCCCCCAGGCAAGTCAGGATAACTATGGGCACTCGAGTTCATTTGGGGTGTTAGGGATGCAGAAAAAGAGTTAGGAGGATGTATTGGGAGAAAGGGGTAAGTAAAAGAAGGAATATATTTCCAAACGGAATGGGAAAAGTACAAATTAAAACAAAAAACAAAATAGAGTATAGCAGAAGTGAGAATGCAGAACTCGGGCATGTCACTTGTCACCCATTTCCTTCCTTTCCACGGAGTGAACTCCATGTGGGTCGAGACTCGGAACTGTGGCCGACCTCATCGCCTTTTCTCCTTCATACCAACCAACCTGACTCTCTCAGCATTGAGGTTTTGAGAGGCGTTTTTTTTTCTCCCGAACTCTCGAAGGGAGTTAAAGAGAACGGGTAGGGAAACTAGTAAGATCGAAGTTGGCAGAACTTCCGGAAGTGCAGGGTCACTGCCTGCGCTTCTGCTGGCGTGGGAACCAGAGCCTGGTCCCAAGCACTTGATCCCTCCGGCTGTAGGTCCAAGTTCTCTGGACGTAAGTTTAGCTCAAAGTCAAATGCCTAAACCTGGATCCTGAAATTCCTGGCGGGGGATTGCAGAGCGGAGAGGACTGAGCTGAGCCGAGTTCTGGGCCCAGAGTGGCAGAGTGCACCTAAGCAGGCAGGAAGTCGCCCCCGCGCTCCACCAGCCATCTTGCAGTCTCTTGGGTGCTGAAGACCTCCAGAGTGGAAATTAATCTCTTGGCAGTAACCCTTTTCCAGAACTCAGTCTTCCTGATGGAGTTTAAAGTCAAACCAAAATTCCCTTCCCAAAGTTTCTAATGATCGAAGATTGAGTGCAGAAGTGGGGACTTATCACTGTAGTTTTAAAACAAAAGAGGTTCCAGAGGAGGCAGCAATGCCTCAATGGAACAACCTGAGGACCTGTGTCTGGGTTTCTGAGTGTGGGGACCCCCTCCATCCCCAGGTGACTCTTCACAGAAGTTTCTCCTAGTGCAATACTCAAATCCTTTGTAATAGCACCTAATTTATTACCCATGTGTTCTGCTTGTTTATATCTGATTTATGAACTATAACCATTTGGTTATTAACAAATTTATCAATTCAAAAATATTTCCATTTTTAAATAATCTCCCCTGTAATGTTGAAATATCTTTCTGAATTTAACACTTCTTAAAAACTGGCTTCCAAAAATTTTTGAAAAAGACAATATGTTGTATTTTTACACAACTCAGAAATAGGTGACATTTTAAAATATATGTTAAGGATATTTATGCTAATGAGGTTTTCTGATTTAATTAAGATAGACAAGCATTTCTGAATTCAGTATCTCTTTTTATTCCATAATGTCCTAGTACAATGGGGTACAAATCAGAATAGATATTGACAAGCCATGTACCCTTCTGAAAGTTAAATTTGTCCTTTAAATTTGTATTTGTCATGCAAAAGTTCCAAAGTTTAGTACAAATATGTACATTCATATAACATAATATGTCCTTACTCTGTTATTAAAGTTGGTCAGGAAAACTTAAGTTTTTTTGTCCTTCATAGGTCTCAGTTTTGTAAATTTAAGAACTTAAAGTATTCTATGGTTCAAAAGTTATAGACTTTTGGGAACATTTTATTTCAATGTATTTTGCAGTTACATAAAAATTAAAAGGCAATAATAATATAAAATGAAGATTTTCTGTATTATTTTATATAATTAGCATCAATAATATTCTGTATTTTAGCTGTCTACAAGGATTGCCTAATCAGATCCATCACCCCTAACAGACTTTGAGTCCATGATATACATTAAATATTAAAAAGAATATTGTGTCTCTGTGTGTATATCTCCTTTTATGTAAAGGAGTTCCTATCTTTCACTAGATTCACAGTGAGATTCTCAACTAGAAATATTTAAGAACTATTGTTCAATATTTGAAAAATTTACAAGAAAGAACCCAACCACCACCACAGCAATCAATGCACTTGCACTTCGGATGAAAGTAATAATTTTTCTAGACACCTTGGAATGCACAATATTTGAAAGATCACTAAGCTGCAAGTAAAGAGATTCTTATCCTGAGTTTTCCTTTAAACAATTAGTGACCTTGAGAAAGATACCTTATTTCTCTGGACCTCAATTCACTCATACAATAAAGAAATTGAATCAGATGAGCTCCAGAAGTCCATCTGATTCTAGGAGTTCATGCATTTTTGCATACCATGCAGTGCCACTGGGTCTGTGCTTATTTAGTGTTTTTCCAAAGCAAACATCATAAGCCCATAAATCAGTCAAGAATCCTAAACCTGAGCTTCACTTCTTTGTGATCTTTTCTGCACCTTACTATAGTTTTTCTTTTGCATGGATAAAAAGGTTTATTCTTCAAGTAATTTAAGGGCACCAAATCCTATATGAACTTCTCCAGTGCCAAAAGCATAGCACTGGTTTTAGTTGTAAGAAATGGGTTTCTCAGGAATGGTGTTATCTGTAAGAATTTTATGCCCCTATAAAGAGTTTAAATTTTTCCTGCAGCTATTGAAGTTAGTGAATTAATACCTTTGGTAATTTTATAACTTTTTCTGAAGACAGCTGGTTCATTTCAGCAATTTTAAGGCTCAAGAACTTTGCAGAAAATACTCTGTTAGATAGTGTCCTTGAAGTTGTCTTTTTTCCCAGTAACAAAGAATTTTTTCTTACTTCCTCACACCCACCAATGTACTGTATTCCCAATACCCAGGCCTCACCTAGGGCCCATTTTTCCAGATTGACTCTGAGCTTATTTACTCTGAGCAACAGTTTCAGGAGTCATCAGCTGCAGATTACAATGAACATTTTCTTTTTTCAGTTCAGCCCCAAGTATGTGAAATTAATTTCCATTTCGATAATCACAAGACTTCACTTGGAAATATCAGTGACTGCACAAGCCATAGACAGATCAAGTGTAGGTGCTCCATCATCTGAATGGGGTTGGGTTATGTTTTCAATTGGAACAAGGTATTAAGTGATTAAACTATGCCAGCAGACATAGCACTTTTATGAAGACCTTTTCTATCCAAGTAGGCACAAGGATAGTCAATCCTTGGCCCTGAAAGTCTCCAAGGAGAACTTGGAATGCTTTAGGAAATCATGTTTGCAATTAAAGCACTGGCATTTTCCTTCCCATCACAGAATGAAAACTGAATACCAGTTTCAAAACTTTACCTTTTATTATTATTATTATTATTTCAGTAAGCTGCTTAAGATCCTCTTGCATTCATTGACAGGATTTGGGGCCCATTCTGCTATACTAGCCCACAACCATTTAATTATTGAATGTTAGCAAATTGCAAGTGACTTAACAGAGGCACATTCAAAATTCAAGATGCTATTATCTTAATATCTACCACAGCTAACAGTCACACAAGACAGAAGATCAAACACCAATTTGGGCACCATATTTTGCCCACTTTTTTTGCAGATGTAGTGGAAGACTAGTGGTAGGTCATCATATTCCAATCAGCACACCTGGCACATGGCTGATAAAATGAGTGAATTAACGAATGAATAAACATGCAAAGCATTCAACATTTATTTGACTATCTGGACCTGTGGGAGAAATGGCAGCTTTTTAGTGATTATTAGCACGGGTCCCCTGTAATACATGCTCCTAAATACAAAATACAAAATAAGCACAGTAAAATACTAAAAACATGCAACACATCTGAAATAAAATTCCTAGGCAGCTCATTATTATAAAATTCCTAGGCAGCTCATTATTATAAGTCTTCTGACTTTGAAAAAAGTGGAGGGAATAAAAACCAAACTTACTTTGGAGGCCAGCATCGGTTACAACATCAGTGCTGTTTTTATTGCTTTGTATGGATTATTTCATTCATTACCCCAGGAAAGCCCTCTGAGGCATGGGCTATAATGACCGTTTTACAGGTGAAGATACCAATGCCCAGAGAGGTCAATTCCTTTCTCAATATCATATGATGCTGATGCTGATGACTGGTACATGGTGGAGGCAAAATTCAGATGGAAGCAGCCTGGTTCCAGAAACAGGTAGTACTTCACACAGAGCAGTGTTAAATTTATGCTCATGTAATTTGTTGCAAGTATAAAAATATGAAATTAAAGAATAATTCAGATAAAAACTAGTCTTCTAAATTCCAATGCACTGATTGACCTAGTACTAGTAAAGCTTTAAAACCACTTTTGGCTTCAAGTCTTGTCCTCCTAATTATTGTTATTTCATCATTACTGAACTTCAAAAATATGCTAGATATTATCTTGTTTGTTATTGCTGAAAGTTAACAAAAAACATAAAGTCTTCTCTACTCTTTCGATGACTTCAACATTTAATTAACTTGGCCATTAACTCTCATTAAAGTCAATATCAACCCTGGAACTTTTTTTAACCTATTACATATGAAATTAATCAATCAGGATATCTATTAGATGGATGCTTAATGGAAATTTTCATAATAGTACACATAGTAGGTGCTCAATAAATGTTTGTTCAATTAAGAAATGAACAAATTATTTGCATAAGTCTAGCAGAAAGGTGTTTTTTAGAAAAATGAATTGCTTGCCTGTCTTTTCTCCTGTGATCACATTTGGAATTGAATTCAGCTATCATTTGAGAAAGTGTGTTTTCTTTATGTCTGTATTACAATATTAAGCATTAGATAAAGATGAAGAAAATAACTTTTAAAATACATTTCACTTGGTTTAGGACACTAATGGGAAAGATCTAATGGGAGAAAAATCTATGAGTTCTGACTATAACTACAGGCTTAGCTTCTCATTCTATGAACAAACCCCACCTCATAAAGAAGGTCCAGAGAATTAATAAGAACAATGTTGACAGCATTCAGAACTTCCAAAGCAGTGGTAAAAGGAAAGTCAAAAATTTTTGAAACTGTACCAAATTACTAAAAGGAACTGCAAAAATAATTTATCTGACTCTAAAGGAAGAAGTAGGAAAAAACAAAATTAAAAGTGCCAAATTAATCCATCTATACACTAAAAAGATTAGATTTTATTGTGTATAAATTATACTTTAATAAACTAGACTAATAAAAAAGAATAATTCAGGAAATTAGCAAGTGCTTCCAAGAATCCAAAGTGTAACTACAGGAAAAAAAGTCAACATGGCATGGACTGTGGAGTTAGTTGGGCTGGATTAACCTCCTTAACTCTGCCCTTATTGACTGGGAGACCTCAGGCAAGTTACCTAACCTCTCTGACCCCCAATTCTTCAACTCTACATTGGTGTTCAAAAATCTGTGGAATTATCACTTTTCAATATAATGATAATAGTAAAGTAATAAACATATAAGTAAATTAAAATATGGGTTATTATATGGAACATAGGTTATAGCACTAAATTGCATCCTAATTGCTACCTGAGACAAAATTGATTCTATTTTGAAAATTGAAAGTCCAATATTCATTTGGGTTAGGCTCCCCTTAACTGCTTCCATAACACCCCCACTTCAGATTTTCCCCTTCAGATATATTCAGAGAATTTTCTATTACTTTTAATGTGAAACCAATTACATTCTTTTGTATTTCAGAGGTAAATTTAGGAACAATCTTCTTGCTCTCACAGAAAGTACTATCTTAAAGGAATTAAGAAAGTATCATCTGGAAGAGGCCTAGAAAAAGAGAATACTAGTCATATGAGGGATTTTGAAGCGAGGGTAGAAAGACTCACCAGGTCATTAATTTTTCTGTAAGAGTAGTTCTCTCTGTACATAATGCTTTCCATTTCTTTAACATTTAGTATTTACTCTTCTTATCAAGTAAAGCATATAAATGGCTTTTAAAATAGTATGGAATGACTTACAATGAAAAGTTAAAGTCTCTTAGCAGATGTGGTGGTACTCACCTATAGTTCCAGCTGAGGCACAAAGATTACTTCAGCCCATAAGGTCAAGACCCTGTCTCAAACATAAAACAAAGAGGGAAATGTTTAGGAGAGGGAAGAAAAATAAAGTCTCTTGTCCCAACTTTCTCTTTTATTTAAAAAATTACTTTGTTTAAATCTGTTTATGTTTTTCTTGTGATTGGCACCATATTGCTAAATAATATGCTTAGCAATAAAAAATGCAGATTTATCTCTTACCTGTACCACTTTCTACCCTTTACCCAATATAGTTACGCCATTATTTTTACTTTCTATATTTTTTTTTTTTTTTTTTTTTTTTTTTTGGTACCGGGGATTGAACTCAGGGGCACTCGACCACTGAGCCACATCCCCAGCCCTATTTTGTGTTTTATGTAGAGACAGGGTCTCACTGAGTTGCTTAGCGCCTCGCCGTTGCTGAGGCTGGCTTTGAACTCGCGATTCTCCTGTCTCAGCCTCCCTAAGTGCTGGGATTA
>CM053405.1:62935908-62985721 GCA_028644305.1 Xerus rutilus
TGGCTTACTTTCTATATTGTTTGCACTTTTTTAGGTACTGAGAATTGAACCCAGGTCCTCAAACATGTGAGGCAAGCACTCTACCACTGACCTATATCCCCAGACCTTTTAAAATCTTATTTTGGGGGTTCATGCTGGGAGTTGGTGGCACAGTACAGAGCTCTTAGGAACCAATAGCTTGGGCTCGGGCTGGTATCCCAGGACTGTGGTATGCAGGGTCCACCATGGAGCCAGAGCAGATGCTGGAAGGACAGATGCAGGTTGCAGAAAATCCTCACTCAGTACAGTCTGACTGACAATGTTAAGAAGATAGTAGAAAATAAGAATATGATGCAGAAAAGTCATCAAAACAGAAGGTGGATCTACAGTCTTTGCCATCTCATCCCTACCTGGATCAGATGGTTGTGCCTATCTTATTAGAGGAACTTGCTGTGCTTGCAAAGGAAAGACCATCAAATCCCATTGAATTTCTAGCATTCTATCTTTTAAAAAACATCTTGTCATTGAAGATCGAAACCAACTTACTGGGAAGAATCTAAAAATTTTGTTGCTATTGTAGATTTACATGATTAAGAAGCAGGTTTAATTGCCATGATTTTCCCCTTTTTTGGAAGCATAAGAATTTTCAGAACAACAGAATTTATTTTTGGAGTTACAGAAGAGAGCATATTGCCCTTATTTTGATTTAATCACCATACTTATTTAATGAGCATATTCTGTGCAATTTTTTCTCAGATTATCTTTAACTTTGTTTTTAAAATGACCTTCAAAATAAATTGTCATAGCAGGGCATGGTGATACACACCCGTAATCCCAGCACTTTGAGAGGCTGAGACAGGAGAATCACAAGTTCAAAGCCAGCCTCAGCAAAGGCAAGGCGCTAAGCAACTCAATGAGACCCTGTCTCCACACAAAACACAAAAAAACAGGGCTGGGGATGTGGCTCAGTGGTCGAGTGCCCCTGAGTTCAATCCCCGGTACCAATAAACAAACAAACAAACTGTTGTAATGCCATTCAAAAAGAAAAAAAAAATCTTCTTTTGGGACGAGATCTCACTAAATTGCCCAGGCTGATCTCAAACTTCTGACCCGCTTGCCTCAGCCTCCAGAGTAGCTGGGATTACAGGTCTGCATCGCCGTGTCCAGCTTTTAATTATAAGTAATACATTTTCATTTATATTTCTTGATCCATCGAGCACCCATAATCTCTCTGTCTCCCTCCTTCACAGTGTGGTCCTGCTATGTTGCTCAGGCTGACCGGATAATATCTGCTGATTTCACACTTCAGTTTTGTTCCCATTTAAAATACAAATAGTATTTTTTATGCTTATTTTATAAAAATTGATGACATTTCATTGTTTTTATTCATAAAATTAAGTTTTTTGTAGTTTTTATAAATTTAATATAAAACTGAAAATAAATACAATTTTAAAATTGTAGTGACAAAGTAAATTCTATATAATCACGATTATATTTCCTTTTATGCAAGATTTTTGTTTTTCCTGGAGTTTCCTATTACTTTCATCTTTCTGTCATTTTTGCCTCCGTAAGTTTTTCAGATTCTTAGGGATGACATCAAATGTTTGAAATCTATTATTTATCCAGATACCTCACTTCATGGGCCTTCTTTTATTCTCCAGTCTTAACATACTTCTCTCCAAACTTTCCATATGACAGATAGGCCACAGCATCTTTTCTTTACTTTCTTAGGTTATAGCCAATGTTTTCTGTATGGGATTATGCCATTCTTTCTTGGATCATTCCTTTTTTTTTCCCTCTATTTTGTTCTAAAGATTGAGCATGTGGGAGGTAGTTTTTCAGATTTTTTTCTTGCCTGAAAATGTTCTTTATTCCATCATCAAACTTTATTGACAATTTGGCTAGGTATAGAATTCTAGGTTTAAAATAATTTTCCTCTGCATATTTTAAATAGTGACCCCCTATATTTTATAATACCTGATGAGAAGACTGATCCATTGTGATTCTCATTCCTTTGTAAAAGTTCAGGCTTTCATTTCCTCTGGAAGTTTGTGGGTCCTTCTCATTATCCATAGCTTTCTGTAATTTCTAATAATATGCCTAATGTGGTTCTGTATCTTTTCTTTGCTGTGAAAATTCAATAGATAATTTCAATCTAATTACACATGTCCTTCAGCTCTAAGAAAAACCCTGGTATTTTGTCTAATTTCTCTTGTTAGCTATCTTTTATTTCTCTCTTTCAGAATTTCCAGTTAGTTGAATTTGAACTATAAAATTATTGTTCTTTTTTGCATTTCCAGGATTTCCTTTTTTTTTTTTTTTTTTTTTTTCTGGTACTGGGGATTGAACTCAGGGGCACTTGACCACTGAGCCACATCCCCATCCTTGTTTTGTGTTTTATGTAGAGACAGGGTCTCACTGAGTTGCTTAGCGCCTCGCCCTTGCTGAGGCTGGCTTTGAACTTGTGATTCTCCTGTCTTAGCCTCCCAAAGTGCTGGGATTACAGGCATGTGCCACCGCACCCAGCTTCCAGGATTTCCTTTTTAAAATTTTTTTATCTTCTTTGAAATTTACCTAATCTTGTTGCCCATCTTTTCAATTAGTATTTTTTAAGTCTGATAATCACATTTTTAAATACCAAGAGCACTTTCTTGATCTATAATTTTTGATAGCAACATACATATATGCATACAAATACATATATGTATGCATCCTGTCCTTGTTTTATTGA
The DNA here is from genome assembly GCA_028644305.1 of Xerus rutilus. Lineage (NCBI taxonomy): Eukaryota > Metazoa > Chordata > Mammalia > Rodentia > Sciuridae > Xerus > Xerus rutilus. The sequence goes on from CM053405.1 coordinate 62,938,619, forward strand.
CACATTTTGTTGTCTAATGTCTTTGTAGTACGAACTAGAATTTTTAAAGTTCTGTAGTAGTAGTTATTGTTGTTATTCTTCAGTTATCTGTTTCCTACAGAGTGTTGCTATCTTTCTCTCTTTTTATAAGACTTGTTCTCTTGGCCTTTCCTATTCATATTTCTGACATTCCTCAAATGACTAGAGATAATTATTTTTGTTTATAATTGGAAAATAGTAAAATGGCTGACTAGTGACTCTCTAAATATGGATGAAGTCTTATTTACTGACAATTCAATTAATAAAATGTGATTGGGAAGCTAGTTACGTATTGAGAATCAGAGGTATTCACTCTGGAGCATCATTGAAAACTTCCCTGGACCCGTTCTGACAATCTAGACTCTTCATTATATTTGCATGGGAAGTGGTACAATTGCCTATACATTATATATTGGCATGGAAGCATTGATAATTTCATAAGCAACTAATAATACCTGATTTTAAGTGTACTTGTTACTACTTGTTACTACTCTCCCTCATGCCTGATATTTCTGACTTGTGAGCCTTCCATAAAACACATTGGCCGCTTCTGCCTGCATTCATCTCTGTACATGTTCTAAGTAGTGGCTACTTCACCCCTGATTCATCAGTTGCCACTCCTCCATCCATTTTTCAGCTTATAGAACTTTTCAAAATTTCTCTTTGCTATTATGCTTTTTCTGAATTTCTTGTTTTACACCTTTATATGTAAGTTACTATAATTTATTGATGTTTTAGGAGAGTCAGACTGCTGTTTTGAACTCACAAGTTATGTTCCAAAAATTTTAAAACTTTTTAATATTGCTTTTACTTTACTTACTTAACATATACCTTATTAATAGCTTTTTTTTTTTTGGTAATTTTTAGTCAGTAATGAACCTGAGTTTAACTTATAGGATAAATATAAGTTTCCTTTCATTCTAAGATAGACTTTAAATGTTTGGACGATCTTTTTAAAACTTATGTTTCCTAATGTGAATTTAATATGAAAATGTGAAACATTTATTTCTGAGGTCCTATGTTTAAATGTTAAAAGCCTAGCAAATACAACTTTGGTTTTATTGAAATTTATTTATTACACACATCTTTTAAAAAATAACTTGAAGAAACTTGAAAATCTTGTAGCAAAAGAATACACACAATTAGTGCTCCACTTTTAGATATGTTTGTTTAGCAAAAAATGGAATCTTAGATCCTTCCTCAAAAGTATCTTCAGTGCCCTCATAATGATCAAAAAATTATACTTAATACTACAAATGACACATGTTCTTTGACTCTAACTCATGGATTCACATTACAGATCAGCTCCACAGGGCCAGTGGTCACATCTGATTTTCAACATTACATCTCCAGTGCCTGGCATAACTTTTGTACATTGTGGTCAGTTGATAAACATATGTCTAGTAAATGTTGAGTGAATATATGTCCCAACAGAGTTTTGAACCTGGTAATCAGGTTTGGGAAATTAGATGTATTTGGATGTATTAGGAATAAGAGTCTGCAGCATGTGATAAGTGTCATATGGGTCCCCTAAGTGAGTGCAATAATAGGCATTCAAAGGAGGGAAAGATTGCTTTAAGCCAAGATGATTGGAATATCCAGCAGAAAATAAGGGATAAGATTTTGATAGGTAGAAATGAGAAGGGAAGAGCTTTACATGGCATAAAGGACTTAGTGCAAATATTTTATAAGCTGGATTTTATTTTGACTTAGGTCAATATATTTAACTTAAAAACAAGAATCCAAATTACAGGTTTTTAAAATAATAGTTTCCTAACGAACCACCCGAGGCAGATCAGATTTTGCTTTCTAAGATCAACTCTATATAAGGCATACTGACCAGACATCTAGACATAATCATCATGGTGGTTTTATCACTATATTCTTGTAGTAAGGTAAAAAGAGTTTCTTATCATATCTGCTTGGCTTTGGAACTGAATTGAAATTTAACATTAATTCAATATGCAAAAATCCCTTATTTGTGGCTGATTGTCTTTGTTGGAAGTCAGGACAAATACCTCTCATTCTTGATTATTTTACTGTTTTGGCAATTTTGATTCATGGCTCTTAGATTTCCTTAATGAAAACAGAATACCTGGATATTTTTGTATTGTTTACAAACATCCATGTGTTTGCATTTAAATCAAATGAATAATAAAGTAGATCAGGCAGAGGTAAATTAACTTGGCTGAAATTCCCCAACTGAGCTGCCTGGGACAGACTGTGACACTATGGGGTGGGTGGGCACTTGTGATGGTATTATCCTTGACCTCCTTCAGAGCAGAGATTTGGGAGTCACCATCAATTCAAACCTTTCTGACAAGAGAAAGCAGCATCTCAATAATGTCAGAGATATTCATAGCTATTTGAAGAAGGAATGTAAGCAGGCAAAGGAAGGGAGTAAAGAATACTTAAAATGATAAATAGTAATAATAGTTAGCACTCTGGGTTTACATGCATTAATTCACCACAAGAACAAAAACAGAAGAATGAAAGCAGAGAGAGGAGAATTTTATTTTATTAGAAATTCTGATGTTAAAATGACCTACCACCTTCCTCTCTTTTGTTCAAGAGGAATTGTGATGAATTGGGCTCTCTGCCTTAACATGGTGTGGCTCTGAAGTCAGAAATCGGCCTTGCTTTAGCTTAGAGATAGAAGAGGAGTACACTGAGGTATGCAGTGGAAATTCCATGAAGACAGATGAAGCTGGGCATGGTGGCGCATGCTTGTAATCCCAGCACTTTGGGAGGCTGAGACAGGAGAATTGCGAATTCAAAGCCAGCCTCAGCAACGGTGAGGCACTAAGCAACTCAGTGAGACCCTGTCTCTACATAAAACACAAAATAGGGCTGGGGATGTGGCTTGGTGGGCAACTACTCCTGAGTTCAATCCCTGGTACCAAAAACAGAAAAGACAGACAGATGAAAGAAAAGCTTAGGGTCTTTAAATGTTTGGGTGTTGAACACTCAAAATATTAATTGTAAATGCTATATTTCTAGTGCACAAAACTAAGAGGATACATTGTTTTTCAAATGATTTATAAATTATAACATCTTAAGTCATCTCCTAAAATGGTTCGTAATGTCCTTTAATAGAATGAATCATCAACATCATGGTAGCAAAATGCACATTGGAAATGTGGTCTGGCAAGAATTATCTGTGTGAGGTACCACACAGACCAGAGCTTTTCAGACAGCTTTCATGTTGCCAGATACATAGTAGAGACCTGGCAAATCCCTGCCATAATTGGTTATACCTTTGAGTTTTTATGCCTTAATTAATTTAATAAGTTCTGATTTAATATTGCCTTCTCCTTTAATGACCTAGCTTAGTTCTGCAACTCTAGTTCTAAAAAAATAAGTTGTGTCATTTATGGCTGTCACATGGAGAAGCCATGTGCCATTCAGGATGCATCTCAGCTATGTAAATCCATATTAAAAAGCAAAATTATATAAATGCTCCAGTGGAACCCCCTATTACAAGGCAATATCTAAACTGCTTAGTCATTTTAAATTTCAAAGATTATGCCTTACTTTTTTTGTCAGAATCAGGACTTATTATTGCTCTAAAGCATGTAAATCAAAGCCCAGAAAGATAATGCAAACCAATGGCAAAGCAGAAAGAAATCATTAATAGCTGCCTTAAACTGGGCATATGCTTGTAATCCCAGTCACTCAGGAGGTTGAGGCAGGAGGATCACAAGTTCAAAGCAAACCTCAGCAACTGAGTGAGACCCTCAGCAACTTAACAAGATCCTGTCTCAAAATAAAAAATAAAAAGGGCTGGGGATATGGCTTAGTGGTTAAGTGTCCCTGGGTTCAGTCCTCAGTACAAAAAACAAAACAAAAACAAAACAAAAAAACCCTTCTTTACAAAGCTTCAATCTTTCTCAAAAGCATCAACTTCTTAAATGTTATTCTGTAGTGTTTCTTAACAGCACTAAAAAGACATCTGCTCATTTTGCAGTGTCTACCCAGCCTTTCCCATTCTTATCCCACTTATTTTCCACTCCCCACATGCCTATGCCCATCCAACACAAAATTGAGTATCTAATAGTCCTGCAGTGATTTTAGACCAACAGTTATTTTTTTTCTTGTGGCAAAGTCAAATAACAATAAAAGTTTGTTTTGAAGTTTACAGCACTACCAAAACCACACTAGTGTATGAGCACTGCTTAGATGGCATGCAGGCCTCCAGAACAGCCCTGCTACTGTCAGTGATGGAGAATCTCTGGGCAGAAATATTCTGAGCCTCCACTTGTAAAGGAGAGACACCTGGGAAGATTATGAGAGCATTTGCAGACTGTACATAGTACTAAAAGCTCTGCCAAATCATTCCACTGCTGCTGTAGTCAGAAACAAATTGAAGCACTTTATAAAATTTGTAGCTCTTCAATAATTTTGAATCACTTTAAAGTGCTCATGCTCCAAACCATAAAGTCTTTCTTAACCACTGCAAATGTATAAAAGGCACATCATCAAAATGACAGTAATCAACTCCTTCAATTTTAGGTATGAAATTGTTCTGTGTTTTTTTTTTTTTTAATCTCCTTGTTTTTGTTGTTCACCAACTTTAAAAAAATGGTCATTAAAGACACAGTGCACAAAAATCTCTATTTTTCAACAACGCCAAGTAATAAAATTCTAAAAACTTCTTAGATGAATAAATATTTTAATATTTTATTTTACATAAAATATCCTAGGACAGATCTGTGTGTGTGTGTATGTGTGCAAAACATCTGTCTAGGATCCTGAATGAACGGAAAGAAACCATTTAAAGGTGCAAAGAAGACTCTGCTGATGCAAGTCTTTGGGAATTCCCTTGAAATAATATGTCATGTTGTCAGGGAAAGTAAAGGAAGGGATGAAGGAAATGGATTCTACAGTTAAAGGAGCCAAAGTTTCTTTGTGAGTTTAAATAAATTTCCCATGGCTTATACCACTGACCAAGGAGCATGGAAACATTATCATGTTGACAGAGTTTCCTAGTTTTCTTTAGTTCTTAAATTGTTGAATGGATTCCAATCAGTAAGGTCCTTCTAGCTAATGGATCATATTAATTCTGGTCCAAACTTCTTCACAGTCAAACCAAATAAAACCAAACACTGGTTTCTCCATGAATGTGTCATACCAGACTCATCCAATAATGTCTTCCATTTCCTAGGCTGGCTGAAATGATCTATCTTTCCTTCTTGTCTTCTTTCTTTTCTGGTATTGGGGATTGAGCCCAGGGCCTCATGCATGCTAGGCAAGTGCTCTACCATTGAGCTACATCCCCAGTCCTTTTTATTTTTTTATTTTGAGACAGAGTATCACTAAGTTGCCTGAGTTGGCCTCAAATTTGTGATTTTCCTACTCAACCTCCTGAGTGGCTGGGATTTCAGGCCTGCACTACCATGGGACACCTGAAATTATCTTAATAGAAATATAAGATAATTTTATATTTCTTATTCCAATATTTTATTCCAACTTTAGCATAACTCAAGTTTATTTGAAAGCATGCATAAAAATGAACACACCTTTACAAATTTGAGGCTATGTAGACATCATTTCAGTCCAGAGCTCCAGCTCACACTAATTGGCTCTATCATTCGCATGGTTCCCAATCTGATGGGCTGGGAAGTGTGAGACAGCCCTTGCATATTTGGGAAGCAATAAATATCCCTGCCACAAGTTCTGCCCAAATCAGGAGATGCACCACAGTGATTTTCAAAAACCATGCCATGTGTTCATACAGAGCTTCCTTTTAGGTCAGTTCATTTAGGATCCTGGACAGATGTTTTACACACACACACACACACACACACACACACACACACACAGAACATACATGGTTGAACTTTAATTATCCTTTCTATATTCGGTTGTGGAATAAGGAACAGATTTTTTTCCTCTAAAGGAGGATTTATATTCATATAATAAGAGCAAAATACGAGCCAGCTCTCATTCTTTTAAGTCCTAGTAGGAAAAAGACAGGAGAATTGTGAGTTCAAAGCCAGCCTCAGCAATGGCGAGGCACTAAGCAACTCAGTGAGTCTCTGTCTCTAAATAAAATACAGAATAGGGCTGGGGATGTGGCTCAGTGGTCAAGTGCCACTGAGTCCAATCCCTGCTACCAAAACAAAACAAAACAAAACAAAAAACCCTCCAAAATACATTGATTTTACCAGGTTAAAAAGCTTGATGTAATAGAAGAAAAGACTGGTAGTAAATTGCACCATGCCCCATGAATTGGTGTGAACCCAAGAATGTATTAGGAAACCACTGTTACACAAGCTGCAAAAAGCCATAGGGTTTCTCAACTGAAGAAGAGTTGCCTTCCTCAGAGGCAGTTGGAAATGTGTAGGAGTGCTTTGTTGTTTGTTGTCTTTGTTTTTCAGTTATGCCAGTTTTTTTTTTTTGTTTTTTAGTTGGGGTAAGAAGAGTCTATAACAGCAATAGTGAGTGGGGAGTCTGAGGTATAAAATATTTGTTAATATTGGGACAATCCTACAATAAAGAATCTCTGCCAAAAATGCAAACAGTGCTCCAATTGAGAAATACAAAGCTGAATAAACACAAATTCAAATGCTTACAATAAAAGTAAGAAAGTGTTGATTATTTTCTACATTCTTCCTCTGATAAAGCAGAATTTCTCCCCATCACATAACAAGAGAAATGCAGATTCGTCTGAATAAAGATATATATGTATATATAACACATTTAGAGGTAGAAGAAACTTGAAACAAATCAAAGACATGTTAGTTTTTTTTTTCTTTAGATTTTTAAAAAAGAATCTTAGACCTCTTCCTTTTTCTGAATGATGTAGTACGTAAAGCATCAGGTGGGCGCTGCACCTCTGTGATATACCACAGGAAGTTGGACAAGTCAAAGGTTGTAGGAGTAACCTTGAAAAGACTTACATTTGCTAAATCTGGGATAATTTGAGCATCAAAATAAGTAATGATAGTAATAGAGAATAACCCATATTATCAACATGAGTCCACATGATATAAATAAACTTATTTACTTATCTAAAGAACCAAGGTACTTATATTTTTTTCAGTTACCTCTTTACAAAATAATTAATTACAAAGGAATAAGGCACATCTTTACAGAAGCAACAGGGCCTTCATCAAGGGATTAAGGTGAACACCATCCACAATTATGTGCTTGCTAATAGGATGCAATGAGAAAAGCATACTGTTACTTGTGTAATAATCCTGCCAAAGTTGAATAGCTTGAATTACACATAAGAAAACATCAGGCAGTTCCAAATTAAGAATCATCCTACAAAACAACAAGCATGTTGTCTTCAAAATGATAAAAGCCATGAAAGCCAGAAAAGATTAAGGAGTTATTCCAGACTAAAGATACAAGACAATTAAATTCAGTTCTGCACCAGATCACCATAACAGATATTATTAGAGTAATTGGTGAAAATTGACTGTGACCTAAAGTTTAGATAAAAGTCAGGTATCAATATAAATCCCTGATTCTGATGATCATATTGTGATTACACAGGGGGCTATTCTTCTTTATCAGGAAAACACACTAATATATTAGTGGTTAAAGAGGCAGCTTGTAGACAATATGTCACATGATCCAGCAAACTTAAAAAAATGCTATTTTTACTAAAGCGGTAACTCTGCTGTATGTTTAAGATAGTTTCAGAAAAACTGAGAATGATAATCTTTTTTTTCCTTGCCTTGTTATAAATCAGGCTGTTTACTGAACTTAGGACTATAGTAATAGGGGGGAAAAAACCCTCAGTTTTCGCCACCTAGTTCTCATAGTCCGCAGGGAAAACAAGAACTGAAAAAGGAACTATATGTGCAAGAGAGGGAGTTACTTAACTGTAGAGATCAAGAAAGCCACTCTGAGAGAGCTGGGGTTGTGGCTCAGCCAGCAGAACTCTCGCCTAGCACATACAAGACACTGGGTTCGACCCTAAGCACCATATAAAAGTAAACAAATAAATAAAATAAAGGCATTGTTTCCAACTAGAACTAAAAAACCTTTTTTAAAAAGGCCACCCTGGGGGCTGAGATTATAGCTCAGTGGTAGAGCGCTTGCCTCGCATGCATGAGGCACTGGGTTCCATCCTCAGCATCACATAAAAATAAATACATACATACATAAATAAATAAATAAATAAATGCCACCCTGAAAAGGTCATCTTTACAGTAAGATGCAAAAATGCACAGGTTCAGGTGGGGAAGTGTGAATGAGTGTGGGTGTATGTGTGGCGGGGCAGGGAGATTTGGGCAATAAGAAATCACTGGTAGTGGTGGTAATGAAATAACTATGTATAAAGCAGTAGACAAACAGAAATTGATGGTGTATGATATCCATCACCAATCCCAAAGGACATTAAAGTATGGATTCCAATAGATAGCTTAATTTTATTATTTTTGAATAAAAAGTAAATTAAAGTTTGAAAGAAAAGTATACGATGACTTCTTTTTTATATATTTTAATTGTAGATGGACACGATATCTTTATGTATTTATATTTATGTGGTACTGAGGATTGAACCCAGTACCTCACCTGTGCTAGGCAAATGCTCTACCACTGAGCTACAACCTCAGCCTTGTTATGACTTCTTGATTTTAAATAACTCCTTCAACTAAAAGAAATTCAACATATTTTGATGTTGAATTTTTCAAACATTATTAATAAGGAAAAGTGGGCAAGGGGTTGGAGGTGTGGATCAGTGATAGAGTTCTTGCTTAACATGTGAGAGGTCCTAGGTTTCATCCCCAGCAACACACACACATACGAAGGAGAAGTGGTTTATCACTATTATTTTACACCTGGAGAAACAGAAATAATGACTTCTATAAATTTGCATAATTATTTAGGTGTAAATCCTGGATTACATTCATAATTTCTGAACTCTCATTGCAATGTTTTTAAAATTACTTGAATTAAAAATATATCAGTCATGTTCATATACTCATGACATGAAAAAGGAGGAAAATATTTTGTACTTCTTTCAGCATAAATACAAAAATAGAATTGACAAATCAAGAACATTACTGAATACTCAGAACAAATGTAGTATTACTTCATCTGATCAATGTCAACTTAAATATTTTCCCACTGTAACCTCACATTATTTCTCTTCTGTCTTAGCTCTTTCATTTTTAATGACTAGTCTAGACAATTTCAGACCTTTCCCACTCATTCTCAAACATAAATGAGCTCCCACTTCAGTGCCTCTTACTTTTAGTCACACAACCCTTTAAGAATTCTGTAAAAGGTATGAACCTTTTACTCAAGCTTTTACACATAAAAACATCTACTTAAAATTTCAAGGAGTTTGGTGAGCAACCTCCCTTCTCAATGTACCCTAGATTATGATCCCCCTGATCTGTGTACCAACCACAAATTCTCTGAATTTATTTTTATGATAACCCTATGTAGAAGGCACTGTGTCCATGTGATAAAGTAGAGGAAACCAGACCATATCAAATAGCATAGCTAGGACTTGAGTCAATGTGTCTTGTCTCCCATAAATCCTTTTGTCCACATATTCTTATAAACAAAGTTGCCCTCAAAGCTCTTTAACTTAAACCTAGAGTTTGGCTTAAGCCCTCCAATCAGCTTCCTCCATGTGCCGCATTATCTAACCATTTTTCAACCCATCTAATTAAAAAAAAAAAAAAAGACTAGGAAAGCTGCAAACCCCTCAGAAGGCTCACAGAATTATTATTTTAATAGCTACTATATTGCTAGGTGGTCTCTAGAGTCAGTTTCCTATAACAAACAAACAAACACAATAAACCAATGTAGCTTTTAATTGAAGTCACTGGAAGGAGGAGTGGTTCCTTTTCTCATAGCTTCTGTTTGTAACTATTAGGCTAATGATAAACTAAGATGTTGTTGGGCTTGGCTTTTAAGTCCTCAATGTCCTTTCTTGTTTACCTCCTTGGTGGCAATGTATCCTCATCTCTAGAGTGTTTCTGTGACTTTCATCCTTCCTCGGTATTAAACAAAGAAATGTATTGTAGTCACATATCCCAAAAGGACATTGAAGTATGAATTCCAATAGATAATTTAATCTTATTATTTTTGAATAACAAGTAAATTAAAGTTTGAAAGAAAAATATACTATGACTTTTTTATATATTTTTAATTATAGATGGACACAATATCTACAATCTTTGAGGGCAACAAATCTTTGTAGTCACATAGATTTTTGGAATAACTGGTTATATATAATTGAAATTCAGTAAAGTGAAAACACTAGGTCTACCTGTTTTTTTTTTATTTGTATGTTTAAATGTAAAATTAAAATTTTCACTTTCTTGTACTTCTATGCATCGGAAGGCAGATGGACAAGTTTATTATTGTTTGCTTATTTGGCTGATTATTAGAGCAACAGGGAGAAAGTTTAAATCCATTAGATGCACTAACCATGGGCAGATTCAGGTTTTGTGGGGCCTAAAGCATAAACAATTTGGAGGACTGTCTGTGAGAAAAACATAATTATATATACAAAAAAATTAGGTCAAAAAGTGAATATGTACCAAAAATTAAAGATCATAGCAGAGTTGGGCATCATGGTGCATGCCTGTAATCCCAACAACTCAGGAGGCTGAGGCAGGAGGGTCTTGAGTTCAAAGCTAGTCTCAGCAACTTAGCGAGGCACTGAACAACTCAGGGAGACCCTGTTTCTAAATAAAATATGAAAAAAAGGCAGGGGATGTGGCTCAGTGGTTAAGTGCCCCTGGGTTCCATCCAAAATACAAAAAAAATCACAGCAGATCACAATTATTAAACATTGAAAATAAAACAAATGTCACAAAATCCAAGAAGATAATATAATGCTCTCTTCAGGTAACCTACATCTGACTCAGCATTTAATGATATAATATTGGATCAATCCATCTATAGGAAGTTAGGAGTATTCTAGAAATTAGTACTAAATGAATCAGTATATTTAGATGGTCAGTAGACCACCACATAAAAATATTCCATTAAGCTTGAATGATATGTTACCACAATTCAACTCCCCTTTGGCTAGATGATCAGACATTCCAACATGACCCAACTAGAGGAGCACAGTAACCAGGAGAAATGTCTCAGTGGAGTCAGCCAATTTAAACAACTATAAAGTTAACAGATAACATTAAAATTGAAAGAGACTCAGGGAAACAGCTGGTACAACGTTTTATTCATTTTTGTCTTGTAGTTAATGTTGTCTTTTTCTGAGACTGGCAAATGGTCTTTGCTGTGGCACCAAATGTGCAAATACACCATTGTAGGCTTCTCTCTCTCTCCTCTATAGCTGTTTAAGATGGCTGACTCCACTCAGATATTCTCCACTTTTCTCTAATCTGAACCTCACCTCAAAACTTCTCTAGATTTAGCCGGGCGTGGTGGCTTATGCCTGTAATCCCAGTACTTAGGGAGGCTGAGACAGGAGAATCGCGAGTTCAAAGCCAGCCTCAGCAAGGGCAAGGCGCTAAGCAAGTCAGTGAGACCCTGTCTCTACATAAAACACAAAATAGTGTTGGGGATGTGGCTCAGTGGTCGAGTACCTCTGAGTTCAATCCCCAGTACCAAAAAAACAAAATAAAAAAAAAAACTTCTCTAGATTTATGTCTGAATAAATGTGTGCTCTATATACACAGTGTTTTCTGTTGCATGTTGTGTTTTATGAACAGCTATAAGGATAAAAACTTTTAGGAAAGTAGTCTGAAATACACTATTTTCGTTTTTTCTCATCTGATGGATAAGAAATACTGCCAAAAGCAGATAATTCAGAATCCCAGAATTCTACAATAGTATTTTAAATTGTTTCATACTGCCACTCTATACCTGTGATTCTAGAATTTATTTATTCCTTCCACTATTATTCCCACTGTTAAGTTTGTAGTTTCTGCCTGTATACTCTGTCTTTGCTTAACATTTAGCCATTCACAATACAGATTTCAACTTTCAAGATAGCCTTTGTCTCTGATGAAGCTTTCCCTAAAAACCAAATTTGTATTAATCCTTAATGAAGCAGTTCCCTTACTGTAAGGCAACCATGTCTCTCAACTAGAGTATAAGCACTTCAGGGCAAAGGTTCTTGCTCACGTTCACATGAACAGCACAAATTATACTGGCAAACAATATCCACTAAATGTTTGCTGGCCAAACTAATGAACATTTGAATGAAGAACAGACATCATTACAACACACAGGTACTTATAGAGGTATGACTATCAGTGAGAACACTTGGAACTTTGCCTTGCTTTTTAAATTTAAGTGTCTGTGCAAAGCAATAGCAGTTGTAGAAATTGATGGAGGCCTTAATTATTTTCAGAAAATATTTTCTCAAAAGGTTTGTCAGCCAACTTTTGTAATCCAGCAAGAAAAGTCTGCAACTCACTATAACCTGAAACATACTACCTTCTTGGGTTCCTTTAGGAGCATATTTCTATCCCTCACTTTGTGAAGCCATCACACTTACCCTGGGGTGCCATACTCAATGAGTCTTCATTTTCCTTTTTGTGGGTAAGAGTTGATAAAGGAATTTTTTTTTCTTGGACTCTGAACTTTAGGAGAGTCTAACACTTCTTCCTATCACCAGATGCTAGGTAAGATTGTGGAAATCTTTGCTTTTACTTGTTTTTCTTCTTCTCAAGGATGCCAGAAGTAAAGGCTCTCAATACAGATTATTGAATATATGTAGAGTTGTGTATAGGAAAAACAACATGAAGCAATAGAATTTTGGTTCTACCTGGCAGGAGTAGCTAATTTCTGAGTTTTCAAGAACTACATTGCCAAAGGATGTGGATCTGACTCTGTATTCAGGGACCAATAATTCACTTTTTATAGCAGTAGTATAATTATACATTAAATCCACTAGTAGATTATTTCATAGCAAAAGGAATCTTAACATCACAGACTTTACTAAACATTAAACTCCACATATATTTCAAAATAAGCTTTTTATTTTAGAATTTTATAGCTTGTTTAAACAAACAGAACAATCTTCTAGTTTGCATCTAGCTAAAGCAGCAGCACCTCAGACATCCCCTTCAAGCTACCTTGCAGTCACTGCTTTATGTAGACTCTCAACAGCACGTTTGGTTTACCTGCTTCAGTACAACGTATAAATGGGATTGCAAAAAACCTATTCTTTTGTTAGTTTTAATGTTTGTGAGATTCATCCACCTTGTGGTATGTAGGCATAGACTCCTCATTCGCATTGCCATACACTACATACACTATTCAATGTTCCATTGTGACTCTACCACAATTTATCCATGTTAGAGTCACTCATACCTATTGTTGCAGAATATTTGTTGTGAATGTGCCACAATTTATTCATTCATTCTAGGGTTGAAGAACATTTACATATTTCTCACCTTGGGACTATTAGATTGCTATATGTATAGTATAGTACACGTCTTTTAATGAACACATGCATGGAATTTTATAGGTTATTACCTACTAGTGAAGTCGCTGTCATAAGGAAATATTTGCTAAACCTTAGCAGAAACTAGTGGAAGATTAGAAATAAAGAGAAGCATCGTCAGTTGAAGGAATATGTGTCAAAATCTAACAGTATACATCAATCATAAAGCATGTTATTGAAGACTCTTCACTTGTGCTCAGAAATAAGATATTTTTCAAAATGGTTATACCAGCTTACATCTTCATTTGCATTTCATGAGGGTTCTAATACTTTCTTGCCAGTGCTTGACATTTTCCACTTCAAATTTGTTAGCCTTGTTATGGTTGTTGATGTGTGGTCATATCACATTGTACTTTAAATTTTAATAGGCCTGATGATTAACCAAGTCATGCATGCTTTCATTTGGATATCTTCCTCCTTTGCAGAGTGCCATTTTTCTGTTTTCTAGTGTTTCTCTAAGATACACAAACATAATTGTAAAATTGTAAATGTACTTAATGTACTTTACAGATTCTGGGCATGAATCCTTTTTGGAGATATATATATCTCATTCTGAGGGTTGCCATTTTACCCTCTTGATTTTTTTTTTTTTTGTGAAGAGATTTTTGATTTTCATATAGTCAAATTTATCCAATCTTAATGCTTTTGGGTGAGTCTTACCTTACTCAACTGATCAAAACCTCCAGGACAGGGGACTGGGATTGTAGCTCAGCGGTGGAGCGCTTGCCTTGCATGCGTGGGGCCCTGGGTTCGATCCTCAGCACCACGTACAAAGCAATAAAATAAAGACATTGTGTCCATCTACAACTAAAAAGATATTTAAAAAAAAAAAACCTCCAGGACAAATTTGAATGAAAGCAGTCATAGCTGCAACTGTCTTAGTTCTTCACACAAGTGAAAAGTCTTCAATAACACACTTTACAATTGATGTACACTGTTAGATTTTGACAGATGTTCCTGTTTCAATTGAAGATGCTTCTCTCTATTCCTAATTTTCTATTGGGCTCTGTAACAAATTGCTATTACATTTCATCAAATGTTTCCTGAATCATAAGATTTAGCCCTCCATATTTTTTCTCTTAATTTGATGTTATGTTAATTGGTTTTCAAATGTCAAACTCCCTTTGGAAGCCTGGAGTAAATCTCACTGGGCTCTGATGCATTATTTTATCTATCACTGAATTTGATTTGCTAATATTTTTACTAAAGATATTTACATCTATAATCATGGAAGTGTTGATTTTCTTGTAATATCTTTATCAAGTTCAAGTCAATATCATTTTGCCTTATAAAGAGAGTAAGGCAAGAGTCACTTTTGTTCTTGGAAAGTTTGTGTGAGTACTAGCATTGTTCCTTCTTCAACCATTAGGCAAAATTTACTGTTGAAGCCAATTCTTTCTGAGGAAGTTTTTTATTAGTGTACCTGGGGGTACTCCACCACTGAACTACATCTCCAGCCCTTTTTATTGATTCTGAAACAGAGCCTTGCTAAGTTGCTGAGGTTGGCCTCAAACTTGAGATTCTTCTGCCTCAGCCTCCCGAGTGACTGTGATTATAGGTGTGCACCACTGAGCCCAGTTAGGTTGCCTTTTTCAATAAATTCATTAATTTCACCTAAATTGTCAAACTTACTGATGTAGGGTTATTCACAATATACTCTTATTTTTCAACATTTTAGTTACTTAAAGCAATAAAAATTCTTTTAAGGTTGAATTTTAAATAAACACACATGTACCTTCCATTAGATTCCACTATCAGTATACTTTTATTATTTATATTCATCAACCTATCACTCATAGTTCTAGAAAACTGTCTTAATTTTTTGTGCATTTCAATAGACTCCTGCCTGCTAAGCCAGCACTCTACCATTGAGCTACATCTCCACTCCTTTTGAAAAAGTAATTTTGAGCTAGGGTATTGGTAAGTTGCCCAGGTTAACCCTGGACTTGTGAATTCTCCTGTTTCAGACTACCAAGTAGCTTGCGCATGCCTGTAAATGGAATTTTCATTCATTCATTGATAGTATTCTTAACGTGTTTTATAGGTCTATAGATCGGCCTATAGTCATTTAATATTTTTAAGCCTGATATTGGTTTTTATTTTTTTTCCTGAATCAGTTTTGGAAAGGATTTAATCAACTGCATTAATCATTTGGAAGAATCATTTTCAGCTTTATTAACATTCTGTATTATACATTTGGATAGTATTTCACTGGTTTCTGCTTTATTAGTCCTTTTATTCCACTTTCCTTAGGTTTGATTGGATCTGTTTCTTCAATGGAAATTAAATTATTAGTCATTGTAAACTTTCCTAATATATTAACTTGAGGCTATAAGGTGTTTTCTAATCATGGGTTAAGCAGTAGCAACATGTGAAGTCATATATTCTTTATCTTTCAATACAAAACACTTCCCGGTTTCTTTAACCTATGAGTGACGTAGAAACATAATACCTAAATTCAAGGCAGTTGAAACATTTGTTTGGTTGTCCTTTTGCTAATTTCTAGCTAAATTCCACTGTTTTCAGAAAACATGATTTCAATATTTTTATATTTATTTCTTGAGATTTTAGAAATTACTAATTTATTGCAGTACTGAGGATTGAACATGGATGCTTTACCACTGACCTACATCCTTGGCCTTTTTTGTTTTTTATTTTGAGACAAGGTCATGCTAAGTTGCTAAGGCTGGCCTTGAACTTGCTCTCCTCCTGCCTCATCCTCTGGAGTCACTGAGATTACAGGCTGCCTGTGTGCCATGATGTCCAGCTGAGCTTTTTCTTTTTTCTTTAAGAGCTCAGAATATGGTCATGTTGATAAAGTTCCAAGTAGTTTTGAAAGTAATGAGAATGTCATTATTTGATGCAGTGATATATACATGTCAACTTATAGCTCAGAATTTCTGGTCTTACAAGTATCTGTTCTTTCCATTACTGAGTTGTGCTAAAGCTATTAAGTATGATTATGGATTTCTCTAATTTATTAAGACTTCTATCACAATTCTTTGAGGATAGTTTGGGTATATATGAATTTAGGATTGTGACATGCTCCTGTTGGATAATCTTTCTTCATGACGAAATCTCTCTCTCTGGACTTATTGTAACTTTGTTCTAACAGTATAACTAAACTAGTTTTCTTTCAATGTTTCACCCTTTTGGTTTTTTCCACCTTTTTACTTGCAACCTTTCATGTCTTTTTTACTTTCAGTTTGCACCATATAGCTACATACTTTTGTTTTCATTAAGTAATCTAAACATACTTTTATTTGGGGTATTTAGTCCATTTGCATTTAATCTAATTACTGATGAGTATATTCTCAATTTCATTTCACACTGTCTGATCTGATTCATATTTATTTTTCCATCTTTTGAATTAACATAATTTTATTTCCCTTTTCTATTTACTTGTTTTAGATTCTTTAACTGACTATCTTAGACATTTTAATGTATATCCTTCATTATCACAAATACAAATAACTTTCACTAATTGCATAATACTGCTAAAAATATTTTTAACGTTATTTACCCATTTTCTTTTTCCATTGTTAATGTGAACTTAAGAACCTGTTGAATTTCAAAATAATACATTTGATTATCATTTTTGTACAGTCAGTATTTTTTGCCCATACATTTATTTTGCACCTTTTTGCATTTTCATCTGGGCTTATTTTCCTTCATTCTGCAGAACTCCTTTGTTATGTTTTTTAGTACATATCTGCTAACAATAAATTCTTTTTTAAAAAAGTCATGTATCTAAAGAGCACAAAATTCTATGGTGGCAGTTACTTTCTTTTAACATATTTAGAATGTAATTCCAAAATGGAGTGGCATCAACTTCATAGCAGAACAGGAAGTCTAGGACGTTCCCTCCCCCATAGACATATAAACTCAAGAACACTCAATTGATTTCCTGTGTGAGAAATTGCCATGGTCTGCTCTGCCGTGGCAATTAATTTGTTAATTCAGAAACCTGCAAGGAGTGATGAGGGATTGAGAAAAGACAGACACACACACACACACACAAAGCTGGGTCCTGGTGGGACAGTGTCCTCCAATGGAGGAACAATGACTCAGAGCTAGTACAACACGTTCATTATATAGGTTTTATCATCAAAAAGTTATTTGTGGGGTTGGGAATATAGCTCAGTGGTAGAGTGCTTCCCTTGCCCATGTGAAGCACAGGGTTCAATCTTCAGCACCACACACACAAAAAAATAAAGGTATTGTGTCCATCTACAATAAAAATATTTTTTTAAAAAAGGTTATTTGTGGGCTGGGGATATAGCTCAGTTGATAGAATGCCTGCCTTGCATGCACAAGGTCCTGGGTTCAATCCCCAGCACCACACACACACACACACAAAAGTTATTTGTGGGAAAGTTTCTGCAAAGCAGGCAATCTGAAGGATGCAGCACTGGCAAGACATTAGGGTTATCAGAATTCTCTATACTGGGAGCTGGTGCCTGAGCTCCAGGTCCAGACTGATATAATTCCTCAGGCCAAGCATCAACATAGCAACTGGGTAATCTTGACCTGCACCTTTCACAGAAGTTCCTAGTACAAATGCAGCCACGAGGCAGTCAGAGATCATGATCCAAGTCACTGCTCTCCCACAATAACCAAAATCAGTTGGGGGTTTTGTAATGCAGGTAAGCAGGAAATCACCTGCACTGAAGCAGGCAGGGAAATCTGTGGCATGCATTCACCACATCCCTCCCTACTGCTCATCAGGAATGGTTGAGATAAAACTAACTCCCAGGTTAGTTCCCTCTGGGGAGGAAAAGACAAGACTAAACGTCCAACCATTGTGCAGGATTTAGGGGCAGAGGGTGGTGGCTGTGAGGGGCTGGTTTCTGTAAGAGTGTTTAGAGGAAAGGACTTTACTGCCTAGTTGTAGCTGGCCTTCATTTTCTGAGGACTACATAGAACTGTTTTAACACACACATGACCTACTTTTCATCTTTTTGGAGGTGCTCTATTTAGGAGCTAAATTAGTAGGCAAATAGCCATTTGGTCTGATTTCTAAATTTAGCAAAGGAGAAATGTTCCAAATGTTGATTCTACAGAGAATTACAGACCAATCTTGTACAAATAATTGTTTTGTCTGCATGTGACCTATACTTGACTTTTTTGTTTTTAAATATACATGAGAGTGTTTTGACATATTATACATATATAGAGTATAACTTATTTTAATTAGGATCCCAGTTTTGCAATTGTACCACATGGAGTTTCACTGGTTGTGTATTCATATATGTACATAAGTATACTTCACTTTCCATCCTAATTAGTCACTGAGAGCTCTTCCTACCTCCTAAAAAAGTTTTTGTGTTAATTTGAGAAATCCTATTTTGCCACCAAGAACACATAGTTTTGGCTAGTAAAAGGACCTGGGGAAAACAAAATTTGATGCCTTAAGAATAAACAAAAGGCAGCAGGGACACAAAAATCAATGATTTGGAGCACTTGCTGTTGTCTCTTTTCCTTTGCTCAGCCAGAACAAATGGGCAAAAACCCCTAATGCTGGACTTCTTGATAGGGAGTTGAAGTGTACATCCAGTATTCTACTTTCTCTGAAGGATGATAAAGGACTAGTTTCTGTCTCAGTCTTGGAAAGTTGACAGGACCTGGCATATTCTAGAAGTCCAGAGGCTGCTGAGAACAAAAGCTGGTGGTTTGCAGCTGCTCCAGAGGACCTACAGCACAGCCAAGGGGCCAATGTAACTCAGCAGCCTCTCCCTGGAGGAAGGGAACGAGGAAGAGAAGAACCAAGCCTGTGTCCAATGTTTGGACTTCTCAGGGGCTGTCTAAAGGATTGGAGGAATGATAGGACCTGACATACACTTGTTCATCTAGTCCTTCTTGTTTCTCTTATGCTTCTAACTTTTTTTCTGTAACAAATGACCATTTGTTGTTGCAATGAGATCACTGGTCTGCCACTACCAAACACGTTCTATCTGGAAGGCTCATCATTAATTTTCTCTTAGCTAAATAAACTGAGTAATAAGAAGCAGTGAAATAACTATATTTCCACTCTCCTATTACTAGTGCACCATTACACATATGTATAGGAAAACAATTACAATACATTGAAGAATTCTTTAAAGAATGTTCCCACAGTCTTTACTGAACTCTATATAATTCTTATTCTTTGAATTATTACATATTTCAAAATAAAAATTACATTAAAAAACCAGACCTTAAAATTGAAAACTAGGTGAAAAATCTTTGTTCATTTAAAATAAATTTTCAATTGAGTTCCCTAATTGTACATCTTTGGTATGCCATCTGCATTGTAATGAACATACAAACATGCTAAATAACAACAAAAGAAACAAAATATTGAGCTTTAGTTTTTTTTCCCCCATAGTAATATTGGTACTATTTGTTTAAACTAGAGTGAGAAAAGAAAGTAAAATTTTCAACAGATGTTAATATTGGGTTCAAGTCCAAAGCTTGCTTTGTTTTCTGTAAGAGAGTATCAGAAGATACTTTTTATTTTTAAACTTGTGAATAGTAACAGCATGAGAACCATTTTACCATAGTTTAGTGCAAACAATACTAAAATAGATAAATATAGGCGTTCTATCTCAGGGTTTGAAGCCAATACCTTGGGGTAGGACATATTTAACTTCAGAAGACCTAGTCTACTATTAGGATTTATCTTAAAATTTAAATTTACTTTTATTTTGGGGTATACCAATTATTACAATATGTACTAACCAAATAAAATAGAACTTTTCAATTCTTTCTTTGCTTTTTAAAATACAAGTGCCAGGGCTGGGGTTGTTGCTCAGTGGTACAGCACTTGCCTAGCACATGTGAGGCACTGGGTTTGATCCTTAGCACCACAAAAGGTAGTGTCCACCTACAAATAAAAAAAATATATTAAAAAAATACAAGTGCCAAATTATGCTCAACTGTCAAGCTGAATACAAGGAAAACTGGTCAAAAATAAGTTCATAATAATTAGCAAATACATCCTTAAAGAGTATAGTAATTCCTTATTTATCATAAGTATGTATATTCTAAAACTGATTGGTTTAATCTTTTTTTTTTTTTTGGTACTGGGGATTGAACTTGGGGGCACTCGAACACTGAGCCACATCCCCAGCCCTATTTTGTGTTTTATGTAGAGACAGGATCTCACTGAGTTGCTTAGCGCCTCACCGTTGCTGAGGCTGGCTTTGAACTCGCGATTCTCCTGTCTCAGCCTGTCAAAGTGCTGGGATTACAGGCTTGTGCCACTGTGCCTGGCTTGGTTTAATCTTTTGGGGAAAGGACCACTAATCAATACTTGCAGATATTTATAAATATAGAACACACTATCCAAAAGAACTTTCTTGAAGTTGAAAAGTTCTAAAAATTTCCCACTGTTCAAGGTGGTAACATTTTTAAAGATACATAAACACTTCTTAGTAAATGGGTTTCCATTTTACAATACTAACGCAGTCAATTTTATAAAGAAATGTTTGGGTAACCAAAGATGAATATCAATTCTGAAACTTCTTCAACAAGTGATGGGGTCTGTTTCTAGGCTTTTACCTGTCCTAGTCCTTTGACTACACTGACCAAGCCAGTACAATGCTGAAGTTCAGGCCTATCTATAAAAGAACTGGCAGATTCTACCTGTGGGGAACTGTACCACCTGATTACCCTAGAGTGAGCACAGGAAAAAGTTTTGAGAAATGGATCAGGAGGAGAGGCTAAGCCCTGTTTCTCACCATCTCCACAAAGGTACCAGGTATGTAAGTAGAGTCACCTACGACTTCCCAGCCCAGCCTAGCCTAGTTGAGTACCACTGAGTAATCTGTTATACCAACCGGAACAGATGAATCACCAAACTGTACCCTGCTTGAATTATTAGTCCACAAAATCAAGACATATAAAACAGTTGTTTTAAGTCAATAAGTTGTTGAGTACGTTTGTTGTTGTTGTTGTCTTGGAGCAATAGAGAGGTAACTGGACCAGAAAGCAATGGACGACAATAGCTTTTGGAAAGCAAGCACTTGTGAATCAAGATTCTTCTTCCTTTGAAAAAAATGTTTTAGTCACATTTATGAACCACTAAAAAGTGTAATCTTTCTTTTTATTTTTACCTCCTGATTAGTTTTTGAGACCTAAAATCATAATTTAACCATATTCAATTTGACTTAAAATAATGCACTTGCTGAAGAATAGAATGTTGGAAATAAAATTTAGAATGTTGGAAATAAAAATTTAAAAATTAAAAAAAAATTTAGAATGTTGGTGCATAGTACAACTTTTAAGTGACCAAATTTTTTTTCATATTTTACTTAAACTTAATATAGTCTCACAACATATTCAATTTTCAAATACCAAATACTTGCCTGAGAAAATAATTTACTACATTTGTATCTAGTCTACATGTATATGGCTGAATAGAGATTTATAAAAAAAATAACTTTCTCAGTTTGGAAGAATGTAAAAATCACATGCAGGAAAAAAAAAATCTAAAATTGTTTATAAAAAGCATAAAAATAAATCCAAAGCATAATTTATAATGAAAATACTATTAATACTATCATATAGCACAAATCTACAAAATAACATTTTCCTAAGTAATACTTTTCTAGTTCAAACATCAGGTAGAAATGTCACCTTTGAGGGACAAAGGTAAAAATGTTTATGATTATGTATATTGCTGAACATTATAAGCTTTCCTAAGATTTTGGAAATTCCTATTTTCCTCCTAGTGATGCTAAAGAATTGTTCCATTTTTATCAAAAAGCATAAATGCATTTAAAACTTGTTCTAAAAATACCATTTCAAACATCTCTGTTCACTTGGTCTTTGAGATAGAATTAGATCACAGGAATGCATCACTGTCTATGGCCACATTTGGTAAACATGCTTTTTTGGTGCTGGCCTTTTAAAGCCCTTTGGAAGATCTAGTAGCTGAACACCTCCTTCAATGACACTTTAAAAGCGCCCCAAACTTGTATTCTATCAGTGAGTTTCTGATTAGGTAATAAAAAAAAAAAGGTGCTACAAAAGGTACTCCCTTCATATTTGCAGTTAATATGATATTCACTTGAAAGTGGGGTATCTTTGATGCAATTTGAGAGCAAAACTTACATGCTTTACGTTAAAATTCATAATATTAGGATGCTACAATAAGTTCTGATGGTGAAAACTGTCATTTTATGTATATACACACAAAGACATAAAAGACTAATAATTTTCAGATAAACAGTGAAATATATGTTTAAGCATATTAAGAGAATTGCTCTAGAGATAACTTCAGAATGACAGTGTTTGATTTTCTACCAGACAGTATTGATATAAATGTAAGATATTAGACTGTGATTCTAATCCATGTGGAATCATGTAGTATACTAGTATTCATGCTTTGACAAAAACTACTTTCAATTATGTAATTACATTTAGGCCAAGAGTCTTATTTAGGAATTATGCACATCTTATGAGAGTGAATTTTTAAAATGTTACCTTGATGACCTCAAAATTCTGAATAAAAAAATTCAAAACCATGTAAAGCACTCATGATAAAAATGTTTTGATCATTCACCTTGAAACAAAGGGTCATAGCCCCTTCAGTTTGTTCCCTTGAGGAAGGACCTAGAACACTACCAAGTATTTATTTATACTGTTAATCTTTCTCCCAGCATTCCCCAAAGGGCCTTACCTACAACCTTACTGACCATATACTGGGAAAGGAAATAATCAGACCTTTGGGGAACACTGAAAACTGGTTCTGAACAGACGCTAATTCTAGGGAATTCAAATGTACACCAGTCAGAATATAGATTTATGGAGGTCAGATATTCAATGGAATTTTAGCTCAGGTCTGTCATAGTCAGCATAGTGGTTCCCCTGTGTCCATCCTGTGGTTACTTCTTCAGTTTTGGAATACACAATTGAAACAGACACCCTCAATAGTGGGCAAAGTCTCCACATAAGAAATTTGAGTAATTTGAGAATATAAACAAGGAAATAAGAGAAAATGTTCAAAACATTATTTTTTCCTTTTCCTGCATTATGGTATTTTGCTCTTAAAATTTTACCACTAAGTAACGATATAATTTTGTATACCAATGAGCCATCACAATCCAAGAAAAAATAGAAAAACCCTATGATGGTTCTCTTTTTCTTTAAGTCCTTGCTCAGAAACCACCTTCTCAGTGAGGCTTTCCCTGGGTACCCTATTTAAAAATGTAACTTAATCTGTGTCCTCCATACTCCCTCTTCATTGATTAAATCTTATCACTAACATGTCCTATTCATGTTTATTGCCTGAATTGCTTCCTTTTCATGTTTATTGCCTGAATCCCCCACTAAATTCCCTTCTAAAGAGAAGAGATTTTTCTGTTCTGTTCACTGACGTCTAGAATAAATGGTACAATCTCTAACACAATATACTGACTCAACAAATATTTACAGAACAAATAAATAAGTAAAACCAAGATAGTCCTGGGGGCTCTTTGGGAAATAATTCTCAACTAACAATAAATGAATGTCTTAATAACATCACTGAATATCAGAGAAAATATTCAGTAACCAATGCTAATGCCAAAAATTAGTTTTTCATGTTAACAAAAATAGAAATTGATATCAGATTTAGAAATGCACATCTATATATTTAATGAAAACTCTTAACTTTATAAAGTCAACAATGATGGATGACAATTTAGTTCTACTTAATTAGTAGGGACTGAATGCCTAAAAAGTGAAAACCAAACCAAAAAAAAAAAAAAAAAAAAAAAAAACAAGCTATATAGGCAGAAATGGGATGAGATGTTTCCTGATTCATAGATTAGCATTCTTTGCACAAAATTATGCTGTTACTGTATTAAAGAAAATGAATTGTCTTTTGCCAAATGTAAGAGAGGAATAACATGTAGAAGTTATATAGAAACAACAAACAAATACCCATAAAAACCAAAACAACAATAGGTTAGAAAAACACAGATTCTCTGACTCATTAAAAATAGGCCTGTCACTCATGGTACACACACTTGTAACCCCAGTAACTGGAGAGGCTGAGGCAGGAGGATTGCAAATTCAAAGCCAGCTTTAGCAATTTACTGAGTCCCTGTCTCAAAATGAAAATAAAAAGGCCTGGGGATGTGGCTCGGTGGTAAAGTGCCTCTAGGTTCAATTCCAAGTACAAAACAAAACAAAATAAAACAAAACAACACAAGACAAAACTCCATGCAACATAACAACTTCATAGTTAATAAGTTCAATAGTAACATAGTAACAGAAGACAAACACATAAGAAAAACTGTACCTGGGTTTTCTTTTTCCTTTGGAAGAAAACAAAAATATGTAAAAATGTTTATCACTTTAAAGAGGCTTGACCATTTTTAGTGTTCATGTCAGAATTTTTATGGCATATAATCAGCTGTAAAACTAAGGTATGGACATAATGAGCTGAGCAGGAGTTGAAAAATGAGACTATAGAACTATTTGAGTCATGGGGTTCAAGCTCTAGGATCAAAGTGTGCTTAAATTTGATTCCTTAAGCCACTGAAAACTCTGTGAAGACACAGAATGAGCTGCATTAAAAAATCACTTAGTTTTATTTTGCTGGATAAAGCCATATACCTCGATAGAGTATTTTCAATTACATGATGGCTCAAAGTATGTATGAATTCAGAGAATGTTGAGACTTAATGCTTCACAATACTGAGAATTTAATCTTTCATTTGAAAGAATAAAATCTATCCAGTGAAGTTCCAATTATAGTTTTCATAATGAATTCTACTTATTGCTTCCTGGACCAATCAATTCCATTAATGGATGATTATCTCTCCTAAATCATAACTCAAGCAGAAATGACACTATTTTACCAATGATATTTATATCAGAAACAATTAGACAATGAGCCCACTATGTTTGCATGCATTTTATGCATAGCACCTGGAATTCTGGGGGAAATACCTGAGATAATAAAAATGCATACAAATATTAAGATAAAAATATATGCTTTCCATTTCAGACAAATCAGTGAGAGTAGGAGAGAGAATACAGTTCTGATTTTTACAGTGCAATGGACAGAGGTAGAAGAGGAAAATCAACAAACTCTTGAATAAAATTCTACAAAATCATATGAAAGATTCTAAAGGTTCCCACTTTATGTGGCAAACATGTACAATAAAAATAACTGAGATTATTCAAATGAACATAAACCTCAAGCCATGACAGTAATTCTAGCCAGGCATGTGGCACACACCTGGAAGGCTAAGGCAGGAGGATGGTGAGTTCAAAGCCAATCTCAGAAATTTAGTGAGACCCTGTATCTAAATAAAATATAAAAAGGGTTAGGGATATGACTAAATGGTTAAGTACCCCTAGGTTCAATCCCCAGTACCTGGGGAGGAAAAAAAAAATAATTCCATTTCAAACTTGCTTTCAATAGTGGTAATAGCATCAAAACATAATATAAAGTCTCCCAAGACAGTTAAGTGGGAAAATACCTATTTATTTAAATAAAATGAAAAACTCCAGAGTCATTATGGATTTTAGATATAAAAAGTATCAAAAGGAATTTTACAATATTTTTTTCATCTCACTTGACTATTTTCATCCAAATGACCTCAATTTCTGGCCTGTAAAATAAAATTTAATATTTCTAATTTTAGACACTACAAATTTAAAATAAGTTCTATTTAACAAGGGCTTTAATGATACTTGTAGGTTTGGTCAGATTTAATGATATCATTAATAAAATTTTAAGTATTTTCACACATGCACAACAAATAAACCGCATGCTCTGCTGAACTTTCAAAATGTATTTTAATCTCATTCCAAACAAATAAAATTTCTAGATACAAATACATCTCATTCAAATCACTTTTTAACATACATTCAGCAACTTAAAATATTATAAGGATCTCAATATTTTCATCTTTTATAATCTCAATATATTATATATTTAATATATAATATATACAATACATACATGTAGTCAGCAGGATTACAAAGTAATTTTTTAAGTCTGATCAGTACTGATAAATATTTTTAGACAATTAAAAGAAACTATCTAGATCACAGAATAAAATAAAATATGGCAGGGCCAAACCTAACAGCAAGACCGCAAATGTTCACATGGCCAATACTTTTAAAAGAACTTTCAACTTAGGTAGAATACAATTTAAAACAACATTTTTGCTACTCTCAAGCAGCAGTACTTAGAAATATCAAGCACATACAACTCCACTAAATTTAAAGGAACTATGCAGCTTTCCTTACTGTAATATACAGTAGCTATCTCTTCCTTTCTGTTGGATTTTTGTTGTTTGAAGAGTAACCAATATATTACCAACAAAAGGACTTTAGTTCTTTTCTCTCCCCTAAAGCATGGCTCAGTTTGAAGATTGTTCTATAGGCAGCCACTAGGACTGCCTTAATACCATTAAGAGCAGTACCTTAATACCATTAAGAGCAATCAGTAACTGGAGTCATATGAGAAGTTTGAAAGACTGCTGGAGGTTTCTGTAAACCAAGGTAATCATAAGTATTACCCCTGCAGATAGCCCTCTCACATTAGTTAATACAGTAAGTTAAAATTTCAATGACACAGTGTAATAGTTAACAATCCATCCTGTGATTTTAAATATTACAACATTAATTCACCCTGAGAATACAGAGGAAGCATTTAAAACAAGATACTTTGATATGGTTTTTTTTTTTTCCTTTGTATTTGCTTTCTTCTGGTTTTTGTCAGCCCTTCAAGGGCACAGATACTTGAATTCAAAGTGTGACTTGGATAACCTTTTTTGTTAACTGAGATTCATGCCACAGTCAGATACTGATGATAGAAGAGCCCAAAAAGGCTTGTAGAAAAGAGGCAAGCAGCAATCCACCATGTCAAAAATGACAGAAGTCCTCGAAAAAGGAGAGGAGTAAAAATGTTTTTTAAGCTGCTCAATGCCACTGTTATTTGCGTAACAGTTACCTTCATCTTCCCATCAGTAGATGGTAATTCAGAGTAAACAGAATTGGAGTGTAGACTATTATCCACTGGCAAGGTAGAGATAGATTCTGGATAAATCCCCCAGGAATGATTACCTAGAAAATTCAAGACACAAAACTTGAAGAGTAACTAATTCCAAAGCTTCTTACTTAAAAAAAAAAGAAAAAAATCTTAACCTATATTTGAAATTAAGAACAATAAGTATTGGTACAATAAATCATTTTAGATTGAAAATATAAATAGTAGTTTTTCTACATAAAGAATATACTTATATTGACCAGACTATATAATCTGTTCTCATCAGTAAAGCAAAAAGCCTTATATACTTTTAATTAACTACAGTAAAACCTGGTAATATAAAAAACAATTTTTTCCTTGTATAAGACATGAATCAACTGCCTCTACTGGAGCAATAGGGACAGATTCAATAACTTCTTAGAAATCTTTTCAAACTCTACAACATCAGAATAAATTTCTTTCTCAGAAACTATGATTTCAATGTGAGAAACTATTAATAGCTTCCAGAAATTTTTTCATCATATACTTTCCTACGCTGCATAGGATATGAGTCACATAATTTACAACTAGGCTACCTACCCCCTTTAAGTTCCACAGATTCCTAAAGGGCATTTACAACTATCATCAGTTTATGGCCTCGACTAAATCCACCAAGTAATACTTCTAGTTTCTTTGGGCTTCCTAAACCCACATGATGGCAAGTTTGCCTCATAAAAGCAAAGGAAAATGATCAGTGTAATAATGGATCATTCTTGAATAATACCAACAGGAACTTTGACAGTAAAGAGACCTGTTGGAGAACTGTGCTCTTTCCCTGAAAAACCTTTGCCATTTCAACCTAGTTATCTAAAAATCAAACTTAACAGAGGATTCCACAATTTATGTAAGTTTACAAATACCTTGTAATAATTTAAACATTAGACACTAACAAAATCTTAAATCACCTTCTTATGTAACACAGAAGTAATGAAAATCAATAGTGGCAAGTTACTTATGAACTCTTAAGTAAGTTCATTAAGTAAATCTGAGAATTAAGCTTTAGTAAACAATTATTGTAAGTAAAGTGCATGTTATAAAACCACATGGACCTGAGTTCTCAAAATCAAGATGAGGAATTAACTTCTATGGCTCAAACTTTCCCATGCTTCCTCTTAAACTTTTAAAGAGAGAAACAGTTTACATGGCATATTTCTCTGCAAGTGACAGAAAGCATTATTAATTATGGGTAGAAAGTAGAAGATGTTTCGTAGCCACTGGGGTATTCATACCTAGTGTTTTCAAAAGCAGAGTTGTGTGAAGCAGCATTACCAGAGGTGCCACATACTGCAGGGCAATGACACAAAGGTAATAAAAGACTCGAGCCACCTGTAACCAACAACATTCTTAAGTATCTGATACAGCTCACATGCAGTGAATTATACTTTCATACAATTATTAAACCAAAATGTGTGAGACAAGTAAGCCTTACATGGGAAGAAAGCTAAATGTTATTAAGTTTGCACTTCATTATAGATGTTTAGAATGTGAACTATTACAATAAATTCCTTTTAAAAGTTCTTAATGTATTTAAAATGGAGGAAATAACAAATACGTTTCCAATGGTATAAAATCAGTTATATTTCAAAGATAAAACAAAATGTTAAAATCTCTAAGGACAGCCACCTCGAACATCAAGCAATAGCAGGGAGTCTACATAAACATAAACCCTTCATTAATAAAAATATTAAATCCTCATTCTACATGAACATATTTCTTCATATGAAGAATATGAAAATATATAAAAGGTAAAAGAAAAAAAGTTTTCAACTTGATAAATGTCTCTGACTATGGAGAATCCGAAACAGGAGACCCAGTACCAAATCTTTAAAAAACATATAGGTCCACTATAGTGGGGGATGGGTTCCTAGCTTTCTCCTTCTCTGGAATCTCCACTAAATACTTACATTTCATGTTCAAGTACATGGAATAATGTTAAAAGAAATATATTTAGCAGTTAAACTGGTAATTTCAGTCATTAAAACTGATTTCCTACCCTTTAAGTCACCAAGTCTGGACAGTATATTAAAATTAGAGGGATTCTCCTTTAGCAACAGTAAGCATATAACAGCTTTGCATCACCCAATTATATGACACTTGAAACACTTAAGACAACAAGAGGAACTGAGACCTTTTCTTAGCACCAAAATCAGATCAAGGTTTCTGATACACACTGGCCTAAGATTGTCCCATTTATCTATAATAAGAATATCATGGGACAAAATACTACTTATTAAAGGAAACCATCAGTTTTTTTTTTTTTTTACACAACAGTTTTGGCCATTTTTCATTTGAATAATGATATATAACTTACCATTTTCTGTAGCTCAACTGTACTTATTCGGCCTGCTTCTTTCTTCATCTGATCCACACACTTCTGGGCTAAGTTTAAATATGCTTGCAGGTGACTACGCATCATGGCCAATCGCAAAGCACACAGCAGGATTATTAACCAGAGTCGTAGAGTATCAAATGTAGCTTCTGTCATTCTACAGGTCAAAAAGTTGATATACTGCTCTCAAAGACCATAGTATGCTAGCATACTAGTTATGTTATTGTTTACCATATAAGATACAGGAAATCTATACTTAGGCTAGAGTAAGTTGGAGACCTAAAAGAGGAGAATCTCATTCTGCTATAGATAAATATTTTCACTTTCATAACACACTCAGATAAATGCATCACAGAAAGCATAAGTGAAAATCACCCATAAGACAAAAGTAGAGCAGATCCTTTTTTCTATCTATTCTCATCCAGTAAATCTGGCTGTGACATGAAAAGAGAAGTTGGGTTCTAAGGGAAAGAAATAAGGAAATCCTAGCAAACTGCCTGCATAGAGTCAACCCCCAAACAGGTTCCCATGTCACTCATATATAAGTGGCTGCAAGTTTTGTCGATCATATAAATATTTTGGAGTCTTTCACTGTGTTATTTCTAATTGAGACCACTGGAAAATCTATAATTCCTATACATTATAGTTCTATGTGAGTCCTCAAGGATAAGTTTAGGATTCTAGGTAAGAAGATGTATTCTTAGAAATCTTTTCAAAACCTAGATCACTAATGAGAGTTTCCTTAAGTATTGTAGAATGAAGATACACTTTCTGATGTCCTTTTGGGGTTTAATGTTTTTTAAAAAGATGATGGATTCTGTTTTGATAAAGAGGACTACACTAATTTGAAAGTAATAACTAGAAAAACTCTGGTATTTAGTCTAATCTCTAGCACATTATCAGGCACTTAACCCATTAGGTCCCACTGTTCCAGATGTGGAACATGTATAAAAATTTAAATTGAGCAGCAAATGTACCACTTATGGTAACTTATGAAATATAAATCATTTTTTAAGAGTTCCATTCTTTTGAGAAAATAGACAAGTGATTAAAGCATTTGAAAAAAAATGTATTTCCAAATACATATATATGAAAATATATAAAAATGATACATCAACTCTAGATTATGATTTCCAACCTATTTTAATAGACCTGTCTCAATTTCATTGAAATATTTGCATAACTAAACTTGAGACTTCATGGGTTATTATGACTGTTAAAATGCATGGACTTATCTCACAGACAGGATCTGGAACTTATAGGGGTCTCCCTAAAATTCTTAAGAACATAATGGTAAATGATATATAAAAAAAGCACAAATGGAAAAAAATTTTTAAAAATTTTAAAAAATTTTAAAAATTATTCTTCAGTCATTCTGTGCAGTAGCAAGCATCTAGGAAAGAACTAAATGCCCAATATAGGAAAAGTTGCTTGCTAAATTATGTTGTTGAATAGGATAGAAAACAGAAAAGTTAGAGAGCACATAAAAGTATATATGATTTTATCTGAAAAATTTATGAAGTAGAAGTCAGAAAAGAGAATAGGGGACAACAGCTTTATAATGTATGCTCTTGTTTCCTTTAACAAGGTGATGAGTGCATGAGGACACAGAATTTCAATGGAAAAACACTGATGGCCAGAAAAGATAAAGGCATAACATTTTATCAATACATGTCCACTATAATGACTAATGAAGTGAAGAAGCCAGTCATATAAAAGTAACTGTAAAACAAGACACAAAGCCTTCTACAGCCTTAAAGCTTTCCACTGCACCTATAAATGATACTGTGCTCCCTAGAGTTGTGCAACAAGGAGAATTGACAGGCAGTATCCTGAAGACAGCTACTTCAGTCTTTAAAGATAACAGATAATGAAAACGAAGAGAACAGAATAAAGCTTGAATCAGAAATTTACTTGCTTAGATTATGAGTTCAGGATTTGGGAAAACAGTCATTAAAAAGTATCTTCTAATTCAGATTCAAGTAACACCATAAACATTTGATAAGTTGATATGATCAAGTATCTCAAGGATCCTGAGCTAGGATAAAACACATGGGTAAAGGATAGGAAGAAGACATGCCCTAGTGATCCTGAACTCATTTGGGCTTTATTGCATATGCCTTTTTGACTTTCTTTTCCTGAGGTTATGAGCACCCATGAACTGTTTCTTCATTCTATTTTTCTGATGCTGTCAGAACACATGGATGGATTTAAATACATTTAGAAGTTGAAATAGCATTACATCATTTTTTGCTTCTGACTACAAATAAAGACTTATCCACAAACTAATCTGTCTGTGTGACACAGAAGAATCTGTCGCTTGTTTTTCTCTTCGTTCTACTCTCTTTGATTTATGGGCAGCTATTCTTTCATCTACTGCATGGACTTCAGATTTCAAACAAAAATATAAAACCACCTGACTAATCATTTAATTGTTAATTCACAGTTGAGGAATAGGAATGAAGCAGATTAAGACTATAATTTTGTTTGAACTGTTTTTGAAACAGATCAGTAATGGTATATAACAAATGGAGGGAAAAGCCATAGAAAGATAACCATAGGTCTTTATGTATACAGTGGAGAAAGAAAGGTGTGTAAAACCAAATGTTTGATATATGCCAAATCTGACTGAGTAACCTTAGCCAAATTATTTAATTTATGAATCTGATACTTCATCTAGAAAATGGGATGAGAAGCCCAACAACAAATGGATAATTACTATATGAATGAAAGAGATAAAACACGTGAAATATCAATACATAGCATAATGACTGGCATATAATAGAGATATCATAAATGCTAATTTCCTTGTTTTCCCAAATTTACTATATTTAAAATCAGAGAACATAATTTCAAGAGTATGAAATCCAATTTCTATGACTAAACTTCAAGGAAGGATTGGGAATGCTTTCAGCTTCCAAGACATGACTTAGCAGTTTTTTTTTTTTCCCTGAGATTTTATCCAGAAGCCTAGTATCCTTAGAATTACTTTTAAATACTTTAGGAACCTGTCAAGTTAAAATTACTATTAAGGTTTAGTTGTGTGTGTGTGTGTGGGGGGGGGGTACGACATTACTTCTTTAGGGAGTATTTCTCCAGTTTGGTAGGATTAACACTAAAAAGAGTATTTGTCATGTCATCGCTGACTACATACTCTAAGACAAAGTTGTACCAAGATCTAAAAGAAGTATATAATTATAAAATGCACACTAGAGTCAATGACTAGTCAAAATTTTCTATTTTAAAATCTGATGAGGCAAAACAGTGAAAGGAACATTTATTAAACACTTAGTTCCAGCTGGTTGTATTACATGTGTTCTTTCATTTAATTCCAATGATAACTCTGAGAGGTAGATACTATTATGGGGAAACAGGGGCTCAGTGAAGTTAAATAATCTGCCTCAAGTGATGGTTTTAGTGAGGACCAAACTGGAGTTTGAACTGGCTCTACCTGAGCCTTTCTAATACTTTATCACATCAAGTACAATTATTAATGCCTTTTAATAAAATGTATATGTTTCCTTGTCATCTTCTGTTAAAATACAGTTGTGTAACTGGAGAAACATTAATTAGTATTAGAAAATAATGTTAATTACAATGAAAATGTTAATTTTCTTAAGTGTGATATTATTATTACAGGAAAATATCTTTCTTTTAAAGATGCAAACTATAGTAATTAGCAATAAAAATGTTACATCTCTTGTTTGAGAAACACTTTATCAAAAAAATAGATGAAGCAAATATGAAAAATGTTAACAATTCTATACACATGAAAATAAGTGTATGCATTTCCATGTATACTACTCTCTCTTTTTTTTTTGGTACTGGAGATTGAACTCAGGGGCACTCAAACCCTGAGCCACATCCCCAGCCCTATTTTGTGTTTTATGTAGAGACAGGGTCTCACTGACTTGCTTAGCACCTCGCCGTTGCTGAGGCTGGCTTTGAACTCGTGGTTCTTCTGTCTCAGCCTCCCTTGTGCCACCGCGCTGGGCTTATACTACTTTTTTCTTCTGCAATTTTCACAAATAAAAAAATAATACTGAATAACTATAGAAGGTATCTAAACAGAGGCTTTGTGGTAGAGTCTCTGTCAAGCATGTACAAAGCCCTGGGTTCAAATAATAGCATCAACTGGGGTGGGGGGGACAACGACACATTGAAGCCACTGGTACAACGACAGCAGAAAAATGCCATATGACAATTGAGCATTAAGGAAAAACCTAGAAGTGTAAAAGCCAGTAACAGAAAAGGGTAATAATCCTTAACATTCATTAAGGAAATTCACAAAAAGGTTAAATGATGGACTATAGCTTCAAGTTTATGACTAGCTTTTAGTATTTCTATTAATGTTTAAAAAATACAGTGTCCTAACTTTATCCTTAAGAAACTTAAATATAATAAATAACATTCAGGAAAGCAGTTCTGAATTATAATGAAACAAAAATTAGCCCTCAAATAATCATACTTACAAAGGGACACTTTCTTTACCCAATGGTGGGTTCATAATGTAGTCTTTGGTGATTGGTTTTACCCAGAGCAGAACCATAAATAAAGGTGCCAAGAAGTTGATATGAAGTAATGTTCTGAAAGTATGCAAGAAATAAACATAAAATTCCAGAAACAAAATGTACAGAAGTATAGAAACTTGATTATTTCATTGATCATTATCAATTAAAACACTGATTTCAGTCATTAAGAAACTACATTATCTTAATTTTTCACATAAGAACATTGAGACTCAGGAAAGTTTAGTGATTACTCATGGCAATTTAGCAGGTGAGGGCAAATCTTTGACCAAAATCCAGATTTGTTCACTTCTATTCTAGTATTCCCATATTAGATCCATGATTCAATTAAACAGGTACTTTAATGATCCTCTAATTTTATATAGTGAACGAATCCAATGGATCGATACAGAGAAACCTTTCAATGTGTAATGATCACATATAATGTTTACACTATACTGCTAAAATCACAAGTGACTCACACATTTGCATTTCTTCTTGGACTATTATGAATATTTTCCTATCCTATACAAATCAACAAATTTTACTTTACTCTCGATAAGGTAAGACACCTAACATAGCAAAGGGTTTTAGGTCTGAGCTGTAACTTTATTATTAATTGCTAAGTTTGTGTCCTATATACAAATGAGTGGCTGGTAAAAATTTTTCTTATTTTAGAAAAATTCTTCAGACTATTTTAACTATCAGCTAACAGAAGGTCTAAACTAGAGGGTTTGAAATGTATACAAACACATATATTTTAAACTATTACTACACAGGAAAGTGATAGTGATCTATGTGAAGAAAAAGGGCTGGGTCAGAAAGCCATAAATGCTTGGCAATGAAACATGGAACTGTAGTTATAACCCTTGGTATTAAAATAAGTTATGGTGCCTAACCAGGGGATGAAGACAACCCTGTTCTTTGTGCCAATCATGTTTCTCACAACAGAATTAGCTTGCCCACACTCTTATATCTGGGTAGAGTGCTATAATACAATAAGGGACTGCAATAAATTGAAAGTAAAATAAACCCCCTCACATCCCAAAAGGAAAAAAGCTTAAAAAGAAGCTACATTTTTTACTGAAAAGGACACTAAAACGTGCACTGTGCAACACCTCTCCCCAACCACTGGCTGCTTTAAATGTTTTTTATAAAGTGATTCTTTCATCCCACAGCCTTGGTAAACCATTGGGTGCGGGGGAAGAAAGCAGCAGTATTAGGTATGCAGTGTTGCTAGGGAACACTCTACTTTCAAGGAGCAGCCCACAGCGGTTTCAGTAGCTTGTGAAGGGCTCCCCTCCACCCACCCTTTTCAGCTTATTTAAATCATAACACTGGGGTTAGTGGACTGAAGTGTGTGTGTAGAGAGGAGGGGGAGACCAGGTTTTGTCTTAAAGAAGCTATTAGAGGAGCCAATAGTGGGAGAAAAGCAGGATGTAGCTAATAGCAGGCTGAGTAAAAGGAGGAAAAAAAAAGAGGGACGAAGAAGTGTGTAGTAGGAGATGAGAATAAGTAAACACACGTACAAGGAATATGTAGAAAAATGGAGGTAAAGGAAAAAAGATGATCACAACTAAATTAAAAAGAAAACAGAATTAGAAAAAAAAACAGAATCAGCATCATTAAATATAGGATTTTAAAGAGCAGTAATGTTTAGGGATATGATTGCCTACAAACTTAATGACTATGAACATGTATATCAAAGTAGAATATTCTCAAATTGGCTTCCAATGCAAACAGAATTATGAGACAGGAATTTGGATCTGGATTTGAAGTGAAGTACATTATCAGCCTGCCCTTTTGCCAAGGCATCTACATCAACAACACCACAAAAACTGTGACAACCACAAGCACTGTAATGAAGTTCTTTGAATTATATGTAGAGATTCAATATGATTTCTACATTTCAGAACTAAAATACAATTTGGTAGTTAAAAGTAACCTATTACAGAACACTGCATTACTGTAACTACAGCATTAGCAACCCCCAATAAAACAATGGAAATTTTACCAAAAGCCTACCAAATAGATTAATAAAGGAAACCAACATCTTTTATATACATAACTTTTAGTTTTGAAAAAATCTTAAAGTATTTTAAATAAAAATAGTTAATTATTTAAGTAAACACATACAATTTATAAGAATATTTTTAGGTAAAATGATCTGATTTTCAAAAGGAAATTTCCCATAGATCCTCAGTTCAGGTGTGGAGACTAAAATATCATAAGCTTCTGGACAAAAGAGAACTAATATAAATATAAAAGAGAAATGCAATAATTCATGTTATTTCTTTTTTTAACACAAGGCTTAAAATTTAGAAGTGAATGAGAGAAACTGCTTATAGTTGAGAGAGGAAGTGGTGTGACATCAAATGGTTATTTGATTATTAAATTTCAATATAGAAATTTATGATTTAGTACAATAATATACCTTCATTAAGATGGAAAACATATATTTATCTGCATGTGCTTATGTACATTTTCCGCTTACTGTGTAATTTTTTCTGTTGCCAAATTCAGGGCATCCAGATGCATTTGAGCCAGCCGTAATCCAGGAAATGTCAAAAAAGCCCCAATGAGTGAACAGAAAATAGCCAGGAAAAATTTGAAAGTAAGTTTTGAAACAGGACCCCTAAAAATAAAGTTTTAAAAAAGAAGATGATAAAGTTTTACAGTTAGCTCTCTTAAGAACTACTTTCTTCTAATCAATCACGCTATAAACACAATAACAGTAAAATAAAGAAAGTAAATGTCTACAAAAAGACCGTTCTTATTCAAGTGCATATAATGGATCTTGGTGAACTGTAAAGTAAACTGTAAGGTAAATCAGGCACCTCTTTAGGGGCATTTCTAACAACTCAACCTACATATTCAATATAGAACTGCTACATGACTTAGACATAAATTTAGTTTCATCTCAATAGGCAAGAAATTAAGTAAGAACAAATCACCATGAGAATTTTATGAAAGATTCAGACTTTAAACAGCTGGAAAAATGAGTAAGGATGTTTCTAGAAGTGATGTTCCACTTAAAAAGAATTATTTTTATGATTTAAAAACAATCATTTAAAGTAAATACTGCTTCATTAAAAATGGAAAATTTGAAATTTAAATAATGCTTAATTTTTCAAAAACTTACTGAGATTCTAAACCTTGCTTTTCAAGAAACTGCATGGCACTGTCTGAAAAATTTGTAAACCCTGCAGGGGAAAAAAAAAAAGATTACTCTTATCATAGTGGTGAAATACAGACTCTCCTTGGAAATAAAATGCTAGGAAATAGTATCTTAAATTTTGAAATGACTAGCTTAGCTCTTTCATGTGTTAATTAGTATGCCATAATGCAATAAAATTTGGTTATTAGCAGGGAACAGTCTTTGAAAACATCCCTTTGATATTTGTACATTCCATGAGTGTGCATAAAATTTGCATTAATTCTTTATGTGAGTAAACTTTAGCAATACAGAAACTTAGTTAACTACAAGTGGAAAAATAAGGGGACGATATTTTTGGGAAAGGTTAACTAAAAAAAAAAAACCTAACTGAAACAAAAAACAAAAACACAAAAGGAGCTGGGTGTGGTGGCACAAGCCTGTAATCCCAGCACTTAGGGAGGCTGAGACAGGAGAATCGCGAGTTCAAAGCCAGTCTCAGCAACGGTGAGGCGCTAAGCAAGTCAGTGAGACCCTGTCTCTACATAAAACACAAAATAGGGCTGGGGCTGTGGCTCAGGGTTTGAGTGCCCCTGAGTTCAATCTCCAGTACCAAAAAAAAAAAAAAAAAAAAAAAAAGGCAAAAGGAAGCCAAGCATAGTGCCACATGCCTATAATCCTAGCTACTCAAGAGGCTGAGGTAGAAGGATTTCAATTTAGAGGCCAGCCTGGACAACTTAGTTGAGACCCTGTCTGAGAATGAAAAAGAAGACTAGGATGTAGCTCGGTGGTAGAATGCTTGCCTAGCATATGTGAGGCCCTGAAGGTCAATACTCAGTACTGCAAGCAAACACACAAATAAACAAAGGAAGAATTCATTTAAAATAATAAAGTTAAATTATTTAAAACAGTGCAGTATATACCTCAACCCTAACTTTAAGCACTTATCAGTCCTAAAACTTAAATATTGAAAAACTACTAATGCTAGACAAAGCAAAACTTATTTTTAAAGTTGTATGAAACTATTACCTGTTTCAAGTCCAAATTCCAGATAATTCTCTGTTACAATCAAAACTGCCATTGCTTTGACGAAGAAAAAAAATCCAAAGGTGACACAAACTGATCTTTCACCACCATCTTCTACTTTAAAATAGTGTGTAGTTAATGAAAATAGAACTTTGCTGCAGAAGGAAAAGTTCAGGAAAAACCACAAATAACTTTGTGGGAGCTATGCACAACCATCTTTACAGGATGTGAACCCCAACAGAATTTAACCACAACATTTATTTGGATTTGACATGTTATCTATAAGATGACCTTAGGAAAAAAAATTAAAAACCAATGAAAATCTGAATGGTTTTCCAGGAAATATAAAAACAGGGTAAATCAAAGTGAAGTTTATAACACTTTTAAATTAAGGAAAAGTATACTGCAATTAAGTTGCAATAAGGGAATGTATCTGTCATTTAAATTGACTCAAATTTTACTAGGAAGTAAATATAGAAATTTTTTATAATAGGTTCTCAGTGACATGAAAAGCCAGAGTAACGGTTATATTAGGGCACTGTCTTCACTGGGCAAGTCTACTGAACAGTTTACCTTTATAATTAAACATACAACACACCTCACAGAAATCATGTGCAATCACCCAACAATTTATAATTTGAGAATTACCAATAGCTACTGATGATCTATCATATGAAAACATAGGTTTAAAGGAAAACAATAATCTCTAGATAAAGCAAGTTCCAACTGAATATTCAAAAACAGTCCAACTGTCAACATGCTCATCTATTAAAACTACCAAAGAGATCTAAAGCCAACCCACAATAATAATTCATTTAGTCAGGATCAAATAAGAACATGATTCCAAGCTAGAACTCATATCTCTCTTACACGACATTGTTCTCTATAAAAGCTTAAATCAAGAAAACAAAAAAAGGTATTTGACAAACAAATCTAGAAAAGCAACTTCTAACACTGATATTATGTCAAGCACTGGAAATAATCGTCATTCAGTGATATGGTTTGAATGTGAGATGTCCCCCAAAAGCTTACATGTGAAACAATGCAAGAAGGTTCAGAGGAAAAATGAATAGGTTGTGAGTCTTAACCTAATCAGTGAATTAATCCCCTGATAAGGATTAACTGAATGGTAACTGAAGTGGTGGAGTGTGGCTGAAGGAGGTAGAAATTGGGGCATAGCTTTGGGGTATATATTTGTATGTGGCAAGTGGAGACCCTCTCTCTCTGCTTCCCGGTCACCATGTGAGCTGCTTCCCTCTGCCACACTTTTTCGCCATGATGTTTTGCCTCACCTGGAGTCCCAAGGAATGGAGCCCACCTTCTATGTACTCAGACATCTGAAACCGTGAGCCCTCAAATACACTCTTCCTTCTCTAAAACTGTTCTGGTCAGATCTTTTAATCACAGCAGCGAAAAAGCTGACTAAAACATTTAGTATATGCCATGTACCAGGTATTACTAATTAACTCATTTGTTCCTCACATTAGCTATGCTATTATGCTTGTTTTACACACAAAAACAAATACACAAACCAAAAATAAGAACATCAAAAACCCTTTAAAATAAAAACCTAGCCAGGCGCAGTGGCTCAAGCCTGTAATCCCAGCACTTAGGGAGGCTGAGACAGGAGAATCACGAGTTCAAAGCCAGCCTCAGCAATGGCAAGGTGCTAAGCAACTCAGTGAGACCTTGTCTCTACATAAAAAAAACCACAAAATAGGGTTGAGGATGTGGCTCAGTGGTTGAGTACCCCTGAGTTCAATCCCCAGTACCAATAAATAAATAAATAAATAAATAAATAAATAAATAAATAAATAAATAAATAAATAAATAAATAAAATAAAAAAATAAACCTGTGGCAGAGAGGTTAAGTAAAAACTTCAAAGTCCCAGCTAGAGTTAGAGACAGTGGGATTTAAAACTAGGCAGTCTTGGGGCTGGGATTGTAGCTCAGTGGTAGAGCGCTTGCCTCGCACGGTGAGGCCCTGGGTTTGATCCTCAGCACCACATACAAAGCAATAAAATAAAGACATTGTGTCCATCTACAACTAAAAAAATATTTTATTTTATTTTATTTTATTTTTTTAATATTTTTTT
This sequence comes from Xerus rutilus, assembly GCA_028644305.1. Lineage (NCBI taxonomy): Eukaryota > Metazoa > Chordata > Mammalia > Rodentia > Sciuridae > Xerus > Xerus rutilus. The sequence goes on from CM053405.1 coordinate 62,979,160, forward strand.
AGTTGTAGATGGACACAATATCTTTATTTATCTATTTATTTATTTATTTATTTTTATGTGGTGCTGAGGATCGAACCCAGGGCCTCACGCATGCGAGGCAAGCGCTCTACCGCTGAGCTACAATCCCAGCCCCTAAAAAAATATTTTAAAAAAACAAAACTAGGCAGTCTGAATCCCATCTGTATACTTAATAATTAATTATACTGCCTCTACAGACTGTACACAGCACCTATCCACAGTTACATGTAGTAGTTCAGAACCATGAAGTCTTTTCAAAATAGAACTACCTTGGACATAGTAAACAGCTCAAAAATTCTCAGTATCAGTTTTTTAAAAGTATTGAGCATTAGGGTAAGAGGCGGCTAACTTGTTTTTATAAAAAGAGATATATTTTTAAGTCTTCTAAATCTGTAAAACCAGCAATCTCAGCAAAGTATAATAAGAATTTAAAATAAATAAGAATACTCAGCAAAGTATAATAAAAGTAATATTTATACTCGTTTTTATCTTTCAATGCAGTATTTAGGGATATTTCCATGTGTTATTCCCTCCAAATTCTTTCTAAAATCACTAACATTGTACAAGTTTTCCCTAAACTTTTGTTTGTCAACCCATCTATTTTAGCTAACAGCTTCTAAATCATGTAGAAGCAATAAACACTGCAGAAGTCCTGATTCTACGATATCAAGCTTAACCATAATTGTTGAATTTATATGAAGTCAATTTCAATTAAAATGATTAATAGAAGTTTAGAAGAAGTACATTTAACTTCCATGTCACTGCAAAAAGAATGTGATTTAAAAAAAAACTTCTTCATGGAATCAATGAATACAACCTACCATTATTTTTGTCTACATTTCTACCTTAATTTCTCAGATTTTCCATTTATACTCTCACCTTAAAGGCACACACTGGTAGACTACAGTTACATCCTAAAGAAAAAAGCTAAGAAGGTTATACATATTGAGGGACTAGGACACTGACTATAATCTAGGGTCTCCAGCTAGGGGAGAGAACAGGCAAGTTCCGTTTTACCATCAATACAAAATCAAACTATTACCCTGGCTAAATACATATTATCTGAGGCCCAGGGGCATAGCTCAGTGATAGAACATCGGCCTAAATATGAAAAATCCTGGGTTCAATGCCAAGCATTACACTTAAAACACACACACACACACGCACGCGCGCACACACACACACACAGTTTGTAATGAAAAAATGCCTCTGATAGCCACATGTGTATAGTAGGAAGAAAAAAGATTAAAATGTATTTATCCAAACCATGGAAGTTATCCAAAGTAATAAACATACTATAGTTTAAATTTGCACTATCATTTATTTTAGTAATTTAATTAATAAAGAAAAACTACACAATTAAGACTTCCCTACTTAAACTAGATTCTCACTTCTCATAGGAGAAAACAAAGTATGCACAGAAGAGTCTAGTATACAAGTAGTTTTTAAATTATGCGACTTTTTAATCATCCTGTTTGTGATTAGTAAGTGATGTTAGTCATTTAGTAGTAAGAATAGAAGGTCAAGTAATAAAATAAAAAAAAATAAAAGCAAACAACAAAAAATAAAAGATTTGATTTAATAAATAGGACTACTGAATCTATAGTTCATACAAACAATATATATATATTTTAAAGTGAAGAATCTGAATAGCAAGTTTTCTAAAAAACAGAAACAAAAGCACAAAATACTATTTAAGAGTGGTGATAAGATTCTAGAATACAGATACTCAAATTTTTCCCTCTACATTATTCTGAATGCCAGATTCCCTACTTATTTACCTCTTTTCCAAAAGAACCAAAACCAGTTTAACTCACTAGCATCAAACACTACAGTCCATCTCTTTCTTGGCATTATAAAGAACTTACATATTAGAAGACAAGAAAAGGGAAATAAGGTTAAAAAAGAATAAAAAAGTCCAAAACCATAACTGAACAGCTTTTAAGATATCACTATGATTATTTGCACTGCCTGAGGGCCTAAGCCCAAGTTTGAAAAACAATGTTTCATTTTTATCAAAAATGGAAACTAGAATCTCTAGAGACAACTTCCAACTCCTCCACTTATACTGAAAAATAAAGTAACACCTTTGGCTAAAAGTGATATCAAATGACCAGAATGACCAAAGATTATACTTACTGTTCAATCCTAGAGTAATTAAATAAATCACAAAATATGCCATCACTAAAGAAAAAGAAAAAATAAGAAGCAACCTGACCAACGCATATAACATGATATTGACCTGATCACTAATCCTTCAACATTATCTCACACCATAAATGTCTAAAATGCCACAATCTCTGCATCCTCACTTCATATTGGCTAAATCTTAATCTAAGTATTTATTGAGTTCCATATTAGAACAAAATCTCCCCACAACTCAGTGTAAAATACACATACAGTATTCTGAAATATACTATAATCTGGCTACATCCGCGTTTAACTTTTCATTCAATATTCCCCAAAACTCCACTTGTCAGGATGGTGTATTTACTATCTCCTGATTGTAACTGCTACACTGTCTTGGATAATAATTTCTCTATCATCTGAACTGTCCTCTTCTCTCCCATCTACCTGATCATAGACTCAACAGAATTCCATATCCTTCACAAAGCTGACCATTACCTCACCAGTCAAGACCAGTCTCTTTCTCTTCAGAATTTATTACAGCATTTACTATTATAATTCACTTGCCATACAATCATATGCTACCTTGAACTGTAGAGGGACCAAGCTATAAATAAGGCATTTTCTAGATCTAGAGTGCCTGGCTGACTCCTGGTTCTACTCTTAGTATGTGATCTTTCACATGAAAATTCATTAACCTCTCTGTGTTTTCATTTCTTCATTAGTAAAATGCAGCCACTATATCCACCACCTCAGAGGGCTAGTTAAAAATTAAAGAGTTCTTTGTAGTTCTCAGCAACAATCTGATTTTTCCTAGATAAATGAATTAAATACTGAACTTCTAATACCAGAGAATATGGGAATGAAAACAAGAACAGACAGATCAAATAATACAGATCTCAGATGAATTTAAATCTCTTAAAGTATATAATAGTTGGCCAAACGAAAACTTCCTAGAAAGACAGATTATTGTTAGACTTAGAATATAAATTTGGCTTTTTGTTTTTATGAGTCAGGAGAAATCACTAGAGTGTGGTGCTCCATTTAGAGTTTCTCACTGACAACTGCGGTAACTTTAAGATCATTTAATAGAAAATTTTTACACTACCTAAGGCAATAACAAAGTTTCTTACTGGGCTGCTTAACCATTTTTTTAAATACCTATATAGAGAATTGCTTTACAATAAGAAAAATCCTCTTATGCTCTAATCTCATATATGTGAATAACAATTATTCATATAAAAATAAATCATCAATTACACCTCAAAAAACTTCAGAATCATTTTTTGAAATAAAATTTCTGTAAGAGCTATTTCCTCGAAAATAGGTCTTCTCCATAAATCATCCATAATTTAGAAGTAAATTAGATGTACACATTTTTGCCTTTTTATATACAAATATTTGATGTAAATGATGATGATGCCAAAATTAAGCTTCTATACTTACAGACGTGTACAAGCAAAACATTAGTTAAAAACATGGTATTTTATTTGTTTATGGTTAAGCAATGGAAATAATAGTGGTCAAGTACCCTCACTCTAAGTGAACTCCTTACTTCTATCCTCCTACTATTTCCACAGATTATTGTTTAAAGAATATTCAAAATTATATATAGAAGACTATGGAGGCAAACAGTCATTTTCTTTTAATAAACTGTTTTTCCCCCATTTTTACCCCTTATTCTTAGCTGAAAAGACCATCAACTTTACATGCTAAATTGGTTTACTTTTTATTGCAAAATCTTAGCCCTTGGAATTAAGGACATTAGAGGAAGGATTTTTTTTTCCCTAACATAAGACTGACATTTTAAAGTTCTAATTTAATATTAACATACTTTCTGCAGTTGGAAATAGTTCACATTTTACAGATGCTAATACAATAGTTCAAATAGAAAAAAAATCAAGGTCAGGTGGGAAGATTTACTTAGGAGGAAATATTACTTTTGAGCTGAAGAGCTTTAAAATGGTGAGCAGGCTTGATTTTTAGTTCAAAAATGGCAATTTTTTCTTAGATCTATAATAACAATAAATAACATTTATCAAGGTACTATTATGATTCAACTTAGTTTATATTCACATTGCTTTAAAGGCTCAATTCTCATTAAGAAAATATGCCTTCTATACCAAAAGATGCCCAAATCAAAGATACTTATCAATGCTTTTTGACAAGGAAAGAAATAGAAAACTGAATTTCAACAAGAAATATTTTGGTGCCAATACACAAATATGATGGGTATTCTCTAATATTTTTCACAAATTATTGAGTATCTTTTTATAATTGATAATGTTTCCACTCAACTAAGAAATTTTCATGTGAGTTGAAAGTTTTTCAACTCTAGGAAAAAAAGGAAGATTATATTCTTATTTTTATGAGCATAACCAATAAAAATAAAGTATGGATTTTTCTATCAAATGGTTAAGCCTTTCACATTTACTTTTCCTGCAGAAAAGGCAACCAAAATATTTAATACATGTAACACTGCATTCTACACGCCAAAACAACCTAGAAACTGTACGATAAATCTATTATAGATGTATAGTTACAGACGTACAATAAAACCAAAGAGTAAGTACTTGATAGGCCCTCATGACTAAGTAAGTAAAATCCTTTTAAAAATATTCTGATCCTATATTCCAATGTTAAAAATATATAAAGCTTGAATACTTTTTCACTAAAATTATTTTTTCATATTTTCTTAGGTAGGTTCAATTACCAATTAGAGAGAAGGAAAAATTATCATGCATGTTTAAATTTTCATCCCATAACAGCTAAACTCAACCTAACCAGATTATGAGGGGGGAAATAGCCAGAGATATTTGAAAGCATAAAGCTTTATTTAAAAAACAAAACCAAATATAAAAAATTATTAATTAAGCTTTTGCATTAAACTAAAACAATAATATCTTTAAAATTTAATTGTTTCAGAAGGACAATTATCACTTTAAGAGGAAAAAAATGATTCAATTATAAATTAAAAAATGGAAATAGGGTCTTATCATTTAACTTCTCTGGCTAACTAAATTTCTAATCTGAAGTCTGTGTACTCTAGAAGCATTAGTATCACCTCAGATTTCCAAAAGTTTATAAAAGGAACAAATTTTGAGATAACATGCTATATACAACTTTTCAAGAAAAAATAAGTACCTTAGCTCAGATTCAATAACTTTGATTCTGTCCTTTCTTGACATATTATCCAGTTTACTTCAGGGTTTAGTTTCATTTTCCTCATTAATTTAAAGCAGAACATTATTAGTAAGAATATAGTAACTTAGAACCTTTATGGAATTTGGAAATGGTGACTAAGTTGTGATAGCTTGCTATAGTTGTCTATATTCAAGAGCAGACAAGGTAGCATTTAACTTAGATACTTAATTTGCAAATTTATATACAGAACTGATTATTATCAGAAAACCCCAGAATTTATTTTAATTTAAATCATTCAGTTTTTAGGTTTCTGTAAAATTTGTATGTCTGGCATCCAAGGCAAATTAAAAATTTAAAACAGCCATAAAAGCATACACAATAGGGTTTTGTACCTTAAAACCAACCACACTGTAAAATACAAGTGCTGTGGAAATGTAACTAATGATCCAGTTCTTCAGCCAAATATAATAGGACTACTGAGAAGCTTTATCATTCTTTATAGAATAGCTTTCCTCTCAAATTCATGTAATTGACTCAATATTACTTTCTGTGCTACACTTCATTCCTAAGAAATTCTCTTTAAAAAAAAATTTTTTTTTTAAAGTTTTATGCCCATCATAGGATCTTTGGCTTTTTGCCATCAACATTTTTACCTTTTTACTTTTCATTTATTCATAAATGAAAACATGCTTCATTCTCATAAAATTGGAAGATATTTTTCCAGTGACTAACACCTCATGGGCCATCAGACAGGAAAGACAATTACTAGAAGTGCTCCATCCTCACTGCAAAGCTTTCTTCACCCTATATCTTCCTCATACCTTGCAAATGGGCATAAATGGAATTGAAACACACAGCCTTCATCAAAGAAGATTCTTAGAATTACAAATCAGAATGAAGAGAACTGAAACTTAGTTTGGATTTAGGAGAGAGAGTGGAAACATGACAGCTGAGATGAATGCACAACTCAGTTGAAGCAGGAAGTAGAGCTGATTTTAAGTGGTGGAGCAGTTCTAGGTTCCAGGATTCAGGAACACATTGTGTTCACATTAAAAAAGTCATTCTCCTATGACTTGAAATGCAATTAAATAAACTAAAAAAAAAAAAAAAAAGGTCATTCTCAGCCGGGCGTGGTATTGCACACCTGTAATTCCAGCACTTTGGGAGGCTGAGACAGGAGAATAGCGAGTTCAAAGCCAGCCTCAGCAAAGGCAAGGCACTAAGCAACTCAGTGAGACCCTGTCTCTACATAAAACACAAAAAAATAGGGCTG
>CM053405.1:62985821-63016739 GCA_028644305.1 Xerus rutilus
AAACACAAAAAAATAGGGCTGGGGATGTGGCTCAGTGGTTGAGTACCCCTGAGTTCAATCCCTGGTACCAAAAAAAAAAGTCATTCTCATGCTTTTAGAACCTTCAAGATTCTATAGAAATTCTCACTGCTATCCTACGTAAGTATGTCAAATATAACTGAAGAAGGAAAGAAAACAATATGACCATGGAAAGCAATTTTCTTCTAAACTTTTAAATGAATTGATGTGTTTTATGTGGTTAGCTTGGGTACCACCTTAACAAAGGATATTTCATCATAACAACTACAGAGAATTTCTGAATCAGTTGAAGTATGTATGACTCTGGAATTCAGTAGAGCTATTGTCCTATGTAATCAATGGCAACATATGTTAGACTAATAAGTAAACACATACAATAAAAAAATGAAGAGAAGCCACTCAGAGGTCATTTCTCCTGGACCCAGTTCACAGGTGAAAACCAGATATGGGATGACTAAGATAATAGATTTTAAACAGAACCCTCTTTAGTGTTTATCTGGACAGCTGGCACTTAATTTTGGTCTACTCTGTGCTATAAAAGGTTGTTTACTCACATGCGACAAGTTTGAATGAAAAAATCACATACCCACACATATAACACGATTCTACTTCCTTCTTTCCTACTCATTCTATGGAGATTCAAAGTTGGCAGAAAACAGCTTGAATTACAAGCTCTTCAGCACTTTCTTTCCCTTCTGGGATGGGCAGCCACCAAGCTATGAGATTCCAGCAGGAATGATACGTTTGGCACTTTTCATGAGTGCAGTACTTAAAACTAAGTAGAGTCAGTTCAATGTTGAAGACTATGTAGGACCCTTGCTCTAACACTATTAGGCATTATTGAAATTTATTCACAGAAACAATATGAATAACTATAAGTATTTTTTAAAAATTTCTGTTAGGTAAATATTAAGGGTTGTATCACATTAAAATTAAACCGTATATGAAGAATATATATTTCCAGATATGCATAAACAATGAAGACAAGAATATTCCACAATAAACAAAATTTTGAAGAACATGAGAACTCACTGAAGTATGAAAAAAGTACTATTACATGTAGTAAGCTATGCTAATTATCAAACTGAAATATTTTATAGTTTTATATGACTTGATATGAAAAATGAGTATTATAATTGAGTAGTATTATCACATTTTTAATGATACAGAATTAAACAGTAATATTCTAAGCAAATAAACGTACTTTGCAAAACTGCATATCTGAGGATGTTTCTCAACTGAAACACATGATCATATTTCTATCTAGTAGACTATATACCTGTGAGATGTTGCCTCTCAAGGTTCTGCTCTCGTTCTTCTACTCTCAATTATAACTAAATCAATCCAAAAGAGTCAAGAAGGAACTAACACAATGAGTTAAAATGTGAAATCATGTCATACATTTAGAATAGCATATGCTTATATAGCTTTACCAGTCTCTGAATATAAAAGGCATAAGACATGTATTTCCTCTGCTCACTCCCAAAATCTGAGTGAAGAAATCACATAGGAAAGTAAAAATCCTCAAGAATTAAAAATAAGAGATAGAGGGGAAAAAATGTCCCAAATGTAGAGTTGTAAAGTGGATGAAAAAGGGAAGATTGTTTGAAAGTCTGTATTTGTAGTAATTAAGACATTCCAGATCTTCTGTCTTGCCTAATCACATAAATTACACAGTTGCTCTTCACCAACTCTGACAGAATTTGTAAGGATTACTTTCCGAAGATAGTAAACCAGAGAAGACTGGCTTGAGATTACTAGGTAAAAGTTAGGCTGACAATAAAAAGTTAATAAGTTAATGTCCATGCACACTGAATATTGAGAAGCTGATCTTTCAGTTTCCATATTAGCCATTAGTTTCACAGTGGGAGAATAGTCAATTTCTCACTGGAGAAAATGATAGCCCAACAATCTGAAAATACTGACAATTAGAAATCCCCAGCAAGATCTCCCTCAATTATCCACAAAAAGTTTCACCAATCAATAAACTCTACACAGCTGCACAAAACTTTCAACTTTTTAGCGTCTTCTTGAATATCAACAAATATTCAAAGCTCACAAGACAGTGGAGAGCAATCTCCGTGACTAAAGCAAAAATGGAGGAAAAACAATGCAAGGTGTAAATCAGAACTTAAAAAATTAATATCACTGGAACACAACCATATCCACAACATAAGAATATTATAAAAAGGAATCACTAAAAAAAAAAAAAAAAAAAAAAAGCCTTAGGGTTGGCAAGTATGGAGGGTTTGAGTTTAATATGTAGTAGCCCTCCACCAAAAATAACTTAATTAAGTAAAATAAAAGACAATTTTTTTTGTTTTTTTTTAAGTTCACAGAAAACAATTCAACAGCCAGGTACAAGAACATACAAATGTAGTCCTAGTTTCTGGGAAGGCCAAAAGAGAAGGATCTCACATTTGAGGCCAGCCTGGGAAATTTAGTAACACTGTTTCAAAATAAAATAAAAAGGGTGGCGATGTAGCTCAGTGAGAGAGCACTTGCCTAGGATATGTATGTATGTATACATACATAAATAATGTCCATCTACAACTAAAAAAATTCTTTTAAAAATCACATGATTAAAAACAGCAGATCAAACATAACATTTACTTTCAGCCTGTTCCTAAACCCCACCAAAATGACAGGGAATGTTTTTAATTACTTAAATACAGTGAATGAAAAGAGAAAAAAACAGTAAAATGTAGATGCTAGAAAGCAGATAGGTAGTGGTAAATGACTTAAAACAGAATGAGGAAGCTGAGTCAAAAAGCCAAGTGAAGTTTCTGATCTTATTGCAGAACTCCCAGAAAGGTGAAGGAATGATGCTCATAATTCTCTATACTGGGGTGAAAGTGCAAGTTGCTGAATGTATGTGTTGGGGGTAACAGGAGATATTAAAAATAAGTACCACTGGGCTTAGTGGTGGAGTGCCTGACTAGCATGTACAGGGCCGGTGGGTTCAATTCCCAGTACTAAAGTGGAAAAAGTACTTTAAAAAGTAACCAGTTTAATCTCCTCCATCTGAAATAAGTCTGGAGATTAAGGGAAAGGTAGAAACAACTTGTTTCACCATGTTCTCAGTTTCCATTCTACTTTCTGTCTCATAAATGCAGACAGATAAGCATAGGTCAATTAAAGTTCTCTGAGAAAAACCTTTAACAAGAAAGACAATAACCAAATTAAACAAACAAAAGCAATTTAGAGTAGAGAGATATTTGGCAGGAAGAAAACTAACAAAATCTATCAATATCTTAAACAAACACAAGAAGATAACATAATCATAAAATGAGAAGAATTTCATAAAAGAGGTAGAGAAATTAAAGAGCTTAAAGTTTAAAATTATGTCATAAATTCAAAATGATAAACTCAATAGAAAAATTCAGGTTAAGAAAATCTCCCAGAAAACAAAAAATAAAAATAAAATATATATACACATAAGTATATACACACACATATATACACACACATACAAACAAACACATACACACATACAGACATCCATGGGAAAGATGATGACAGTCTTAGAACACCAGTCTTGGAGGGATAATATCTAAACAATAAGCATTCTAACAAGAGTAAAGAAAAGAAAAAGAAAAAGAAAAAGGGGAACTCACCAATAATTCAAGACAATTTTCCAGAACTCAAGAACCAAGTTTCAAATAGTTAAATTCCTAGCACAAGGATGAAAACAGACATTCAATAAGGAACAAAATTATCTTTTAACAGTCAAAGATACTAGTTTCTAGATCTAAAGAGAAAATCTATACTTTTTTTAAAAATTTTTTTAGTTGTAGATGAACGCAATATCTTTATTTATTTATTTTTTATGTGGTGCTGAGGATCGAACCCAGTGACTCACGCATGCAAGGCAAGCGCTCTACCACTGAGCCACAACCCCAGCCCGGAAAATCCATACTTTAACATAATTAATGATAAAGCTTCAAAATACCAAAGGCACAAAGAGAAAAAGTTCAGGAGAAGGTATATAGTGGGAAAGAGAAGGTATACACGAAGAACAAAAGAACATCCAATTTCTCAAAACTTCAAAAATATCTGAGGAAAAAATCATTTCTTTCTTTGCATTTTCTACTTAGTCAAACTATCAATCAAGCATAAGAAAAATAATTTCAGGCATACAACACTTCAAACATAACTTACCACTTTTTCTAAAAATAGTTTAAGAATGACCTATGCCAAAATGATAGTAAACTAAGGAAGAGGCAATCATGGGATTCAGAAAAGAGTACAAGAATTCTTAGGAAGACACTGAAGTGAAGTCCCAGTTGAACTCTAAGTAGAGAACTGAGAGCTAAAGGATATTCCATGGAAAAACAAAGTGGAAACAATATATCTAAACAACTGAGGTACTATTGATTCTGGGAAAGTTTAGTTTCCATACAAGAAAAATAAGCCAGGCCCCATGGTCCATGCTTGTGACTCAGAAGGCTGAGGTAGGAAGATTCCAAGTTTGAGGCCAGCCTCAGCAAATTAGCAAAAGCCTCTCTCAAAATAAAGAATAGAAAAGGACTGGGGAGGGTAATGTGGCTTAGTGGTAAAGTGTTTCTGTGTTCAATCTCCAGAACAAAACAATTTTTTTTCCCAATGAAGTACTCAAGAAAGGTAAAGGTATACCAGAATGCTTAGCTATAAAAATAATATAGTTAACAAATTTAGTAAAAAAATTTAATAAAATGCCTGGGAAGAATGAAAGGAAGGAGCAAGGTTAAGTTAGTATCTAAAATTAAAATAGTACCAATATCATACAATAGTTAAACATCTAGAATAAAAATACTCAAAAAAAAGCTGCTTCTGTAACATTAGACAGAACAAAACAATTTTTTTTCCCAATGAAGTACTCAAGAAAGGTAAAGGTATACCAAAATGCTTAGCTATAAAAATAATATAGTTAACAAATTTAGTAAAAAAATTTAATAAAATGCCTGGGAAGAATGAAAGGAAGGAGCAAGGTTAAGTTAGTATCTAAAATTAAAATAGTACCAATATCATACAATAGTTAAACATCTAGAATAAAAATACTCAAAAAAAAGCTGCTTCTGTAACATTAGACTTAAACTGGCATCTTTTCTCATATTTAATTTTCTAAAACTATTGACCTCCATTACTCTGAAATTTTTTCAATTACATGAAGAATTCAACAAAGAAAAGTCCTCTAATCTGCTTTTTTTTTTTTTTCAAATCAGACACAGGGTCTAATGATATTAACTGCAAAAGAAAAATAAGTTTATAAATTAATATCAATGATGTTTTGAAGGATACATTGCAAAAGACAAAACCAGTAGGCACCATATTAAGCTGATATTCATTTCCTGTGTAGGCTTCATAAAACTGTAGTAGACTTCAGTTACTAGATATACAACTGTAGCAGCCACTGTGAAATCCACCAACCACTGGTATTCTGGAAAGTAATGCAATGCTGAAAAATAAAGGTCAAAAAATTTTCCATTTAAAATTTCATAGCTTATGAGAATTTATCCATAATTAACTTAAATTATCACTATTTATTGATTTGCAATGTAAGTTTTGCAAATGTAGGTATATAAAAATGGCAACATTCAAAATGTTACTATCCAAAATTAAAATTTAATAGCTCAGAAATTACATAATTAGAATAAACCTGAAATGATTATCCAAATTACCTCAATTGTCATTGAAATATGATTACAAATGTGTTGGCATTTTCTTAACTGATGAACTATTTTTGTTTTTACAGGTATAAGTCTAAAATTTTCTTTTTGAGGATGTAGGTGATATCTTAATTTCAATTAATAAAAGTGTGTAGCATACAAAAGATTTACATGTATGTTCACTTTTGTAATGTAAGAGAGTTAAAATTTATATTAGGATTATCAATGGCACTAATGGAGGATTAGTAATTTTGTTGCTACTGCAAGTTAAAATAGAACTGAAAGGTTTGTTGATTTTATATAAAGCCATATCCCGTCAACAATTTCATTCTTCAAAGTTTATTTTGTTAAAATTAACATTCTATGAAAGTAAATACAATTCTATTGCTTTGCATCTGATTTAATTTAAACTTTTTATAAGGAAGTTTATTTGTTTATTTTATTCTGGTTTACTTTCAGAGTATACTTCAAAATACCAATATTATTTCTTAAAAGGTCTCTTAAAAACATGGAAGTAAATCACATATATAGACATCAATTAATGTGTTCTTACTGGCACATCAATTTTTCAACTTTACTTTGGAACAAAATTTTTGGTTGCGAAATGTAATATAATTATACATGAAGATACAATGTCCTTATAGAAAAAAATATTTTAAAATAAAATATCAGTCAAGGTAAGAGTTCTTAAAAGTATCAAAACAAACTAACCAAAACTCATATCATTTCTAAGTTATGATAGTAAATTTAAAAAATCCAAAGTCCTTTTACAACTCAGCAAATTTGTTACTTGTTATTTTAACACCCTCAATTTGCTTCAAGTTATTTTAACTGGTTTACGTTTTCTGTTGTGACTAATCTTGGTTCTGAACATCAGCCTTCAAGATTTATCCTAATGGTTGTTAGAATTCCTCCCTCAATCACTTTCCCCCATGAATTAGGGGGAAAAAAACATTATCAACATTCAGCCTTTTGAGTAACTTTCTGAAAGGAGGACAATAAAATGAATAAAAAGATAAATAAATGTCCATTGTTCAAAAAGTCTTCTAATTCTCCATACCTGCTCACAAGCACACAAGCTTCTTCCTTGGAACTCACTCAGCAAACAGCCAGGTGACATTCACAAGTCTAAGGTTCTTTTAAGGTTCTTATAGTAGACAGCTAGTACAAACTGAGATAGACTTTCAAAATAGTTACTGGGATATTAATAACACATTCAACTGAAGTACAAGTTACATATATTCTTGGCTATATATTTAACCCAAGTGTTACAATTATATTCTTTTTGTATTCAATAATGCAATTACATATTTACCTTTTAATATTGAAATCAAAAGGTCAGAGAGAAAACCCTCTACTTTTACCTAAATATACATATGCAGCACACATTCACAAGTGATTACATAAATGTAAACATAAATATCTCTCCGCTTTTCTAATTAATTGGAATACTTTTTTTCTATTGTATTGTCATTTATTAATCATAATCAAGAACTTCAAGTTGATACTTATACTATTTCCACAAGAAAGACAGCAACAGAAATAATACCCATTCTGTAGATTGGAAAACTGAGGCAAAAACTATGTCATCAGCAAAAACTGATATCATTTGCCCAAGACTTTGAGGCATATAAACAGTAGTGATGAGACCATAATCCAGTTTTTCCTTTCTTAATTGACATTGTTTTCTTCTGTCCACATTAAGTCTCTTCAACAAAATTTTTACATATAGGTAACATTAACTCAATAAAATATTTACTTCCCAGAAAACAGTCTATATATAATAATACCAATTTTTACCCACCTTGCTACATGTTAAGGATCTTGTAATTCCCAAAACACAATGTGCTAAAGGAAGTTTTCTTTTCACCATAGTAATATTTCTTTTAAAGCAAAGAATTTTCTTTCTAGTTTAATTTATCAACATTAGTAATGTTAACAAACACATCACTAATACATTGTTTCATGAATTATGCTACAAAGTTAACTGGTAAACAAAAACTACACTCATGTAAAATGTACAACTGCTCATTTCTTCTTCTCAGTTTAACCTGTGATAAACAGCTTCCATAGGTAAGTTTTCCTGGCACATGGGTTTCAACAGTCTGCCTTAGGGACCTCTTTTCTTTTAGTACATCTTCCAGATGATTATTCATGCTTTGTAGAGCACAACACTTCCGAGGCAAATGGAAAAGATGAACAACATCTGCTGTGTCTTTTTCTAGTTCAATTTCCATGCTTTTCTGATAGATTTCAGCTTGAATAGTTGTTATCTGTTGTAGTCTGGAGAATTTCTCAAAGCAAGGAGTTGTTTTCTTGGATATGTTTAACATTTTCTCAGTGATCAATCCTGAAACCATGAAGTGGCCCAGCAGTAGCCCTGGAGTTTGGCATGGAAGCTGTGTCCCAATGGTTGGCAGCAACCACAGCTGCTAATTGGCCTCCTAATTGGAATACTCTTGATATTCAGTTGTTTAGCAGGATCATTTGCAACTAGTTCTCAAAATTGTACAAGTGAACTCAATACATTATGTGCTGAAGTCACATTATCTCAACTTCAATTTTTAAAGTTCATTAAAACAGCCTAGTTCTGAGTGGCTCTATTATACTCAGTATGTAACTCTGCCTAAAAATTTTGAACTCATTTTATTTATACATATATATAAAACAGTTACCTACCTCACAGAACTGTGAGGATAAGTTGATAGAAGTACTCAGGATGCCTGATATTCAATAATTTAAAGATATTACTGAAGTTCAGTAGCTAATAATTATTCAATAAATAGTAGCTATTAGTAAAAATGATAAAAATTATACTAGCAATCAGGAAGAATGTGTTTACACTCTTGTATTTCTACATGTCTGTAAGCATTTTTATACAAGTAAGGACATATATAAAACTTGGTAAAACAATTTTGACAATTAGTAATCAAAAAGTCAAAAAGTTTTTGAAGCCAGGCACAATGGTACATGCCTGTAATTTCAGCAGCTTGGGAGGCTGAGACAGGAGGATTGCAAGTTCAAAGTCAGCCTCTGCAACTTAGCGAGGCCCTAAGCAACTTGGTGAGATGCTGTATCAAAATAAAAAATAAAAAAAATAAAAATAAAAAAGGCTGGGTTGTGGCTCAGTGGTTAACACCCCTGGATTCAATCACCAGTACCAAAAAAAAAAAAAAGTCTTAAAAAATGTTTTAAATATTTTTATATAGTAAAAAGAAAAAGCATAACATATAACAAGTCTTAAAAGTCTAAATGATACTACACAATTGATTTATATTGTTCTTCATTGACATTTTTGGGTTTCAGAACACCTTCTTTTCCATATATATAATTTTTATAGGTGTAATACTCAACTTTCAAATATTTTGGAGGCACTTTAGATCATAAAAAAATTCTACTTGAGAACTAGATAAATCTGTTATGGATTTTTGAAGATGGTGTGATTTAACCCAGGAATGGCAAAATTGCATGATACTTTATGCATTATCAAAAGTGGCTCTCAAACCTGGTCAAAACAAAAACAAAAACCCCACACTTAGAATACTTTTAAAAGCACAAATTCCCAGAACCTACTCTAGATTCACTGAATCTTCAAGAGTGGAAGTAGGGGATATTTGCTTTTAAAGAGCTTGTCAAATGATTTTGATAAATAGTTGAGGTTTGAAAACCAGTGCTTTTTTTGGTGGGGAGGTGTATGTGCATGTGTGATACTGGGGACTGAACCCAAGGGTGCTTGCTTTACCACTGAGCTACATCCTCAGACATTTTTATTGTTATTTTTTATGTTGAGACAAGGTCTTGCTTAAATTGTCCAGAATGGCCTCAAAGTTGGAGATACTTCTACATCAGCCTCCCAAGTAACTAAGAATATAGGGGTGTGCCACTGCACCCCGAGAAAACTAGTTTTTAAAATATCACCTTTCTCTTCTAGATGCAAATAATTTCTTACAAATTTCATTTTAAACTTTTACAGTCATTATATAATTACAAGAAAGTAAATGATTCACTCAGATATTCAATGTGTAATAGTGAACTTGTATAAGTAAAGTTTCCTAATTCTTAATTCCATTTATTGTTCTAAAACCACTTTTGTTTCTACTAAATGTCAAAATAAAACTGAATTACTGAGCCAAGTGAGGTGGCACACGCTTGTAATCCCAGCACTTTGGGAGGCTGAGACATGGGTATCACGAGTTCAAAGCTAGCCTCACCAACGGCGTCGCGCTAAGCAACTCAGTGAGACCCTCTCTCTAAATAAAACACAAGATGGGGGGTGGGATGTGGCTCAGTGGTTGAGTACCCCTGAGTTCAATCCTCCATACCAAAAAAACAAAACAAAACTGAATTATTGAAAATATAGGTAATTCGATACAAACACATAAATGTGACTTTGTAAGTCACATTATAAAAGTAGGAGTAGGCAAGTTCAGGAAGCAAAGTAAGTTTAGAACTCAAGATTGAGGCCAAATTTAAAAATTGTTCCCTCAACTTAAACAGAAACTGTGTAACAAGCTTGTGTAAGTTAGCCTCTTCTGAAAAAATGGTCAAAATTTGTACAAATTTGGTGAACAGAAAAGGAAATTTAACTCAACTGAAGTTTTGAGCTTCTAAGTTCTTAGATTCTTAAAATGGACTAAATGATCAGAAAAGTACACACATGTTAAAAAAAAAAACTGGCCATAATAGATAAAAGTACTTTCACTACCATAATATAAAACTGAGATTTATAGAACATTTTACCAAAATTCCCTTACCTAAAGTATCCACTTCTGTAACTGATTTTGTTTCTAGATGAAGGTCAATATCCTTTGGAATGGTTAGTGGTTTATTTTCAATGTGACCATTATATTTCCTATAAAAATCAGACAGGTGACACAAAAAACAAGTTATCTACACTATTATGCAAGTGCTTGTATCAAACTAAATACAAATGAGATTTAAAATTTTACAGTGAAAAAGAGCAAACTTTCAAATATTTCATCAGAAAGGTGGTAAGATACTCAAAATTAGTTTTTAAGAGGGGACTACAAAATGTAGATGTAAATCACCATGTGGATATATATAAATTACCAGGAAAATAATTACCTAAATTAGTAACACCAACAAAATTGTGGTTGCTAGTTTAGTATTTCACACCCATTTCTCCTATTTTCTCTTTTGTAGTTTTAAAGACCTCCTCCTCCAGGCACAAGGAGACAAAGTATACTTGTCTTTGAAATCACACACAGAAAGATATGTCAAAGCTGAAGAAATATATTAAAATTAATGTGGATGATAAGATCGGAAATATGAAGGCTAACTTGGAATTGTATGTACTAAAAATCACAAATGGAGAAAATAATAATGTCGTGTGCATTCATATCATTCCCAAATTCAGTTAATTTTAATTTTCACATATTTTTATTGGTACATTATAATTATACATAATAGTGGGATTCATTGTTACATATATGTACATACACAATATAATAATGTAATTTGGTCATTATCATTCCCCAGCATTTCCCCTTTCCTTCCCATCCTTCCTCCATGGTCTCCCTTTGATTTTCATATGAGCTCCCCACCCTTGCCCTTATTTTCCTTTAGCTTCCGTATATAAGAGAAAACATATGAGTCTTGTTTTCTTGAGTTTGGCTTATTTTGCTTAATATAATGCTCTGAAGTTCCACCCACTTTCTTTGCAAATCACATATTTCACATTCTTCTTTATGGCTAAATGAAAACTATATTGTATGTATGTATTTACACACATACACACACATACACACACATACATACTTAATACCATTTATCTACTGACGGACACCAAGGCTGGTTCCATAATTTGGCTACTGTGAGTCATGCTATAAACATGGGTACAAAGGTATCACGATAATATGATGACTTTAATTCTTTAAAACAAATACCAAGGAGTGGTATAGCAGTGTTAGGTGGTGGTTCCATTCTAGTCTTTTGAGGCCAAATTTAATTTTTGAAGACAGACCAAATAATAAATTAACTTTTGATAACATAATTTCAGTACTGGCAATTTTGTATTTATTCTTGAATAAATAAAAATATAAACTGGGAGAATCTCAGTAAAAATTATCTCATGTCAATAATTCAAACAAGGGCTACTAAGAATAAGGCCTTAAGTTAGATGAAATTGGGCAGCTCATTTAATATCTTTGATCAACAGCTTCCCATCAGTCAAGTGTAAATCATTAAGTAATAATCAGGGATTAAGCACAACTGCGGATTAAGTACAACTATGTATAAGTGTTTTGGAAACTATGTTGGAAAAGAATACTTTATTAAAGAACTTAACTATTGGAATAGAAAAGGAAGGATGACGATGAATATTTTAATGAACTTCAAGGTGTATTTGTAATGATAACAGAAAAAGAGGAATAGTAATAAGGTCAGAAAATTTCCAATTTCATGCTAAATAATCATTAATGTTTAAGGAATTTTTTAGTACTTGCAAATCTACTAGGTCAGGTAAACAAATTTTGTGATAAACATTTAATGACAATTTATTTTCAGTGACTTATAATATATTAGAACCATAATTTCAGAGAAGACCAACGAAATTCAAGCCCATTCAGAGAGGATAATTAATATGTAGTTGCCATGAAAACTCAACTTTACAGAGAGAGATACACAGTTTTAAAGCTGGAAGAATTCTCAAAATTACCTGTTCAATCTTTCTATTTCACAGATGAAGCTACTGTAGTCCATGCAATGTGGTTTATTAGCAGGCAGCTCTCTGAACAGACTTTAAACATGGACAAAATATTCAATAGCCAAGAGCTAGAGATACTGTTCGGTAGTAGAGCATTTGCCTAGCATGTGTATCTTTAAATGAGTTGTAGAGTAAATAAAACATGGGTTACTGTTCTCTTTCCCCATGAACCCTCAACTAAAATTTCTTTAATATGATAACTATATTGTTTTTATAATTTAAACAAAAGATACAGCTACACATTTTTTTTAGTACAATAATGACTGTTTTCTGCTTATATATTAGTTTCCAGTTTTGGATTTATAGATTCTGATCCAAATTTATCAACCTAAGTGTAATCAATGTTCCTTTAATTAAAGCATATATTTGCATAAATTTTGTTAAATATTTAATGCTTTACAAGCTCATCAATGCAACTTACCTGTCTTTTCTGCTTTTCCCTTTTTGTTGCTTCCCTGCAAGAATTCTTAATTCTTCCTCTGTAGGATGTTGATACCACCTTAAACTAAGGGGGAAAAACCCGTTTAAATAAAGCACTTGAAATCACCAGAATTATTCCTTTATTCTACAAATATTTACTGAGTTTCCTATTTGTGAAGACACTGCAGGGAAATATCAGGTGAAAACTAATCCAAAACAGATACTACTGCGTAAGCCTTAAGAGGGCTTATATTCAAATGTAGCAAACACTTACCAAGCACTTACTAGATGCCAGCCCTGTAATGCTGTATCTATTTCTTATAACCCACATATATTACTAAAAGTAACTACAGTGAACTCTTAAGCAAGTGGGCAAGAGCCCATTAATTCTCCAACCATCCTTCACTTAAAACATCACTTTCCTTAAAAAGAGGGTGGTTATCTCTCATATTTACATGTAGTCTTTTCCTTTTCCCCTTCCTTTAATTTTGTTTGAGAATTCTCAAAGTTTATGTACATAAGAATTTCTAAAACCCTTTATTTTTGGCTGTATCTAATCTCCTTCAGTTAGGGTTCCAACAACTGGGCACATTCATCTCCATCACACAGTCAAAATACCCAAATGAAACATTTATCCCCTCCCAAACACCAAGCAGCTCATTATAATTTTGTTCTACCTAGTTGTCCCACTATGTACATTTCACCTAAATTTGATATTCAGATTTTATCTTCAATGTATCCATTCCACATTATCATTTCTGTTTCTCAAACCTTACACTTCTAAACTCTGCCAGCTCTACCATAAAAAGACTTGAGTTCAAACTTTTCCTCAGCATGTCATCCTCTCCAGTTCTATCACAAAACTCTTAACTGGTCTACCTGCTTTCCTGGATATACTTCTCATCAAATCCACTGGCCCACTTTTAGTTACTTTTCTATAATGAAAAACTATTAAATATGCCTGTTTAAATCTCTTCCAAAGGTTCTTTACAAGATAAAGCAATGAGTAAGGCAACTAAGCAAAGATTCTGACCAAGGCCTGTTGTTATAAAGATACGCAGACACAGAATTGTTAGATTCTCCAATTTTTTAACCACAAAATTCTAGATTTTAATATTAAATATCACAATTTTTACAAATAATTATCAACTGATTTGCCATTTTAAAAACACTACAGAATAGGCAATTTGAGTATTGACTGAGCATTTGATGATATTAAGAAATCACACTTAAAAATTTTGAGCTATGATAATGGGATTGTGGTAAATTTTTAAAAGTTTAAATATTTCAGAAATACACACTGAAATATTCATGACTAAAATAATAAAATGTGTGTGGAATTTGCTACAAAATAACATGTTGGGAAGAGGGGAGATAAAGGGGAGCAGAAATGAAACAAGTTTGGCCACCAGCTATTAACTCTGATGACTATACAGGCATTCACTGTATTATTCTATTGTTTGTATGTTTTAAAATTTCCATTAAAACACATATGACAAGGCCCAAATGTGAACAGAGCATGTGACTTCTGTTTCCATACACTTTTATGATCTGACCATAGCCTACTTCTGCAGATTCACTCTCAAACATTCCCCACTCGAAAGTAAAATATTCCAACTTGACTAAATGACATTTTATTCTTCACAAATTCTTTGATCTCTTGTTTTTGCACATTCTCTCTGCTTATAAACATCTATGCCCCTACCTGGCAAACTCCTAATTTATCTTCTCAGTCAGCCTCCCTATAGTATAATAAAGAATATACGTTCTTTCCCTCAGATCCTGTCACAAAGCTTCAAAAGTCCCTGCAATATCCTAAGTGAAAGAATTGTCTTTGTTATGCTGATGATAGGTCCCTGTATATGATAACATATGATGGGTCCCTAGAAAGCTCCTGAATGGGGTCTGGCCACCAGAAACATCCAAACACATTTTTAGAGGGTTGCAGTGATGGCAGAGAGGCTGGACACTGAGTTCAATCATTTAAATGAATTGATATATCAGTAATATAAAATCATAACTATGAATAAAACGCCATAAAAACTCTGGATATTGAAGCTTAGAGGAACTTTCTAATTGGTTAACACACTGTTCTGCCCAGAGATTGACGTATTCTGACTCCGCAGGGAGAGGACATGGAAATTCTATGCTCCTCCCCAGACTTCACCCTACAAGCACCCTTTATAATAAAACTGAAATCGTAAGTACACAGTAGTTCCCTGAGTTGTGCCAGTCATTCTAGCAAATTAGTGAACCTGAGGGGATCATGGCAGTCCTTGGACTTGTGCCAATCAGAAGTGCAAGTGGTCTGGGTACCCCCAAGAACTCATAGCTGGTGTTTGAAGTAAGAACAGACTTATGGAGGACTTTTGACTTTAACCTGTAGGGTATGTGCTAACCTTAGTAGTTAAGTGTCAAAAACTGAATTGCATTACACCCAGCTGACATCAAATCAGTTGGATTAAAAGGAAGACTCTAACTGAAAAACTCTTAAAGTGAAAATTATGGCTTGGTTGTTTTTGTATACTTCAAAGCTAATATAGTTACTGGCATATAGTAAGTGCTCAAAAAGAATCACCGATAAAATAAATAAATAATAAACAAAAAATTCCGTTCTCCTAATTTAATGATTTTAAAGTAAAACATACATCCCAACCAAAAATTCCCTAAATTACAATTAACAGATGAGGAAGCACTTCCTGAAATTTCCATTGAAGTCCAGAATTTTAACTTACAGTCGATTCTCGTTATTCGCGGTAGTTATGTTCTATAAAGTCGCCGCGAACATTGAACCATTGTTCCTAGGGGAAATACAGGGTTAGGTTCCTGCGAGCCTCGTGTCACAACATTTTCATCAATTGATCAAGACATAACCTTGTTTTGTGTGTTTCTGGTAAAGATGCCTTATATAGTATATATTGTTGATTCATTAACATTTAATTCACGGCTAACAATACTATACCCCATGTCTGAACAAAGCTTATCTAATATCTGTAATCACAAGCATAGCACTGTACTGAATTCTGTGAATCATTATAGCATATTTGCTCCATAAGGCACACAACAGCTTTCTTGTGCTTAGAAATAATTGACAATAAAAGGTTGAGGGCCATTTTGAATAGTTAAAACACCAAAAAAAAGGTAAAAAAATGGAAAAATGAAGCCCTAAATAGACCACTGAAAAAAAACCCATTTACAATATGAGACATGAAACAAAAAGGCAAAGTTGCCTTGTTAGATTCCAACTGGGAACACAGGTTAGGGCCAAATTGTTCACCACTCTATATATCCATGGATGACCAGGAAATCTATACCCAAGTATTGATTTGAAGGTTACAAATAAATTTTAGCAAGTGGACAAATTACAAATATGGAATCCACAAAAAAAGATGCACACATAAACAGAAGAAAACTCATTTACAAAGACTAAAACTAGTTGTTCAGCTTTGGGAAATAATACATAATCTGTGAAAAATTCTTAGTATAGGAAAATATAAGTTTTGTCTGTTGTTTGGTTTATTAATTTATTGATTTTTACAGTGCTGAGGATTGAACCAAGGGTAAGTGCTTTACCATTGGGCTACATCTCTAGCCCAAGGTTACATTGAGAATGATAAAATATTTTAAGACCCTTACATTTTCTAAGAACCATTTTCTTTTTAAACATACTCAAGTATCTTTAATCATATTTTTATAAACCCACTTTTCTAAAATATTATATTATGTTCGTTACAGTTCTTATTAGATAATTAGGGTCATCCTCACTACCAGCAATTTTTCAAAGCTGAAATATAAGGATGTTATATACTTTCAGGACTACTTAGTTCCAATCTGTTACTCATCTACCCATTCATTCATTTATTCATTCATTCATTCATTTATCAGCCATTATGGCTATGCAGCAGGCACTCTGCTAGGCAATGGAGATATATTCATGCCTAATAATGCCAAAGTCCATGCTTTTATAATGCTTCTCTTCAATCAGGATAGAATTAAACTATTTTTAAACAATGAAAATTAATCACAAATCGTGATATTAATGGAAGAACCAAAGAAATGACAACTAGCAACTTAAAAGGATAAGAAAAATGAAGGGAAGAGCATTCCAGGCAAGGAATTGCATTTCCAAAAGCACAGTTGTGATAAAACACAATACTATTGTGACGAAAATGCCAATGAGGCAACAGCTTCAAGAAAAAACGCAGAAGGGAAGCCAAAGAGATAGAAAAGGAAATAGATCATGCAAAGCCTTACAGGTCATACCGAAAGTATGAAGTTTAGAGTTTTTGCTAAAATAGCAGTCTCAAAGCAAGGGAGAGAAATAATTAAATTTATATTTTAAGACCTCTTTTGCTGCTCAGTGAAATAGGGGAAGGCAATAAAGAATAGCAGGAAGATGTGTTTTAGACACCAAATCAATAGGTCCTGCTAATGGACTTAAGGTAGCAAATGAAAAAAGAAAGAAATCAAGAATGTTCTCTACATTTCTGATTTGAAGATGGTGATACATTTTGTGATATGGAATAGAGCAGGAAGAAATCAGGAACTTAATGTTGAGTTTAAGTGCCAATGAGACATCAAGTGAAAATGTCAGGAAGGCAACTGTATATTGGAATCTAGAGCTCAGAGAGCTCTTATACAATTATGGTATTTAAATACAAGAATATTAATAAAAATGAACTAAAGAGAAAGTAAAACATGGTAAAAGGCTAAACAGTTAATAAGTAAGTACAGATAACTCTTTTAACAAACGATTATAAAGGGAAACAAAAATAGTCCACAAACTAAAGAATAAATATGAAGGGCCTTGGTTTTTTAAGAAGGGAGGCAGGCAGGGTTGAAGCTCTCTCTTTTTTGTTGTTGTTCAGTGGTAAACTTTAAAAAACAAAAACAAAACAAAAAAGTGTGTAAATAGGAATGATCCAATGTAAAATGGAATAACTAATGACCTAGGAAGAGACGGAATGGCCAAATCATCAAAGTCTAAGTGAAAGTTACAGGAAAGGGGACCAGAGCTTAAATGCATGAATTGGGCCCTGACAGGACACTTCGTCCACAGGCAAAAACTAAAATATATAAAAACTTTTAAAAAAATAAGAAAAAGAAAGATGAGAGGCCACACATGTAACTAGGGTTATGAATTTTTTAGTGTGAAAGTGATAGGCTCTGGTTTTAGTGAGGCTAAGGCAAGTATATACACATAAAGTTTAAGAAAAGAATTCTAGTAGAAAAAGCTGTCTGGGAAGTAGAACATACAAACACTACCAAGTGGCATGGAGTGGCAATCTGTCAGAAGTCAAGATTTCAAGGTAAAACCTAATAGTAAGTTTGCCTCATTTTAACAGTCAGTGCTTTGTACATAGTTTAATTTTATATCTATAGTTCCCACTTACTGTATTTTGAATTATTGTCTCAGTTTTTAGTGTTTTCGTTGCTGTTAGTATATAGGCCTATCTCAGCAAAACGACAGCCTACCAGCAACTGGTGCACTATACCTTTCAAATATTGGCTTGAAGACAAATGCAACAGTTTCTTAGATTTAGAGTTCATGCAGCAGTTAATAACAGCCACAAAAATAAAATTAAAGAAAAAATGTTTCAATGTTAGGCAAAAAGAGCATAATGTAAAATTGTACATATATTATATCAAAACCATAAGGGGAAATTATGAATAGAAAAGATGAGAAGGAAATTCAACGAAATTTACAGTGGTTGTCTTTGGGTGATGAGACTATATATCACCTCTTTTATTATTTATTTATTTTTAAACCAATTTGCCATCTTTTCCCACATTGTAGATGTACTGTTTTTGAAATAGGAAAAAAAAAGTTTTTTTAAAAAAATAAAGAGATCTCACTAAAACACTGAGACTGTGCATTTAAGTTAAATACTTTAATTTCAGTGTATTTTATGATATTTACCTTGGCTATAAGTGATTTTTTTCACTTATGTTCAGTTCAGACTGTCAGCATCATCTTTGAAAACAATGTGGTATTGCACATTACTAAATAGACCATTATATCTCTGTTCAATAGCACTGAAAAAAATAGGTGGTGGAAAATATAGAATGTACAGACCTAGACTTTATTTATAAAATTTAAGCAACAATGTCATTTACAGCTAACTACTTTAGATTTTAAAATGGAAAATCTAAATGTGAACAAATATATAAAAGCATACTATTGACAGTGTAAGCTAAAGAATTTAAATATATAGAAGCCAGGCGCAGGGGTGCAAGCCTGTAATCCCAGCACTTAGGGAGGCTGAGACAGGAGAATCATGAGTTCAAAGCCAGCCTCAGCAACGGTGAGGTGCTAAGCAACTCAGTGAGACCCTGTCTCTACATAAAACACAAAAAATAGGGCTGGGGATGTGGCTCAGTGGTCAAGTGCCCCTGAGTTCAATCCCTGGTGCCAAAAAAAAAAAAAAAGAATTTAAATATATAAACAATCATACAAAATTCTATGTTAGGGCATAGTTCACTGTTATGAATTGAATGTCTGTGTCTCCTCAAAGTTCTTGTTGAAATCCCATCCCTAATGTGATGATATTTGGAGGTTGGGCCTTTGGGAGGCAATGTTAGGTCATAAAGGTAGAATCTTCATAAATGCTATTAGTCCTTTTAAAAGAGGCTTGCTCTCTTTCAACCATGTAAGGATATAAAAGTAAGCAGTTTGCAACTCAGAAGAGGGACCTCACCAAAACTAGACACTGTTAGTCCTGATCTTAAGAGTTCCAGTTTCCAGACTTGAGAAATAAATGTCTCTTTTTTTATTAGCCACTCAGCCTATGGTACTCTGTTATAGTAGCTTGAAATAAGAAGGCAGTAACAAAAGACAATTTCAGTTTCTGTTCTAAATCACCATAATTTTGACAAATGATGGGGGGAAAACTGAACAATAGCAAACAAACACCACTTAAAACCTAGACAATCTTTTAGGAGAAGTAGGTATTTTATTTTTTATTTTGAGACATATGTTACACAGAAACATTTGCATGTTTGTTGGAAATTTTAATAGAGTATCATGATCATTTTGAAATTGGAAGTTAAGACCACTAAGGCAGAAGAGCATAGGGTGATAGCTGAAAGTTTAAATCTTTCCCTTAGGTCATAGGTCCCACCTACTGTGCATTTGAATAGTAGGTTTCTTTCATCAAAGGGAACTTGCAGACTGTTAAATCAGGCAACATGCAATACAGAACAGGCAAAAAGAATTAGAGCGACTGAATATGAATCCCAATATGGGATGAGACAAAAATCAGAGTAAATTTGACCCAAATAAATTTTTGATGAGGGACATATGAAGTGAAGTAGCAGACCAAAGTGAAAGATTAGGGAAATAAAGAGGTGGAGAAAAATACATGAGTTTTGAGATAAACAATTAGGAAAATGGAAAACAAGTTCAGCAAGGAGGCTGTTATGGAGAAAAAGCAAATCCTACCCCTCATGCAAAACCCACTATTCAAATGTACAAAGAATGTAACCTATCACTTACCTCTCCATGAAATGAGGAGCCAAGCAAACTTCAAAACAAAAAGTAACTTTAATTACAATAGAAAGTTAAGAATACTTTGGCTATAAATCATTAGCCACCATGAAGAACACTTAGGTAAAACGTGTTGGTTATGTGAGGAAAAGTAGTTCACACTAAAGATACAGAGAAAGCAATTAAGATTTTCTTCCCCTCCAGAGGGTAGGATAAACAGTCTAAAAGCATTAGGCCCTTCAGACTTAGTGTTGTTGTTGTTGTTGTTTTGGTACTGGGGATTGAACTCAGGGGCACTTTACCACTGAGCTACAATACACAGCCCTTTTTATTTTTTATTTTGAGACAGGGTCTCACTAAGTTTCTGAGGCTGGCCTTGAACTTGTGATCCTCCTGCCTGAGTCTCCTACATCGCTGGCATTATAGGTGTGTGAGTTTTTCCTAGGTTAATAATACATACCATGGGTTACTGGCCAAAGATATATAACTACACAGTTCTTGTTCAAGTAGGAAACCCTTCAACAAAGTCTGACAATTATAAAAAGGCATGTAAGAAAAGGAGAACTAATAATATTTTCTAATACAGGTTGAGTACCTTTATCTGAAATGTTTGAAGTCAGAAGTATTCAGAGTTCAGATTTGGAGAATATTTGTATTACACACAATGAGAGTTATTTTTTTTTAATATTTATTTTTTAGTTGTTGGTGAACAGAATATCTTTATTTTATTTTTATGTGGTGCTGAGGATCAAACCCAGTGCCTCCTGCGTGCTAGGCGAGCACGCTACCACTGTGCCATAATCCCAGCCCACAATGAGAGTTATTAGGGAGAGAACCCAAGCCTAAGCATGAAATTCATTTGTTTCCATATACACATAGCCTGAAGATAATTTTATATAATATTTTTAGTGCAACTGCATTTTGATTGTGATCTACCATATGACATCACAGGTACTGAATTTTCCATTTCATCATACTCAAAATAGTTTCAAATTTTAGATGTTGTGGATTTGGGATTTTTAAGTTAGGCATACTCAATCTGTATTATCCTATTTTAAAAAACTGAAAGGACGAAATACAAAACATTTTAAATTTAGTAACATGGAATAAATTTAATGTCAAATGATGAGGTGAGGGGTACAGACTGAGCAACAGATGATATTTCTTAAGCTCTATATTTAATATGTTGTTAGTAATCAAATTCAAAGCTGATGTGCTTTTGAATTTAGTTAAAATAAAAGCTGGCAAAGTAGCCAAAGAGTGGCCCTAAGAACATAGTAAGTAAAGATATCACATAATACGTATAACCTGAAGGATATATTCTAAAAGGTAAAATGTAGGAGAAAATGTAAAAAGAAGATAATAATTTTAAATAAAGTATTCCGTAAACTGCCAGTGAAAGTCACCATGGTTGCAAAAAAGTTAATACTTATTTCCCCAAATTTAAAACTTGGTTATGTACGACAGTTCCAGGACAAGATGTGAAGTAAACAGCCATAAGTCAAATAAATACAGTAGTCTCTTGCTTACCCTCAGGGGATATATTCTAAGACAAACCCCCACACTTTGTAGATACTTAAAGCCACAGATAATGCCAAACTCTACATATGCTAATTTTTCCCTGTACATATATACTTAAATTAGGCATAGTGAAAGATTAATAATAAATAATAATAAAATAGAAGTTATAACAAAATATTGTAATAACATTTATGTTAATATGGGCTCTCAAAATATCTTGTTGTATACTGTACTTACCCTTGTGATGATGTATGTAAAGTAACACAATGCCTACATGATGAGATGAAGTGATTGTCATAGGCACTGTAACATATGATGCAAGGGGGACTTGAACATAGCACTTCAATACCATGAGAGTAGATCTGATTACAAGATGGCTACTAAGTGACCAACAAGCAGATAGCTTACAGTGTAGACATACTAGACAAAGGGATGACTCACATCCCAGGCAGGAAGGACATGAGATTTTGTCACACTAGTCAGAATGGTGCACAATTTAAAATCATAAGTTATTTATTTCTGAATTTTCCATTTAATATTATCAGACCACAGTTGACTGCAGACAATTGAAATAGTAGACAGTGGAATG
Source organism: Xerus rutilus (assembly GCA_028644305.1). Classification (NCBI taxonomy): domain Eukaryota; kingdom Metazoa; phylum Chordata; class Mammalia; order Rodentia; family Sciuridae; genus Xerus; species Xerus rutilus. The sequence goes on from CM053405.1 coordinate 63,008,228, forward strand.
ACAGGTAAGGGGAACCACTGCATTAGACTACGAATCAAATTTCTTGTGGAAGAGATCTGGATTTGTTTCATTTCTTAGTATAGGGACTTGAGTAAATCACTTAAAATTGTTTCATTTGTAAAAACAGAGGTAATATCACCCATTGCAAAAAAGAAGACACTTATCACGTGTTTTTTACTTCTGGGTACAATAAAGACTACATTTCCCTGCTCTCTTGCCCTTTAGTTAAAACTAGTCAAAGAACCTCAGCCTACTGAATGTGGGCAGAAATACTGAATCTATTTCTAAGCCTGATACTGCAGAATCTCCTGAAAGATCCATAGTCCTCTCTCTTCACTTGTCAAATGGCACAGCATCTAATAGAGGACTCCAAGGTCACAAGAGGAACAGAAGAGCCACAAGATGGAAGAAAGCTAGAATCCCTAAGCCATTCTTTGAAGGATAACTGAATCCTTAAATAACTATTCTGTGAAGGACCCCACTGATTCCCCATTTCACTCTGATTCCTATCTAAAGAAAATAAATGAGAAATTCATATTAATGGATAATAATTGATACTAATTTTAGACACTGAGATTTTGGAGGTCATGACATACCCCAATGCATCTCCCCTCATACTTAGCTAAGAGTATACAGATTCAAATGAGATAACAGATTTTTAAAAATTTCATCAATATAATGCTTTACACAAATGTAAAGGTAATATAAATGGAGTAAAACTAGGCCAAAAACTACATAGTATTTTTAATAATAGTTAAAGTTTAGTTAAAAAAATAGTAAAAGTAATATATAAATTATTTAATATAAGCTATAAAATAAATATATTAAAAAGACTGCTAATTTATACAAAAACTGCTTACTTCTTCTAGCATAATAATTTACCCCTTCAAGGTATTGACTCCTTTGGGAAAATAGGTTACTCATAAAGTTAACATACTAGAATCATGTGTACCTTTACACTCTCCATTTTAAAGGGACAGAAATTAACATGATACCAAAGATAAACCATAACTTTCAAGAACATTATGAACTATTTACAATTTGAGGTTATGATACCTGTTATAAGTGAATATTAAAATTATATAGAAACTAAATTTCTTTCATTATACTTATGATTAATCATAAATAAGTTCTATTTAACTTAAATAGATCTATTCAATATAGTCACTCCCAAATCATTCTACACTATTCAGTTTTTAAAAAGTCCTCACAAGGCTCTCTCTTTCAAGCATTTTATAGACCTTAAAGAATATCCTCAGATTTCTCTTTCCTCAGCTCAACTTGTTCAGAAGGTTTAAAAATGCAAATTGTCATTTCTGGTCAACAGTCTTCTTCTATGGGCAACTGACAGAGATTTTTAGATTTTTTCAATATTATTAAAACATTATCATTTTATATTATAAAAGGTTGTTAAAATAGTAAAATCCATGATTTTATTCAACTGAGTTAGTTGATAACACTAAGCAAGTTGGTTTTCATAACTTCAAAATTTCAGTACTAACATTGGAGAAAAAGGGTAGATGACCTTAAAAACACAAAACTGTGAGGAAATGAAACTAACTATAACAGAAAAGTCACCATTACTAGATTATCTTGATATCCATGAAAGCTGATTTGGTATTAAAGATGGTATTAAACACAAAAGGTAATCTGTTTATAAAAGTAAAGATTATGAAGAAAATCAATTTCATATTTACTTCGAAGACTGAGTAGTTATGTATGTATTCCTATGACACATTATTGTCAAAAAAGCAAAGCTTTTAAATATAATACATTATTCCATTATTAACATAGATAATCAGATTTTGATCTCTAAAGTTTTAGTTTTTCCTGGTGAACATTAGTTTTACAGAAACAAATGGAAAGCAGAGCACATAAGAAGATGAAAGTGCATGTAGACTACAATGGAACAAGACCAAGTTCTTTATAGCTAAAAGAGACATAGACGCCTCACTGGACCACAAGCGAACAGTTTAGCAATGTGCAATTCTCAGAACAAAAGCTACCTTAATGTAGTATATACCCTTTACAAACTCAGATTCCATTTACATAGAATTAATGATAATTTGCACAGCTGATAGTTACTGAAAATCATTTTGCTAAGCAAAGTAAGTAAACATGATTACATAGGGCATATTAAGCCTACATAATAAATATCTAGGTAGATGATTTTCACTTATAAATAGATCTAACAGAGGCTTTCAACTTTACCAAAACTTTAGTTATTATTTACTTTGCTAATATACACTAGTAAACACCTGTTATTTCACACATTCATCATACAGACACATGTGTTACAATGTTCCAAAAAAATTTAAAACAGCTTAAATACTTTTCCATATTTGAACATCAATGAGCCAAATACAAAGTATACAGAAAATAAATAATTAAAAATCAAAATCCTATGAAAGATAAAGGTTTGTTAATGGGAAGACTCAATTAAATAAAGGCATATTCCTCTTGCAGTATATGAAATCATTAGTAGGAGAGTTATCCATTATTTTCTAACTTCAAAGGGTCTGAACAAAAGAAAATAGACACACAAGGTAGTAAGAGAATTAGGCTATTTACTAGAAATGATTAATTGAAGTAGTCACAGGATCAAATTTATCACTTACCTCTCATAATTACAAGGGATTTTGGCATGCATTTCTATGTTCACACATTTTGCTTTGCCTAAACTGCATCACCTATAGTTAACTCCTTTTCTTTTGATCTTATTATTTTATTGTACATATTTCAGCAAAGCTGCTTAGTTCTTTTGTGGAAAGAGTAGAGATAGTATATAGTTTACAGTATACTAGATAAAATTAAAATCCCACAACATAACTTCTCACTTTCCTTGCTGAATTAGTTTAAAATTCTTGGCTGTAAACAAACTAACTCTCATAACAAACTCTTAATTGAGTAACCAACAATACGACACATACTTTGAGTATTTTTTTACTAATATACTGTAAAAGTATTTAAGCATTTTGATTTAATTTTTTACCCTCTTGTTACCAACTTTCAAAAGGGTAACTAGAAAATACACATGGTATTCTCAGTGGCCAGACACTCGGTAGACAGAAGGGAAGGGGAGTGAGATGGATTAATGAACTCTTGTCCAGGACCCTATTACTTTTGTGATATAATAGATAAAACTACTAATGTGTCAAATAAGACAAATAGATAGCTAAATTTTCTCATAACGTTCCTTTATTATATTTTAGAAAAAGGAATTAGTACTCCTAGAAAGTTAATCTTGTAAACTAGAAAGCAAAAGTGCCAGTCACAATCAGCCTACCCTTGCCTTACCTGCCATTACAGAGTAGCCATCGAGCAAGAGAATAGTGAGGTATAATCTTCTGCATGACACTGGCCATCACCATGGTAACAACCAGCTGTATACCTATCACACCCTGTGTAAAAAACAAACAAATTTAACAATGAATGAATTTGGATTTGGGAACACTGCTGGAAAACTTGCTGTACATTTTGAAAATTACATTTTAAGAAAAATGAGCTTGCTATTAAAATACATCATTATTCTGGCATTTAGGTATTCAAGACCACATAGTTAGTTTCAACTTAAAATACAGTATGTGGTCTCATCTCAGTCCTCTATGAGTTTACCAAAGTGTCACATCCATGTGAACAAAGTCAAATGAAGAAGCATATTCAAAATCTATTCCCAAGAAATGCTCTATATAAGTTAAGGGTATCAAAATGAAGTAAAAAATAGTGATTTCTTCATTCTCCTCTAATTTACTCAACACACTTAAAATACTAATTTGGCAAACTTTAAATATATTTTATGCCTCGCACAGTGGTATACCTGTAATCCCAGTGGCTCTGGAAGCGGAGGCAGGAGGACTGAAAATTCAAAGCCTGCCTCAGTAACTTAACAAGGCCCTAAGCAACTGAACAAGAGACTGTCTCAAAATAAAATATTGAAAAAATGGCTGGGGATGTGGCTGAGTGGTTAAGCACCCCTGGGTTCAATCCCTGGTACCAAAAAAAAAAAAAAAAAAGTATATTTTTAAAATTTTTTAACTCTACATTGGTCGTGAATGATTAAGAGCATTCACTATATTAAGTGTGATGGTATAATTGGCCTAAAAGTTATTAGAAAAGAAAATTGAACTGATGTCATCATCACCTACTTACAGTGGGTAGGTCTTTAATAATGTTCAACAATTCTTTTACTTTTCTCCCACCAATCCCCTCATTATCTACTAGTTGTGTGATTTGGAGTATGTTATTCAAATATTCTGCATCTGTATCCTCTTCTATAAAGTAGAATTAATAAATCAAACCACCTAATCAAAGTATGGTAGAAATTGTGCCTGGTACAGACTAAATAATAAATACATGTTAGTACTATCTGTCGTTGTTTATCATGGTTGTTATCACTACTATACTAGAATAAATTTTTTTTTTTAAATATTTTTTTAGTTGTAGATGGACACAATGTCTTTATTTTATTGCTTTGTACGTGGTGCTGAGGATCGAACCCAGGCCCTCACGCATGCAAGGCAAGCGCTCTACCGCTGAGCTACAATCCCAGCCCCTAGAATAAAAATTTCTTAATGTCAATAAAGTCTTTCGAAAAGCATTACTTATCTCCCAACTGATTAAAAATTTTACACCGAAGAGTTGAAAAAAAAAATCTAATTTCTACATAAAGAAATAATATACACAAAATCAGAAGACTAACATGGAAAAAATAGGTGTGGTTCTATCATAAAGGGATAACATTATTAGCTATTAAGATTTCTTGTAAATTACTAGTAAAAGGTCAATCACTTATCAGAAAAGATCTTCAAGGTGCAATCTCTTAGAGACATATAATATTTTATTAGAGACTAGGTATTTCTGCTATTTAGTAGCAGACAGCATATCTTAGTCACATTTACTAAATATCACAGCTATTAAATGATATTTCAGAAAGACTGATCTAGAAGATATGTATTATGGAAAGTGATAAACTGCAGGAAGGGGAATATCTTACCCAACTCTTCCTTTCCTTCAAATCACTAAACATAGTGAGATGATACTAACAGACCCACTATTAAAGATGTAAACCATATTAAGACAAAATCTAACAAAAACCAGGGAACTGGAATGACTAGAATTAGGAATATCTATTATGTTTCTAATAATCCAAACGAGAAACAATGATGCTTTAAACTGTATCCATATCTTTGGTACCCAGAAAAGAAGTACATTCCAGAGATATGGTTAAAGAACTCAAGAGACTGACCAAATATGGAGATAAAGGATGAATTACAGAGACTCACCACAAGAAAGGTATGCACCATAGTATAGCTGGTACATTTTCAGTGTTGTAATTAGTATATAACTAAAAAGTATGCAATGCAAAAATGTAACCTTACTCTGTTCCTTTATTTTACTATGCCATTTTCCTCTTTTTAAGGGAAGCTGAAAATAACTTTCCCATAACTTCACCTTTATACTATACTAAATAAATATATTATTATAGAACAGAAATCTTCCAACTTTTTACATCTTGTTTTGTTGCTCAGGCTTGCTTCAAACTTGCAATCCTCCTGCCTCAGCCTCATAAGCAGTTGAGATTATAGGCATGCATCACCACAGTGGCCGATATATTAATACTGAACCTAAATGAACACTTAAGACATTAATATGTAATTGACACAGTACACATACCAAGGGTTAATATATTAAATATAAAGTCTCTTATTAGCTAAGAGACTATTTAAAACTCAAAAACAAACAATTCTAATGACCTATCTTCACTGCCCAACTTGCCATACATGTACATCTGAATTTACTCAAAAGCAGAATCTTTAAAATGTTTAAAGATCAAATTTCCTGGGCATTTTTTATTATTTTTAAATAAAGGAAAACGCGTAAGTCAATTTTACCATAAACTTAAAACATAAATTTAATAATAGAAAATTGCTAAACTGAGATGCAGTGAAGCTACGAAGTCCATGAGATATGAAGTCTCAAAACACACAACCATATGGGTCATTGACTCAAGTAGCCTTAATGGTTTTATTAACACTTCAAAACAATAACTTGACCAAAGAAATGGTTTCTGTCTGGATTCATTGCCCTTAGGTTCTGACTCTTGATAACTGGCACTGGGGAAAGTCATTTATGAAATAGCTCATAAGCACCCAAGAAGGGTGAAACACTGGGGTAACTTAGGTTTCAACCTTTCCACATCTATTAACCTGAGGCCATGAAGAGCAAGAAAGTTATTTGCCCTTAGTGTCTAGAAGAATGATCATTTCAATTTTTGTCAGTAATAGTTTCTGAGTAAGTTAAAAAAATTCTTCCCAATAAAAATTCAACATTTCTCCAAGAAATGAAATATACCAAATAACAATTTTTTTAACCTGGTTTGTCAAAACTTAAAATAAAACTTCAAAACTTAAATACAAATGGAACAAGTTTAAATACTCCAAATGTCAAATAGCTTTGGATAAATATGTTCAATTCTGATATTTAAACTTTTTTGAGACTGGCTCTTCGGAGAAAAATCACTGTCTTTTTAAAATTTTAGTATCAATTTTTTAATGTTTCTAATTCTTTAAGGCTCACCCTGTGATTCCCATCCTTTTCCTAGGCTGTGTTCCCTGCAATGGAAAATCACTATCATTCAGTATGTAAATACATTTGATTTGGCTACAATCTAATCTATAGCAGGTCTTGGAACCAATTCACATCTAAGTTCAAAGCAAAAGGACATAACTGATTTCTTTCATCATATGTTGATTTTATCAGATTCTTAGTGTTAACAACCCATCACTGCCACCTACAATGTGGTAAGTGATATGGTAGAGGTCAGTGCCCAGTGTTATGGGAATACTCCAGGTTAAAGGCAGTAATCAAATCTTCACAGAAGGTTTGAAAAAGACTGGTTCAGAGATAACATCGAAACTAGTGTGACTTGGTTAAAAATATATCCCATTATCAGAAGTGGAAGAGAAAAAGTTTAGGCAAATATACCCAACTGTAAAAAGAGAAGAACTGTCATGATCCAGAAATAAGGAAATATTGTACATGGCTGGTGTAAGTTACACAAAATACTTTTCTACAAATACTGGGAAATAATTCCTAGACCTTAATCTAGAAGTAACATTTTGGAAGGAGAACTCTGCCACTATGGTGGGGGAAAGAATCAGGGCTGGGTGGTATAGCTTAGTGGTCGAGTGAATGCCTAGCAGACAGGGTCCCTGGATTCAATTTTTAGCACTGCCACAAAATAAAGAAAAGAGTAAGAGAAATTGAAAGTAAGGAGCTTAATTAGAAATCCACTGAAATAGTCCAAGTAACACTATTAAAAACATGAACTGAACAGCTGCAGAAGTGCAAAATCAAAAAGAATTTAAATTATTTTTAAGGAACAAAGGGAAATAGCCACAAGACTAATAATTATGTAAGAAAAATTTCAGCAGTTAGGATAAAACTCAGGTGATCACGTAAAGATACAATGGAAATAATGGGCATAATTATTCCTCAGAGAAAGTAAGCAATAAAAGGAAAATCTGATGGTTGCTAAAATATGTGTGTACACACATACATAAACATATATATCTGAACGTGGGTGCGTGTAAAGCAAAAGGGAAGGAACCAGTATTATTGCTTAAGGATCATGAAGAAATTAAACCAAAACCATTTATAAGACCTTGTCGGTCCCACTACAAGGAAGTACAAGTAGCTATGGAGAGAGATTAAATTTGAAACTAAAGTCTTCATAGGTTATATGAACTTGGCAAGGATTAAAAAAAAAAAAAAAGAAAAGAAAAGCAACAACCAAATCAAGATTCCAGATATCTTATTTCCCAAGAGAGTCAGTTATTTTGCAAAATACATCATAAAGCATTTCCAAAGTTTTCAGATCAAAGAACTATAATGGGCAGAACAGTTGAGCTATAAGAGAGGGGAGAGCAGCTAAAAAAAAAATTTTTTTTTTTTTTTTTTTTGTGGAGGACATAGGAATTGAATGAATGACTGCCAAGCAACTACAAGCCTACATGATTCAGGAGATTAGGCATAACATCAGAAATGAGTGATCTGGAGTTAGGTAGGACCTTGTAAAGGTTATGGAAATAGGAAAATCAAGATACTTATATGACTAATCAAAAGACTCAAACAAAGCACCTGAGTGGACAAAGTGCAAGAGATGACCTTGAAGAATAACACATCTTTGAAGACAGAGAAAAATGTCATAAAATAACCATTACCAATGTTATCTATGTGACTAAAAGTAAGTATATAAACAAGATGAACAGTATGGAAAGAGCATACACCCGTGTGACCAACAGACTCAAGGAGGGTTAAGAAGGTTACTTCAATAGGTTATTTAATAAGATTGAGAACTGTTTAGATTTAATCAAGAGGAACCCTTCTGTATAATGCCAATGGTGGTAAAAGTAGCATAAAAACAATCATGAACATACAAGGAGAAGTCTTTCCCACAGATCACTTTAAGTATGATTATAATGGCTATCCTGGCCTTTTCTATAACATAGTT